>JAUJYZ010000280.1:0-30000 GCA_033675265.1 Actinostola sp. cb2023
AAAGAAAGTTTATATAACTGTAAATAAGATAATGCGGAAGTTGCGTAGCATTTTACTATATATTTCAATCTAAATTTCTAGTTATCTTATTTATCATCAACTATATGCCCCAAAAAATCCATATTCAGTTTTATACTGTACATTGTAGGTTTCCTACATGTAAGTGTTCATATTTATCATTGTAAAATACCTTTGAAGTACTCTGCTTTCTCCATCTGCTGATCTGAAAGTAACACATAGTTATAATTTATGATAATGTCTTTATAGTGGCCACTTGGAAAGATTCAAGGTACCTTTGTTAACGTCTGTCGCATTTGCTTTTTGCCATGTATTCCATTCCTCATCTTTACAAAATTCCCTGAAAATCAGCAAAGGACATTTCTAGTTATGGTGGTCTTAAATTAGATTTGCATATATATATATTTATAACATAGGTATGACATAACGTGCACTCTGAGTGGTTGGTTAGCGTGTGTCCGTAAGCCCACTGACACACACTATGGCCACGTAGCGCGTGCGCTCTGAAATCAATCGGAAAATCAAATTGTTTTATTTGAAATTGCAGTGACTATGTTATAAAAGAAATGGTCAACGCTTTAGCTGTGCGTCCATCGAGTGAGTTATGGAGCACGCAGGAATTTGGGAGAGCACTCGTGAAGCTAGAGTTCCTCTCGGCTACGCCTCGAGCAACTCTTACGCTTCTCTCGTGCTCTCCCAAATTCCCCACGTGCCCCATAGCTCGATGGATGCACGCTAAGCGTTGACCATTCCTTAAATATACAAGTGTAAGTCTGATTTGATACATGCACGTACTTGACTTCATAAGTCTGCGCAAAGCTGACTCTCCTGCTGGAAGAACGTCTTGCTTTCTTGTCTCTGTGGCAATAATTTATAAGTTATTGTACACAATTACAGTGGTTTTCAGTATTACAGGAACTCAATTAGTTCAAATTCCAACTTCATAACTTCAGGATTTTGGCTTCTGTCAATCAAACTTCAGAATGTCGCTCGAGTGAGAGCAGGCCGATCCCAAGCGTAGGGCATCATCTTTGAAGACTTCCACTCAAGTTGTTCAACATGACATGGAAATACATGTGTACGGTACAGTCCTCCATTGGACATTGGACTTAAGTGTTGAAAGTTTCATATAAAACTCAAACAATGAAGTTGGCATTTGTTGAACTTATTAATCATTGTACCTGTTCTCTTTGTCGTCACCCATTGAATTTGGATCAATGTCTTCAAGAGCTTTCGTTGGAGATTTGGTTGCTTTGAGAATCTAAGTGTCAACATAGACTGTAAGAATTTTGTAAGACTGTGTGAACCTGAGTGTATTATGTCTTTAGCACAGTCATATAAAAACAACTCAACTTAGTATTGGAAATAAAAGATTTTTAAGCTCCTTTGAAAGATTATGAGTTGTGTTTCTCCTTTCTCTGTCACAGAGAAAGACCTCGACTGTTTGAGTACAATGTTGAACTGTTCATATTAGGGCCATTTATACGAGACCAAATAAGACGCGGCTTACATAAGACACAAAGTATGCGTATAAATGATACAAAAACTTTGTTCGCGTCTTATATAAGCCGCATCTAGCGTAAGCCACGGACATACTCGCTCGTATAAATGGGTTAGTTCGCGTCTTATGTAAGCCACGTCTTATCCCGACGTAGTCAATCGATAAAAATCGATATCGATTTGCCAATCGATAAATCGGTAAAAATCGATATCCTTGAATTGATTGATATCGATTTGTATCGATCAATCTGTAAAAATCGATATCACACTTTTTTTCTTTAATATCGATTTTTATCGATTGACGTGATTTATCGTTTTTATCGTTTTCCTTCTGTCGATCTGAACTGACTTGCTTCATTGAACACCCATATCTACATCTACATCTTGTTACGTCGGTAATATCGTTAATAAATAAAAAGATAATAACAATAAAAATATATACCGGTATATTGATTTTAGAATAAAAGAAGTTGCAGTTGTCAATAGTAGTTTGGTTTATGCGTCTCGGTAATTGTACTCCAGGGTCAATCAGATGATATTCAACACATTATTATGCGAAAACAGCAAACCGTTAAAAATCGATAAAAATCGATAAAAATCGATATCACACTTTTTTTCTTTATCGATTTCTACCGATTTCCGTTAAAAATCGATAACCATCACTTGATTTTTATCGATTTGTATCGATTGACTACGTCAGGTCTTATGTAAGCCGTGGCTTATTTGGTCTCGTATAAATGGCCCTATTGTCATGCTTCATTGGACTAGCAAATGATTCCTTTGCAGGTCAGCAATAGTTCAGGACAGTTGTCTAGCTAATGCCGTGTTTACACATGAGTAATTCTACCAAGATTCGCTTACTTTTACAGTCATGCGTGAACATAGCAGAGCCAGAAGTGGCTTGGATTTACTACCGTAATGTCACTGTCACTGCTTTTTATGACAATGCAAATTAATTTGATTTTAACCAAATTAGCATCACCAGATAGATATATGCATAACTTATACATTCTTTATCTGTTAATGTAGATTTACTTGAGATATATCTGTATATCACAAATAAACCACATTACGTGATATTACAGAAAGAACTCAGTGCAATCTCGCAAGGCCATAACACTAGTCACTCACTCACTCACTCAGTCTAGCAACTCACCGACGAGCGTCGACTTGATCTCTTTTTAGCTTTACCACCAAGAGAAAGTCTGTGACAAAATCAAATTTGTGTTGTTTAATCCATGTTTCGTTATCAGAGAATCAACAAGAAAAGGTCAGAAAACATAAAGAAGATCAAAGACAATAATCATTTAAGCTTATAAAACTTACCTGTTCTCAGATTCAGGGTCGTTTCGCTGCACAACCGATTCCATTTGTGAAGTAAGCCTAAAATTCACGGCAATTTCTCCTGTAAAAGGCTCGAGTTAGATTGATGACGGCCTACGGATTCTTTTTCCTGCTACAAAAATGCGAGAAAACAATTAATTTTACCAGGGAAAACTGTAATTTCTTTTTTCGTCCGTTGACAACAAACTCAAATTTTAGCGCCATTGGAATAATTGAAAACCAGTTGCGCATGCTCAGTGAAACCGCTGAACATACATGAGCCAAAGAAAATGATGGCGGACGAAGTGGAGTTTGCCGTTGTTGTTCAATCTCAAAGTTTTAGTTGTTCTGGGATGATACTTGATGTAAATTCAGGTATAGTCCTCACCGTAGGCTCTGTGGCTAGTAGTTTGGCTTCCAAAACTGGAAATAAACTTGAGGAAAAACGTACTTTTGAAGCTGTCAATGGCCCAGTCCTGAATCTGGTCCAAGCACAAGTCAGCAAACCCATCGCCGTGCAAGTGATTGTAAAAAGGCTTTGCAAAGACGCTGGAAAACGACAGCCTCACAAGAATGACTTTTTTAACACTTGATGGCTCAGTAATAGCTCTCTGGAGAGATCAAACCCTGTATGCATTCCAGAAGAAATTTTTTCCTGAAGCGGAGTGGTCTTTTGAACATGAAAAAATGAATGAAAATGAGAAATCTGGGAATGAAAGGGAGACTAATGATAAGGAACACAATTCATGTTTCAGCATCGCAGATTTTGCTCTTATTGAAGTCAAAGATCTGCCTAAATATCTGAGTTCAAAGGTGCCTTTAACAGTTAGAAAACCTCTAACGGGTGACTCGGTATCTGTTATAGGGACACCATTTGGCTCAGAATGTTATTCTGTATTTTTTTAATAGTTTGAGTAAAGGCATTGTTTCCAACGTCATGGGATCAAATAATGACATGATCCTGACTGATGCACGCTGCGTTCCAGGTTGTGAAGGCTGTCCAGTTTTCATGGAGCCGGTACACTCCAAGCTGAACAGGAGCCTTTATGGTATTGTTGTAGCTCCTTTTAGTTGGAGAAGTGGTGAGTGGATTGGTTTGACTTTGGTATGCTCTGTAGCTCACATCCTGAAGAACTTTCTTGATTCAAACATTTTACCAGTTATCCACCCATTAAGAAGAAGCCTAGCACTGTTTCTCTCACCAAGGACTGACAATGGAATTTCTCAACGTTTATTGAGTGATCTTGATTCAAAGGATTACCAAAGCGAGAACATACAAAATGCCAAGAGTTCTGTTGTGTTGGTTCAATGTGGGTCAACATGGGGGTCTGGTATTATTATTGATGCTGTGAAAGGACTAGTCATAACCTGTAGACATATCCTAATTGAAGGAGGAGTATTGAACCCTTGTAACACAAGTTGTTATAGTTATGTGTCAAATAGGTCTTATGTTCCATTATCAATCCATGATATTCCGTCCCAAGCTGTTTATCACACTGTAGACATTTTATTTGCAACTGCGTCAGAAAGCTCCCTTGATTTTGCTCTCCTCAGAGTAAAAAATCATGATTTCAAAAGTGACATAAAAACTCTTAAACAAGATGAACAACATATTATGAGTTCTTTCTGCCCAAAGGAATTGACGAAGGGGTCAGACATTCTTGCCTTGGGGTATTCTGTGTTTGGAAGTCAGACAAGCACAGAGCCATGCATTACTTCAGGAATTATCTCCAATGTATCAAATGTAAACGGCGTACCAGTCATGCTTCAAACAACTGGTGCAGTACATGGTGGAGGTAGCGGAGGAGCCATTATATCTAGACATACAGGACAGTTATTGGGAATGGTCACATGTAACATCAAAGATACCAATTCATCTGGGTCTTTCCCTCATATTAACTTTAGCATTCCCTTCACTTTGATTCATCGACTCATCGACTTGTCTATGTCTGATGCTAATACAATGAGTAGCGGGCTATCTCAGCTCACGTCTGGTGTTGATAGGGTGTGGTGTTTAAATGCCAGTCAACCAGTAAAAAGCAAATTATGAAATCACTTAAAACAACAGCTGACCAATACAAAACAATATGAAAATAAATATAAATAAATAAAAACTGTTAAACCATTTTATATTCATTTTGACCCCTATCCATCCTCCACAGCTATATGTGAACTAACGTTGAGAGAGTGAATAGATTTTAACCAGAATAGCAACCAAAAAATATAGATACAATGTATGGACAAAAATAAACTTTAAAAAAATACGATAAATAGTTTTTTTTGGGAGGGGGAGGGGTGGGGGCTCCTTTCAACATGCATTGTGATATCAACTTTGAACGACACTGGGACTTGTTCTATATTTATAATATTTCCTGTATATCCATCGTTCCATCCCATCTCCAAGGAAACCGAGAAAGTTTTGAAAACTTTACTGTGGGTTCCCTGTGGAAATACCAGCGGTTGCTGCTAGTCCGCTCATGCGCCATTCTTTATTTCTCGTCTCATTCTTCACACGGACAAGCGAGAAAGAACAAGAAGCAGTTTTGGCACGCGAACTTGATCGAAATATTCTTAGTTCTTCTTCACCATAAATCAGCCACCACGTATCCGTTTTGCCCCTTTTCGTGTTCCCAGTCGAGTAGTATGGCCACTCGTCGAGCCAAACATGCGGGAAGTTGGTATTCGTCCAACGGTAAGACCAAGAATTCTCGAACATTGTTTGGCAGTGAGATGATTTTTTTTTTGTGTGCCGGTAGTAATTCAGTTGCGCGTTATCTTTGTTGTGTCTCTAAACAGTTCGTGACCTGAATAGCCAGCTACAGGGATGGTTGACCAACGTCAACACAGTCTTTCGGCCTGCCAGAGCCATCATTGCGCCGTAAGTATTCTGTGAGAATTATTGTCATTGTGTTGTCATGTTTATTTTTGGCGTTTATATTTCTCGTTCTTCCCAAGCCTTAATTAAGGCTTAATGCTGTAATATTCATTCAGTCATGCAGGGTATATCTATTGTGGACCTTGTGGTGCTCACGCTTATAAACAAGTTGATCCATCGAGAGTGTAAGTCAATCTATGACGATGGTTGTAGCCTGTGTTTTTTTTGTTGTGTGTGTTGATTTGGTGTGAATTTTTGATGAGTTTATTAAGATAACATCTAGATCTAATTTGGAGGTTGATTAGTCGAGTAGATGTTGTAGTGGGATTCTGTTTAGCATTGGTAAGATACTAAACCAACAGTTTGTAAATGAAACCAGGGATTTTGGCACTGAAGGAAATGTCTGAAATTCTTTTGTCAGGAAGTTATATAAAAAGAGAAAGAAGAAATGAAATGTAGATAGAATAAAAGGGGGAAAAAAGAAGGAAAGAATAGAAAAGAAAGACAGACGAAAGAAAGAATAGAAAGAGAGAAAGCAAAGAGAAAAGGAAGACACAAAAAGAAAGAAAACTAAAAAAAAGAAGAAGAAGACAGTTTGGGGTTTCATAATATGAATCCAACGTTACTGGACCATGTAGCCAGATCTATAATGGAACATCAGAACTTGTTTTGAGTTGTTCTCAGCATTGAAGCCTTTCATTAACAACTGGCTGATTGGATTGTTTGGTTTGACTAAATGGAAAGTGCCATAAGGCTTTCATAATGAAAGAAACAGTTGTTGTCAAGGCCTCCTGTTGTCATTGAAGTTCCTCTATGGAAGGGGGAAATAAAATATTTATAAGAGAGAAAGGAAAATAGAAAACAAGGAGGAAAGAGAGAGGTGCATGATGAGCTAAGAAAAATGGATAGAAGCATAAAACTCATTAGTGGTATAATTTCTGTTTGAGAACTGGTATAATTGACTATTTGGGTTATAGATTTTACTTTACTTTGAATACATATAATAATATCAAATTTTAAAGGAGAATCCAGGCTTAATCTAGTTAAAATTATCCACAATATTCTAGTGAAAATGATTGATACTTAAAGTGATAAAATACTATCATTACATGTATGTATCTACCGTCGATATAAGGTCTTATGGATGAAAAGAAGAATACTTTATTTGCACTTTACATAATATTACAAGTTTTTTTGTATTGATAAATAAACTAAGGAGGAGAATAAAATGATAGTGTAAATTGTAAATAGGTTAAATAGTAAATAAGGTAGAAGTGCTGGAGAGCTAGAGTAACATTCGTTTTCGAGCTAGCTCACCAAGATTTAGAATAACATAGTATGATGGACAGTGAAAATATTTTTTACATGAAATGAAATGAAAAAACGATAGAAATAAATTATTATTGATCATAATTTAACAATAAATACTTTTGCTTTGCTAAAATGTATACATCAGTGTATTATCCCATCACAACAATATTTTATTTCCAAACTGTCTTGTTGTAATTTTAATGAGTGTCAAGAGAGTGGTATTGTTAGAGTTATTGTGGTGGAAAGAGACGCAACTTGAGCATCACTTACACTTGTAAATAATTTATTCTGTCTTGCCAGGTGTCATTCAAACAATACCTTTGCACATAGGCTCTGATCAAAATCTCAACTCTCCTTCAGATTCTTTGAATTTCAAAGGAGAATTTTGGTTTTGATCACAAGTCACTTACACCAATTTTGTCTTCACTACTCATCAACGACACAATTGTTCAGGAACAACCTGTTTATTGTGGATATGCAGCCAGCGCCTGCAGTGGAATCACTGCAAAGACCTACACTATGTAGAAATTCTATCTAGAATTACATACAATATCAATTGCTGAGTGGGACACGGGGGGGGGGGGGGGGGGAAACCCTGCGGGAAAAGATATGGAAACGCGTTCTCCAACCCATGCTGCAGCAATGCTTCTGGAGGTTACAAGCTCTATACAAAACACTCGGACAGTGGAGACTTAGTCGTCTACCTCCGACAATTGACAAGCAGTGTCTTAATAAAAAAACATGCAATATTTTTACACAAAAAACTGAAAAACCAGCTAGGGATGGGTGCTGGCCTAGAATGCTGCCCGTGTGCTATACTCGCTCTAATATACACGTATACCATCATGCACTTCGCTCACAACGTGATGCTCACGTGCCGCCAAAATATTATTAAATTTCTGTGTACTTCATTGGCATTCGCATGCCAGAAATGTAACATTCTTGCACGGACCCATTAGGGCTATAGAATGGTATTTGAAAAAATACCGGGTCTCGGCAAAATCTGAGCGAGTTTCAAAATCTCGGCATTCCCGGAAAGAGTCTTGGATTCAGGATTTCATCAAAATCAATATGCAGCTCGAAATCTCGAATTTTCAAATTTCAAACAAAAAGGTGATTGAAGTCTCGGGCTCGGATTTTTCAACAAATGTCTCAACAAGTCTCAGATTTGACCATTCTATTGCCCTCCCATTCAATGAGGGTTTATCACATAATTTCAAAACTCATAGGACAAACAAATGATTATCATAGCTGGAAAGAGCTCGTTGAAATTAGTAAAAATGTGAAGTTTGGAAAAGATCGCTCCACAAATTACGAAGATATGAATTTTCAAAAATCGAAATTTTTTGTATGAAAACCTTTGTTGGAGGCAAGAGTTGCCTCCAAGCGTAATTTCCAAATGTTTTCATATAAAATTTCGATTTTTGAAAATTCATATCTTCGTAATTTGTGGAGCGATCTTTTCCAAACTTAACATTTTTACTAATTTCAACGAGCTCTTTCCAGCTATGAAATTTTTTTGAAATTTTTTGTCCTATGAGTTTTGAAATTACATGATAAACCCTCATTAGACTGATTCCATTCCTCTTTGTTGAATCTGATCACTCACATGCTAGAGTGACAACCAGCCCAAAGGAATGACAGCAGTGACTTACGGAAAAAAATAGTCAGATTTTGCCAGGTTTTTCTTTTGCTGTGTCACGTATGCTCGCCCTATTTCTAGTACTTCCAGTGATTGAGTGAAGTTGTTGATTTTCTGTGTTGTTTGATTGTATTCAGGAAGCGTGTATTTATTCTTGGTCCTTCTCATCACGTTCACTTGACTGGCTGTGATTTGACAGGCTGTTCATATTACAGTACTCCTTTTTATGATTTAGAAGTAGATAAAGCAGGTAGGACTTATACTATAAGTATCCATAACATTTATTTTCATTAGTATTGTAATTTCTTTCTGTAGGCCAATAAAGCTGTTAAAAAAAAAAAAAAAAAAAAATCTTAGAGATATTTACATAATTTCTGCTTCAGTGATAATACCGTAACAATAATAATACAGTACAATCCTGCTATAGTGGAACCGGACACCTGGTTAATACGGACACCCGGTTAATATGGACACCTGATAATAAAGACACCCGGTTAATACGGACACCCGGTTAATATGGACACCCGGTTATTACAGACATGTTGTTCTGTCCCCGCCGAATCGAAACTCATACAAATGCCTATAAAATATACCTGTTTAATACAGACACCCGGTTAATACGGACACTGCATCTCATGCCGGTGGTGTCCGTCCATATTTACCGGGTTCCACTGTATCTTGAACAATCAATGCCCCAAAAATGTTTTCAAATAAAAGATAGAAATAGTGAGTTCCAAATCCATTGTATTGCAATCTAAGGAATACACATTTCTGTTTGATGTAGCTGGGAGTTTTAGATAACCAAGGTCAAGTTTGCCGGGGGGGGTTCTACTGTAGTGACCATTTACCAAGCAAAAGCAACATCTTTTTTCAGTCAGTTCCAAACACTTTTGCTTTGTTCTTTTTTAGTAAACGATGAGCTGTTGAAAACTGGAGATTTTGATATGATGAGTAAATCAACAGATGAAAATGAACATAGCATAGAATTACACCTTCCTTATATTGCCAAGGTCATGGAAAGGTAAAAACACTTACACCACCCCTCCGCCTATGGGGGAGGACCGGGGTGTGCCACTGAGGGATGTGGATACATCCCTTTCCCAAATATGTACCAGTACCACACTTGGGGACAATAGAGAGCTTGAGCAGCAGACGTTTTTGTCGACAATAGAGAGCTTGAGCAGCAGACGTTTTTGTCAACATGGACGGTGCACGCACTGACGAAAGATGTTCGAAACGACCATTGACATCCATGACGGCAATCTATGACGGCAACTCGCCCGTTTTCACATCATAGATTGCCGTCACGGACATCAACGGTCGTTTCGAACATCATTCGTCATTGCGTGTGCCGTCCGTGTTGACAAAAACATCTGCTGCTTAAGCTCTCTATTGTCCTCGACATTTGAATGAATTTTATTATTATTATTTATTTATTATTGAGAAACATTGATAACAAAGTAATGCAACCTGTACTTACTTACTTCTTCTTCAGTAAAAGAGGTCAATTTACAATCGTTCCAGTCCTTGTTGGTTCTCTAACTCCTGAAAAAGAAAGAAAATATGGAGAAATATTTAGTAAATACTTCATGAACCCAGAAAACTTATTTATAATATCATCAGATTTCTGTCATTGGGGTGAGTACAATACTTTGTGTCTACACTCTTATGTAGTCTGCGAACAGTCCCTACTTTTCCCTCCAAACTCAGTGAAGAAGAGTTTTTAGAATCCCGTGGACACGAGGAGAATGGGCATGGGGACGAGCTGGGAGAAGGGAGAGGAAAAGGAAAAGTTCCTCTCCCTTCTCCGCCTCCTAAACTCTCCCCAATCTTCGCGCATACTGGATTGTTTTTCTCTCGTTCGAGTGAATCGGGAGGAAAAAGAGGGACTGTTCACAGTGTACTCTTATGTGTCAAGTGGTGGTGAAAAGTCCCAAAGAATCTTGTAAAATTCGACACTATCATGAAATCTCCAATTTGTTTTGGCCGGGTCTCAGAGTCTCAGATTTCTGGAGTGATGGTTTCAGAGTCTGTTTTTTAAACACTGAAGTGTCTGGTTTAAATTGGGAACAGCTATCCCGTGGTTTCGTGAAGTCTCAATTTGACTATCCACCACCAATAATTCACCATCCTTATGCAGATGATGTCAAAAGTATCAGTATTAATTAGTAATATCCCACCAAGATTCCAACACCCTAACTGTGCCCCAGACTTGAGACATGCATAAATTTTTATGAGTTCCAGAAGATTCTTTATTGAGACTAGATCGATGCTGAGATTTCTAGTCCCACATACTCATTTTTTTCCAGTGACCATTTTGATATTCCTAAAAAGGACTAGTAAGAATGTAAAGGAGTTCCTTAGGAAATTGCTGTGTGCACTCACCCAACCCCTAGTCAGTATAGAGGTAATTGCCTTGGTAAATCTTTTTTGGAAAGTAAACCCAAAGCGGTGGTTAGTTTTTTCTTACACTAGATTTTATTACAACGACATCACCCTAAGTTCTGCCTCGGGAAATGTTTGGTCTGGCTACAGGCCTGCTCATGATATCATTCATGCATCAGACTCTGCACAGTATTACTCTTTCAACACAGTATTCTAGAACCAATCATCATGCAAGTTTCGGACATATTATTTTACATTTCCTAGCAATACTGCCAATACAGTAGTGATTACAATTTGAGAAATGTAACAGCAATTTCACTATTTCTTATGTTTTGTTTTCAGGCAAGAGGTTTCGTTATCATTACCAGGATAGTAGATATCATCACATTCATGAGTCTATTGAAGCTTTAGATAGGAAGGTATGTAGTTAATAAATAATCATAATTATTACATAGTGGAGATGTAACTGGTCAATTTTTAAATTACTTGTATGTACTATATACAATATGAACGTACGGCGAGAGTTTGTAAATCCCATACAGATCAGACGCGAATATTTATCCGCCTCGGGAAACATTAGCGGTCTCGGGACCACAAAACATACTGTTTCCCTCGGTCCCAGTCAATAAGTGTTTTGTTATATACCAACTGTCAAAGAACAACAAAAAAATGGGTTTCCCGCTTTTCAAGCACGATTACCAACGCCAATCAAGGTTACAAAGCTCAATCAACTTCCGGTTTTGTTATTGCGGTCCACAACATATTGTTGCCCGCTGAGAGCTGTTGCTGGGGAAACATGAAAACTTGTTCACGTTCACGTGATACCCGCTCGCCCAATCAGAGCATGAGAAAAATGAACTTTGACAGTTGCTATATAACAATGTATATTACTTATCAAATCCAACGATGTATAAGTGGATGTTTTACTATAATTTTGATGATAGGAAGCAGTTTGGCCGAGAAAATTGAACTTAAAGTTGAATGCAAATGAGGACGAATCTGTATCCGATTTACAGATGTCCTTCACGGTAGTGATTTCTATTGTATTTAACTCATTAATTATTCATGAATTCGATAAGTGAATTTACAAAATGTAATCGTACTCTGATTATTGTTTTTTTATGATATTTAAGGGAATGGATCATATTGAACGGCTTGATGCTGGTGGTTTCTCAGATTACATTGAGAAATACGCAAATACTATATGTGGCCGATATCCTATTGGTGTCTTTTTGAGTGTAAGTATTACGGACCACAGTTGTAGTCGTTGGCAACAACAACCGTTTCATCTCCTCTCCTATCTTGCCTCCTTCCTAGTCCTTCACCTTTCATCTCTAGCTTCTTCTTACACTTCTTCATGGCCTGCTTCATGGACTTGTGACATGACACTTATTTACTTATCCTATTTTCTTCCTTTTGTATACATAGGCCATTCGTGAGTTACAGAAACTAAATGGTTTAACTCCCAAAATGTCCTTCAGCTTTCTCAAATATTCCCAATCTAATCAGTGTATGAGCACCGAAGATACATCTGTTAGTTATGCTGCCGGTGTGCTTCTCATGTCCTGAGGAACATTCGCTAGAAACTAAGATATCAAAAAATTATTTTAAAGAAGAATAGGCTCGCTTATAAATTATGCTCTTCAGAAGTGTGTACAGTGCATGTGTTCTGCTATCATGTTTTTGTGACAAAGTCTTAGTCCATTGTTGTTCATTAGTTTTTACAGTGATAACTTCACCCTGGGGGGCACGGCCTGGGGGACACCCTGGGGGACACCCTGGGGATGGATCCAGGAGTTGGGCAAGGCTGGTTTAAAGGAGGGGTTCCGAAGCTCCCAATAGGGATTTAGAGCATTAAGCATACCTCCACTGTTCAGAAAAATAGTGACCAAATGTATCGCCTCTTACTTGCGTATTCTTGATTTTGATTTGTGATGACATATCACATGGGTGAGCACACTTGATTTGTTGCTGACGGTCAAGTCATTGTTTATAATCAGTAAAGCATGGTCATATAATGTTGGTCTTAGATTAGTTCAAAGTAACAAATATTGCAATGGTAAAATTTTACAATTCAATAACAGGAAAATGCTGTACAAGCAACTTTTGAGCAACTCTGTGCACAGGCAGCCCAACCATTTTTCTGAGGCTTATCATACATAAAAAGATATTTGTATGTACGCGTCTTTTTTATGGGTTTTCTGTGGTAGAGCATGCGTGCGCAATAGTATTATGTTGGGCTCCCTGTGCATCTGAATAGAAATGTATTATGGTATGTTGGGATCCCCATGTGCATCCCGCAAGACTCGCCCGTAGCAATGTAGTACTACACTTGTGCGGGCACATCTTGCGGCATGCACACAGGGAGCCCAACATCATTCTCTAAACCACAGGAAACCCATCAAAGAAAGATGTGTGCATACAAATCTATTTTTATTTATTATAAGTAGCCTCAGAATCAATGGTTGGGCTCCCTGTGCTCTGTGATGTCACTTGAAATACGAATTCAATATCCAAGAATACAACTACTGTAGAGATAATTTCTATAAAGATCTTTATTTTTGGCCAATATTTGTCTGAACAGCGTTAGGCTTCTCCAAGATTCCTCATTCTCGAAATTAAAGTAACAGTAACCACACATACTAAAGGAAGACAATAAAAATTACTGTGTCTGAGTAAATAGACAACCTGGTGTCCAGCTCTACTGCCTACAGGATTAATGATAAATCTGTGCAACCAGACAAAGGGATCTTTTAGTAAGTATCCAGCTTAGAGAGGAACCTTGTACCCAGGCTCTTCTCTCCTCCATCGTCGAGGAGAAGAGCTTGGGAATGAGGCCGGGGAGGGGGGAATTCCTTTGTCCAAGTGGTAGGGGTGATCGGCGGTCAGTTTTGAAAACAACCCCCAAAAAGGTATGCATAAATTAAAAGAGCTGTTGAAGCCATGTTGAATTTAACCCTTACAAGGTACGACCATATATGACTATATATGGCGAAAACGTGATTGTGCTGATGTCGTTTAATCAGTGACTGGACAACATCTTTTTCTGTTCTTTCATGTTTGTTCAATAAAGAAAATAAATAACAATTGACCCTGAAAGGTACGGCGTGATGTTACGTAACTGATTTTGAGTCGGAACCCCTAAAAGGTCCACATGGGAAATATTTTCAACCCTAAAAGGACCGCCGATCATCCTACCACTTGGACAAAGGGAGTACACCCCCCAGGGAATGAGGTTGCCAAAAGAGGTGTAGGAAAGTTGACTTGTAGAACAAGGCACGGCAAATGGTAAAATCTGACATCCACATTCCAGACTCGGAGACATGTCCATAAACCACTATGAGATTGTGAGATCTGGTTAAATTTTAATAATTATAGTGACCATTCACTACCCCTTAAACATTGCCGCAGGGACTAGACAAAGGTAAAAGTGTTCAGCTTAGATGGGTGGCCATCTAGAGATAGTTGGCAGTATTTGATTGGGTGGAATTGAAAATAATTTTCAATTATTGACTTGTAAGTGCATGGGTTCTGCAGGATAGCTATACAAATGTTGGGAAAGAATTTAATATACTTAAGATTATTATTACTGTGTGACGCTCAATTTAACACTGACCACCTAAAGTTTAATGTATTCACAGACTTCTGTCTCAGCCAATCAGAATAGAATTATTAACAATAGCGGCAGAAATATGCGAGAACATTAAAGATCGATGGTCAAAGTTTGTAGCATGCATATTACCTTAGTATTTAATAGCTCACTACATGTTGTTACAAGAGAACAGTCCAAAAAGCGTGAAGCTGTTTTGAGAAATATTGTTGGTATAAAAAAGGCAGTCTGATTTGTCTGTATCACATGTAATCAATCTTTCACCTTTTCGGAGTGAAGCCTTAAAGACTGAAAGGAAAGTTATACATAAGGAGAGACGTGAGTGATGCAGTGTCTTTGACATTTAGCATTTCAAATGAATCTGTGCCATGACTGAATGAGTCCTCGGCTCATATATTTTGAGCTTAAATAAACTTACCTTAACCTACCAGATGTAACAATGCCATGGGACGTTGCTTTTCACTGTCATACAAAACAGACTGCTCTACAGCAGAATTGAGACTCATAAAAACAAATGCCCCATTTTAATTAATAGGTGACACATTACCACAACCATTATTGTTGAAGTGGGATGCTCAATATGACAACCCTTTCAGGTGAGCTCCAGTCTAGATGGCATCCAACAGTGGATCCAGGGGAGGGTCGAGGGTTTCCAGACCCCCCTGTCTCATACCTGAGGTTCAATTGATTGTTTTATCCTAAGAATCCCCCTCAAAATTACCTGGATCCGGCGCCCTGGCATCTATCAAAATAACTTGGCAGAAATAAATAATTTTAAGCCATTTAAAAGTTAGAACACACCCATGTTTTTGGACTGACATCTGGCTATTTTCCGATTAGACGTTTATGTTGCCTCTTTTTTGGTTCATTTTGGAGGCTTAAATTATACCTTTTCTGTTGACAGCTATGTACAGGAAACCTCTTGTATTTCCAAGACTGCTTCACAGTTGTAATACTTCCTTACTCTCCATGTTTGAGAAGGGAGTATCATTCTGTTCTCTTGTGATACTTACATGTAGATTCATTATTTTTACCATAGAATTACATCAGTCCAGGAGATTGGTTGTGCAAAAGTTGTTCGCTTTTTTAAACATTTGGATTACAAATAAAACTATTAAAATTTTGTCCATTTAATTTGTTACGTAAACTAACCACAGGGCCCTCGGAGGAGGAGGGGCAGGCAGGGCTATAACCCGGCCCACCACTTAATTTTTGTCCACTGGTAGTAACGTTTCTAAGGAAATTTAAAAAAATGGTATCATCATTGCAACCTTTGTAGGGAATAATTTTTTTAGCCTCGCCACTTTTAATCATATCTTGCTCCGTGGGCCCTGAGCTCTTGACATTATTTTTTACTTTAACGTAAAACAAGGACATTTCACGTTGTGAACAATGTTTCATTCATTGCAACAAGAATTTATTGAATATTGTAAATGAGTGCTGTTGTTTAGTTGCTGTTGCCCTTGGCATCGACTGAGTCATTCAAGTCGAGTGATCTTACAACCATGCAAGTCTCGAGTTGATACCTGTTTTCAACTATAAACACAGACACAAAGTTCAAAACTAAGGCAAGGCATTCATTAGTGCTCACATGAAACAGTACTAACTAATTAGGGACCATCCATTATTTACGGGAGGGTGTGGGGTTGTAGTCTCCCTCGCAGCCCCAGGTTGGGACAACCCAGTTCGACCCAAACTCAGGGGCTGTGAGGGAGACTAGTGGGGTTGGGGATGGGTAAGAAATTGGGGACCTGAATTTTTTTTGGGATCCATCTGTAAAATACTGGTAAAATCCATGCACTTGAAGCCGGTTTTTTTAAAAATATAAGCTATTTCTCACCCATTCCCCCCTCCTGTAAATGGTGCACCCCCTCCTAAAAGATGGCGCACCCCCTCTAAAGATGGCGCACCCTGTCCTAAAAGATGGTGCACCCCCTCCTAAAAGATGGCACAACCCCTCTAAAGATGGTGTACCCCATCCTAAAAGATGGTGCATCCCCCTTCTAAAAGATGGAGCATCCCCCTCCTAAAAGATGGTGCACCCCCTCCTAAAAAATGGTGCACCCCCTCCTTAAAGATGGTGCACCCCCTCCTAAAAGATGAAGCATCCCCCTCCTAAAAGATGGTGCACCCTCTCCTAAAAAATGGTGTACCCCTTCCTAAAAGATGGAGCATCCCCTCCTAAAAGATGGTGCACCCCCTCCTAAAAGATGGTGCACCCCCTCCTAAAAGATGGAGCACCCCCTCCTAAAAGATGGAACATCCCCCTCCTAAAAGATGGTACACCCCCTCCTAAAAGATGGTACACCCCCTCCTAAAAGATGGAGCACCCCCTCCTAAAAGATGGTGCACCCCCTCCTAAAAGATGGTGCACCCCTCTCCTAAAAGATGGAACATCCCCCTCCTAAAAGATGGTACACCCACTCCTAAAAGATGGTACACCCCCTCCTAAAAGATGGAGCACCCCCTCCTAAAAGATGGTGCACCCCCTCATTAAAGATGGTGCACCCTCTCCTAAAAGATGGAGCATCCCCCTTCTAAAAGATGGTACACCCCCTCCTAAAAGATGGAGCATCCCCCTCCTAAAAGATGGTACACCCCCTCCTAAAAGATGGAGCATCCCACTCCTAAAAGATGGTACACCCCCTCCTAAAAGATGGAGCATCCCCCTCCTAAAAGATGGTACACCCCCTCCTAAAAGATGGAGCATCCCCTCCTAAAAGATGGAGCATCCCCCTCCTAAAAGATGGTACACCCCCTCCTAAAAGATGGAGCATCCCCCTCCTAAAAGATGGTGCACCCCCTCCTAAAAGATGGTACACCCCCTCCTATAAGATGGTGCACCCCCTCATTAAAGATGGTGCACCCCCTCCTAAAAGATGGAGCATCCCCCTCCTAAAAGATGGTACACCCCCTCCTAAAAGATGGAGCATCCCCCTCCTAAAAGATGGTGCACCCCCTCCTAAAAGATGGAGCATCCCTCTCCTGAAAGATGGTGCACCCCCTCCTAAAAAATGGTGCACCCCCTCCTAAAAGATGGAGCATCCCCTCCTAAAAGATAGAGCATCCCCCTCCTAAAAGATGGTGCACCCCCTCCTAAAAAATGGTGCACCCCCTCTTAAAACATGGTGCACCCCCTCCTTAAAGATGGTGCACCCCCTCCTAAAAGATGGAGCATCCCCCTCTTAAAAGATGGTACACCCCCTCCTAAAAATGGTAATCCCTTCTAAAAAAATCCTGGGTCTGCCCCTGTAAATAGCACTAATTAAACAATAGAAAACAAAGCATTTAGTACTATTTAATTAGTAACTATTTCACAAATGTCAGACATTTGCACTCTAACTTCAGTCCTTTTACTGTTCTTTTCGAGTGGCCATCAACAAGTGTCAATTCGAGGTTGGCATCGACAGAATACAGCAAAATTATGAAATCATGAATGCACACTATTCATGCTCGAGAATCGATTTCCGAGCCCACGCCAAAGAGCACCACTGGATTCTCGAGCATGACTTCGATTTGGCACATTGCTCATGGTGAGAAATCGGTGTCAAAAGGTTTGTTCCAAGAGAAAAATAACACCTCCATTTGAGTGAGGTGCGATATTGCAAACAAATTATGCAACCTCAGTCAATTTATTAGAAAATGACGAACGAAGTTGTGTCAATTTCCTGCATACCGTTTCTGCAAAACTGCACCTTAGTGCTCAAATAATGAAGTACCCACACATTTCAAAAAGTGTTGATAAAGGGCGATCAGAAACCAAGAGAAAATTATGTGAATTTATTTTTACTGGAATGGTTGTGAGCAGAAGTGTGCCACAGGATTCGAGTGAAGAGAAAAAAACCGTCTTCATAATTCTCAGATCAACCCTATCATATATTTTATAGCCTGTTCATAGCAGCCCTCCATAGCTGGAACGGATTAGGAAGAGGACTGGAATCTCCACAATCCCCCTTCCTGTACATACGTGTAATAGGAGGATCTGTTTGTTTACAATTTGCTTCATTAGTATAAATCATACTTCAAGTTACAGATGGACTCCATAAATCAGAAGTGAATGTCACACTTAGTAGAAACTGACAATTTGAGAGTAAAATGCTGAATAGCGACATTCTCTTCTGATTGATGGAGAACTGTGGTACATGCAGCTTGAAGTGGGATTTATGAGGCAAAATGTATAACAATGACCATGTTGATCAGTTATGTCACTCTTGCCGGCGGTGAATACATTGAAATCTACTGTCAGTTTCCCAAACATAAACAAGAGACAATCAGCTAAATGCAGACAAATCTTCAAAAGCCCATACAAGTTTAATGTTTTCTAAACAACACATAGTAGTTTGTTGTGCATTTATAACTCTCTAGAGGCCATTTATTCTTATTTGTGGTATAAATAACCTCTAGAGATCAGAAAGATTTGTGCGATGATTATTACTACAGTTTTTATACACTTAAAAAAAGTACTTTACCAAGAGAATGATTCAGTTGACTAAAACATAGGAATTATAATCTATCAGAGTGGTGCCATCGTTAATCATTTTAAAGGCTACAATAAATGTGAAGAAGACAGGACGGTTCAAATGGACCTCCAACTAGGTAATTCTTAGCAATATAGTTTTTCCTTTACCTAAAGTTACTTGTCACTCACAAGCAGAAAAGAACAACTGAGTTTGCTAAACACACAACAACACATCCAACTATATAATTGATAACAAACCCCCAAAGGATAAATAATCAGCACTTTTTATTATTGCCACATACATCTACTAATGCAGCATACTGTATCGGCCTAGTAGTCATAGGAGGTAATTTGTTGACCTTATACTATTCAGTTATATTTAAATTCCTTTTATTCATCTTACAAAAATTCACACTACTTGCAATGATAAAGGTCTTAAAGTGAACGTCGGCAGTATCTTTTATAGGTGACATGCATGCAAATGAATGAACTCTATTTATACTTGCCTGCACTGTCAATTGACATTGCATGTTTGAAAGATACAATCTGATATTGGTAAGATCTCCTAAGTGCTCTCATTCTGGGACTATCTACTTCTGGGACGACATTTAAAATAATTTGGTTAATAAACAGGAAAAGTCCAAATGAGAACTCTGAGGAGAGGAGAGGGGCATTAATTCTCTTCTTTGCCAGTTATCCACTTACATATGTTTCAGAAACCACAAATAAAGAAGAAGCTGGCATTGAATCAATAGTCTTTATGTTCTAATTTGCAAAGTCTGAGTTATTACTAACAGCACCCTCCGCCGCCTCCACTTTTGACCGGTGTGCTGGAGTTTATTTTAACGTTACTGCCGGGTCCTTGAGGTGATGGTGACGGACCCATGCGGTTCTTTATTTCAGCTGCCATAGTCATGAAAGCTTGTTCCACATTTGTCGCATTCTTTGCACTTGTTTCTAGGAAAGGCACACCAAGTGATTCAGCATATTCCTGTGGAAAATAAACAAATCATTTAGGAACATGAAGCAGAAGCAAAAATAATTTGAATAAAATCTGTGTAAAAGTAGTATGCACACAAACTTAATAAACAGTGTTATGATATTTAAATAGAGCAGATTTCGTATGACTGTGAAAAACCATGACGCACGGCACGGTCATGGCACGGATTCATTCGAAATCCTAAATCGGCACGGCACGGCACGTCCGTACCATAAGTTTTTCACAGTCATACGAAATCTGCTCTATCCACGATTTAACGAGCCCAAAGTACGGTAGTGTCAAACGAGAGAGCAAAAGCTTGTTATATATTTAGAAATGTGATCTATATATAGCTAATTGCATAATCGTTGTCGGGTTGAAAATCATAAATCATAGAAGCTGAGACCGCAAGGATGGATGGGAAATCAGTTCATGACCTGCATTACATACAGATATATTCAATGTTCTCGTAGTTTTGTAGGCATATATGAGCTATTTAACTAAGATCCTACAAGTCTGGATAAAAAGGTCGATCATTTGACGGTGTAATTCGAGAATTTTAATTTCCCAAAATTCCTTTTGGTCATAGCTTTCATGATTTTCAACCCGACAACGATTATGCAATTAGCTATATATAATTTATTTGGCTTCTTCATGAACAAGAATATAGAAATATTCCTAAGAATTATTGTACAATCAACAACAGCTCAAGACTAATCCTATGGATTCTATCAGCAAAATTCTTAACACTTTGAGACAATGTTGAGAACATAGATACAAAGCTACATGATTTGACAAGAAGCTGGAATGACACATAACAGACTATCCCTTGCATAAGCTGGCAGAAATTCCACTGATACCAAACACCATTGTCTACTACGGAACACTGGTGCTTGACACAAATTAGATAAAACAATAGAAGTATACACCGAATCGAAATATGGCGACCAATTTGAACAACTATTGTTCTGGACTGACCAACCTCGAAAGTGTTTTCACATGAATGAGAGGTTGGTCAGTCAGGAGCAATAGTTATTCAAATTGGTCGCCATATTTCGATTCGGTGTATATTCAAGAAAATAAGCTTCATCTATGCTATATATTTCGACAGATTCATTTCGTCAAAAATAAATCATAATAAATCCATCAAAAATAATAGCATAGATGAAGCTTATTTTCGTGAATTTTAAATGAATCCTACACACAAACAATCTTTAAATAGAATGATAGTACATCTTACAAGGTATAATAACAAATATTTTGCTATCATACATCTTGAAGGTACTATATTCTCCAGCTAAAGAAACTACACTAAGATATTGGCAATAGGGATCAAAATGTGTAATTACTAAAATGGCATTTTCTACAAGGTGTGAAATGTTTATAAAGCGAAATATTTGTTTGGTACTTGAAATGTCCCATTACAGTACAACTCTCTAAACTCTGACCACCTGTAATGTCTTCGCATACTTCTGTCGCCATTATTAGCCAATCAGCTTTCAACGTGGCCAGACATTCTATTGTTTTAGGTTGAGACAGAAGTATGAGAATACATTAAAGGTGGATGGTCACAGTTTTGAGTGTCGCACTGCAAAATCATAGGCCACCCCATAGAGTGATTCCAATAAACCTGGGCACTACTAATTAGCTCTCGGTGTTTATTAGATGCAAAGAAACAAAAGAAATCAAGAGTGAGTGTCTAATAGTGTGTAATGGTGTAGTTAGTAATGCCCAGGTTTATTGGAATCACTCTATCACATGTATAATTTATGTTGCTGTGGAGTATGTAGTACATCTTATATAAATATTAAACTATATTCAATAGAGATAAAGAGTAAACTACTAGTTACCTTAGCTGTGGTAAAGTCTACAACTTTCTTCGTTGTCAAGTCGCACTTGTTTCCCACAAGCAGTTTATTGACATTTTCACATGCATAACGGTCAATCTCCTGTAGCCATTGCTTGACATTGTTAAAAGATTCCTAAGGTGGCCAAAATAAAATGTGGTCAGTAACAGTCTAAATGTCGATAAAATACAGTGGTACGTTCTGCTGCTAGTTATGGAAATGGCTCTAAATAGCCAATATATTAGCAAGTCTATGGAATAAGGAGAAGGATATGAGCTTTAACTGGACGAAGAAGGTATCAGGTAAGAAACTTATCTATTTTGCTTAGAAAGCGAATACTATCAGCTGTGATCAGTCTGGGTTCAGTTAAATGACTTGTACACGTTATGTACACATTCATAACATAAGAACCCTCACAAATTTCAATGACGAATTGTCGACTGACTGGCATATGACTTTCTACCAAATACCTTTGGAAGCCATTTACAAACAGTTGCTAAGTAGAATAAAATGTAAAAATACATAATCAAACAATTGAAATTTCCAAAAATACCACTTATTATTCCCATTACAGTATCAAAACATACATGTATTGTCCAAGGTATCAATATATGTGTATTTTAGGGAATGGAAGAGACATTAGCTATGTAGAAAAATGATCTTCATTGCTCAGTAAATTCAATACTCAAGTACAAGTGTTTGTAGGCCAAGAACTTGTACACAACAAGTAGTATTGTATTTACAGGAATGATAACTTCGTTTTATAACGTATGACGTTGTAGATTATAAATAAGGGTTATTGATATTATGGCACGACTGACCTGGTCTGTGACATCATACACTACGATGATTCCATGAGCTCCACGATAATAACTAGATGTGATTGTCCTAAACCTTTCTTGTCCGGCCGTATCCCACTAGAAGTGAACAAAACAAAAGAACTACGAAGGTCAAATCGTCCCAGCATCGACTAATTGATAAATATCACAAGACGAGACGCCATTCTTTCATAGATTTCTAAGAATCAAATATGCAATTATCTACAAAAGGGATTATTTTACAGAATCATATAGGACTCACAATTTGAAGTTTAATCGTCTTGCCGTCCAACTCTATAGTTCGGATTTTCTGTAAGCGCAAAAAAAAAAAGAAAGCATTTTGACGTTGTGAAGTATCGGGGGCAAAGTTCTCTTCTCTGCTACCATCATCGCCACAAATGTTAAGCTTGTATTCATATTCATAGCTTTTTAGGACTGCTTTCTATACTCACGAAGTCAACGCCAATTGTACTGATGTAGCTCTCTGTATAAGTGTCATCCTACGATGGAGAAATGTTCAAAACAAATGAGGATAATGGTTGGATTTTATGGTTTCCAGTATTAGGCAATACATGTATCTCGGGTGGTGGGACGAACAGGACCGACACGCAACTATTGCTTACCGCGAAACGAAGCAACAAACACGACTTTCCAACGCCAGAGTCTCCAATCAATAGCAACTTGAACAGATAATCACTGTAAGGAGAAGAAAGACGTTATATGTACCCCCTCAAATGTTCCACGTAGATCGAGCTATCCGTTCACTTCTCCATCGTATCAAACCCTGCCACAGGAAAACGTCAACTACGCCATGTTTTTCAACTTACTATTCGGGATTCATAGTTGACATGATAAGGTAGAACCCACGCCTTTATGAATGTAGCAGAATTGGCTTTTTCCCCAACGTAAATCTGCTTTAAAAGATATAAAAATGCCGGTGTTTCGGCCAATTTCTTCAGAAAGAGGAAGAGAGTTGGTCAGTCAGCTTGGCGTGGTGCTAACAATGCTCCTTAGAGGGGGGATGGGCCAATTCACTCATTCCATGACGTCATCGAGTCCAGACGACGTGGCAAAAACTGCGAAACAACGCTTGCCGACTCGATTCCGAAATTCGACCGGAAACCTGAAGATCATGAACCGGAGATGAATCAAGTGCTCAAAGTGCACGTTTATCAGCAAGCTTATTTTCAACAGCACGTAAGCAAATACCTTCATTGTTTTCACACCTAGATTAATAATCAGGTTATAAAGTCATGTATGTATTCGCGGACCGCAAGGACCTGGTAATCAGTCTCCTTCGCACCGTTACTAATTAGGTCACGCAACGCTCTCTTCGTCAGAAAATCAGTTCCAAATAACTTTTTCAATAGCGAATTTTGTACAATTTTGAAAAAAAGGCAAATCAATTTATAGATTTTTTCAGAGCCCTCGTTCCTCTCTAAGCTTCACCTCTTTCATACTTCAGTTTCAGGGACATCACCATGACAGTGTTTCCAAAATATCACGTGTTTATCGGCTCATATATCACCTGATCACAAGATGGTGATACTGATAGGTACTTCGGCCTCGGCCACACTCGTGCGTTTTCGTTTGAAAACACATCGTTTTTATATTGTTCTATACATCCTCAAGGGAATCGAAAACAATCAGCTCATGGCAGAAACAATAGGAAAACGTAGGTTAGCGTTTTAGTGTGGACGGAGTCTTATAAGTATTTTTTACATTTATCATAATATTTCCACTGAATTCCAATCTATGTGTTGAAAAGTATGAATGTGCTGAACTGACTCGGCCGGGACGACACAACACCAAGTATATGGTAAATACAATAAAAGTTTTCCTTTTAGTTTTTAGTTTTCACTTTGAACGGATTTGTCTTTGAGGTATTTCGAAATAAAAGTTTTGATTTTGACAAGGCAATGCACAGGAACCCCAATAAAATATCATACAAAGATTTTCAAGGATCATTCAAACAAGTACGACTGATACGAGTATCACGAGCAAGTCAGTTTCCTTGACAAATATCTTTGACAAGTTTGGTTGATCGTGTAGACGGTCAGCAAGTTTTCTTTGACAATTTTCTATTGACAAGGTTTTCTTGCTTGTGTAGAGGATGAACAAGTTTTCTTTGTTCCGAGGGGGTGAAAAAAAAAATTCAACGACCTCGCTTTCACGCAGCGAATCCTAGAGAATTATGGGTAACCATGGAAAGCAGTCATTATGAATGACGAGAACAAACAGTTGAGCAACACATACATTTATTGAAATAATTACTCATCACTGACTTACAAAACATACCAAACAAAGTGACAAGTAAGTCTATATACACATATACAAGTATCTAACTGGAATTAATCAATTTGTTTTATTCTGAAACAGGTACTCGGCCTGAAATGAGAACAAGAGAAAATATTAAATACTATTGACAATAATAATAATAATAATAATAATAACTTTATTTCTGAAAAAACAAATTACAAATAAGAGATTAAAAAAATGGATAAAAAATCCATGATCGCTTGGATTGTTCAACATATAATAATAATAATAATAATAATAATAATAATAAAGTGACAAGTAAATAATAATAACAAGTATCTAATGAATTAATCAATAATGGGATAATAATAATAATAATAATAATAAGAATAATGATAATAATAATAATAATAATAATAATAATAATAATAACTTTATTTCTCAAAAAACAAATGACAAATAAGAGATTTAAAAAAATAGATAAAAAAAATCGCTTATTTACAAAATTTAAAATGATCGCTTGGATTAATAATAATAATAATAATAATAATAATAATAATAATAATAAATAATAATAATAATAATAATAATAAATAAAAATAAAATAATAATAATAATAAGCTGTTATCAAGGAGCACCCTGGAGAACTGCATACAATTATTATTCAATAACATCAAGTGAGTAATCGTCATCACCACTACTACCCTACGCCACCCACCACCACCATCAAAATCATCATTTCATCATCATCATCATCATCATCATTACAACAAACATCATCACCACCTCCAACATCATCACCATAATAAACATCATCATCACCTCCAACATCATCACCACCACCAATATCATGACCACCACCATCATCACAAGCATCATCATCATCATTACAACAAACATCATCACCACTTCCAACATCATCATCACCTCCAACATCATCATCACTACTACCCACCACGCCACCACCATCACCATCACCAATATCATGACCACCACCATCATCATCACCACCACCATCATCATCACCACCACCACCAACATCATCATCACTGCCACTACCACCATCACCATCACCAATATCATGACCACCACCATCATCATCACCACCACCATCATCATCACCACCACCACCAACAACATCAACAACAACGACGACGACGACGACAATGATAACAATTATGATTCTAAAAGCAAGGGGAATGAGAAGGGTGTGCATCACTCAGCCAACTAGTAATAATAAGAATACTATTTTGAGATAATCAAATGGTAAGTTGTATAACTTCACCCTCGCTCTCATCCTGTAGGTGCAGAAGTAGAGCGAGGGTAGCTAACGGCCGTGCATCACTATACCCTCTGTAAATACTTCTCGTTACATTATACGGTATTTAAGTTCAGGTTGTTCAGGTCCTCTATGTAACGTGCATAAAGTACTGTATTCTAGTGTACTTCAGTTTGTCCAGCAGAAGACTTACCACGAAGTCAATAGGGTCATCAGGTCGTATCTTACAGCATTCTACCAGCCCTTGTGTTAAGGTAGGCATTACGTGCTTCATAAGGTAGTTTCTTAGCGGGATAGACTGGTTTTCCAGCAGGTCCTGCTCTTGCCTTTTGACTTCTGTAAGTCGAACGCGCTAAGAAAAAACATAGAAACTTGTTATAAAATGAGATAATCTAACGTTCGCTGGACGGTTAGTGCGCTGCCTTCAAATAGTGAAGAAAGGTTTCTAGTGTCATTCGTCGTGGCATCAGACCCTTGTTTCAACTTCCCTCGAGTTCTTCGGTGAACATGCAGAGTTTCCCCCCAATAATATAGCCAGAGTATGGTATCAAATGTCTTACCACAGGGAGCCCAACATAATACGTATTGCGCCCCGCGCGCTCTACCACAGGAAACCCATATAAAGACACGCACATACAAATATTAAGTAGCAGTAGCAATGGGCTGCCTGTGGTCTTACCCATTCTTCTTCTCTTTGCGCTCTCAATGTTGCTTCCTCTGCTTCCATTCTTTGCCGTTCTTCCTTTTCTCTTCTTTCTCGTTCAAGCTGAAAAGCAACAGTTTGTTTGAATACTTAGACTGTGAACAGTCCCCCTTTTCCCTCCAGACTCAGTCGAACGAGAGAAAAATAAAAGAGCTGTTGAAGCCATGTTAATTCCAACCCCTAAAAGTACGACCATATATTCATGATTATTATTATTTATTAAAATTTGATAAATAGACACTTGGGTGAATCAAATCAGTGACTGGCAACATCTTTCTTCTGCGGTTCTTTCATGTTTGTCAATAAAGAAATTAAATAAAAATTGACCCTAAAAGGTACGGAGTCATGTTACGTAACTGACTTTTGAGTCGGAACCCCTAAAAGGTACACACAGGAAATATTTTGAACCCTAAAAGGAGCGCCGATCACCCCTACCACTTGGACAAAGGGAGTACCCCCCCCCCCCCCCCCCCTCCTCCTCCCCCCGGACGTCTAGGAGCAAAAGCTCGTTCGATACTCCAGTTTCGAGTTGTTTAGACACTGCTGAACTCCTTGACAAAAGACGCATTTGCTCAGCCTTAGCCTCAATCCAGAGAATAAACCCGTGGATTAAAAAATGATTCTATTGTCCTATGTCAACATTTTTCACATTCTCGTTGGTATTTGTGAATAATTTACGCTGAATTGAGGCTAAGGCTGAGCAAATGCGTCTTTTGTCAAGGCGCGTAAACAACTCGAAACTGGAGTATTAATTACATGATATATATGTGCGGTACAGGGTCCAGGTTTTGGGACATTTTATTCTCTAATCCAGGTTAAATGAACGCATAAAAATCATTAATCCAGGTTATAGCCTAAAATACATTTATAAATTTGTAATAATTTGTAATAAACGTGGTATCGGCTTTTCAGTAAAACTCCGCATGAACAATAATAATGGCGTCAGTCATGTGTTAGAGTGTTAGTCTGGCAAAATATCCTGACGAATGCATCGTATCAGATCGTAAATAAAAATTCGTTAATTCAGGTTTTCTTATTTGGAAAATTCGTAAATCCAGGTTTCCGATAGCCTCCCTCGCATCCGTTTTTAGTTCCGTCACGCAAGACAGGGTCCAGGTCTGAACATCTGAACATCTCGCCGCACATACCTAACCATTTTTTAACTAACTACCCCAACCCCCCCCCCCCCCCCCCCCCCCCCCCCCCCCCCCCCCGGTACTAGTTCACACATACCTTTCTTTCTGTGTCGAGTCGTTCCGTTTCTGCAATTTCTTCGGGTGTTGCACCTGAAACGAATTCAGTTCCGTTACAATGAGTGGGGGATGCTTCAACGATAGCATGCAAGACTATACAATATGATGAGTATAGAGTTATTTTCGTCGGGTTTCGTATGAGTAGGAAACCTACAGTACCGTGACACTCAAATGGCTTTTTTAAATACTAGAATTATTTCAATTTCCCTATTTATTAGATTCTTAGATATTATTTTTAGTTCATTTTGTTGGAGGGCCACTGTCGTGTGTTTTACCCTCTGTAAATAAAGTTTGTTTGTTTGTTCATTCATTCATTCCTTCCTTCCTTCCTTCCTTCCTTCCTTCCTTCCTTCCTTCCTTCCTTCCTTCCTTCCTTCCTTCCTTCCTTCCTTCCTTCCTTCCCTTCCTTCCTTCCTTCCTTCCTTCCTTCCTTCCTTCCTTCCTTCCTTCCTTCCTTCCTTCCTTCCTTCCTTCCTTCCTTTCCTTCCTTCCTTCCTTCCTTCCTTCCTTCCTTTTCTTCCTTCCTTCCTTCCTTCCTTCCTTCCTTCCTTCCTTCCTTCCTTCCTTCCTTCCTTCCTTCCTTCCTTCCTTCCTTCCTTCCTTCCTTCCTTCCTTCCTTCCTTCCTTCCTTCCTTCCTTCCTTCCTTCCTTCCTTCCTTCCTTCCTTCCTTCCTTCCTTCCTTCCTTCCTTCCTTCCTTCCTTCCTTCCTTCCTTCCCTTCCTTCCTTCCTTCCTTCCTTCCTTCCTTCCTTCCTTCCTTCCTTCCTTCCTTCCTTCCTTCCTTCCTTCCTTTCTTCCTTCCTTCCTTCCTTCCTTCCTTCCTTCCTTCCTTCCTTCCTTCCTTCCTTCCTTCCTTCCTTCCTTCCTTCCTTCCTTCCTTCCTTCCTTCCTTCCTTCCTTCCTTCCTTCCTTCCTTCCTTCCTTCCTTCCTTTCTGAACCAATCAAAAAGCGTGTAGATGCATGTCATCCAATCAAACTCTTTCGATACGGGCACGGCACGGTACCGTAACTTTCCCACTCATTCGAAAACGCCTCTAGTCGAGATTAGTTACCATAGTTACGAGGCTCGCCCATCAGTTTCTTGATTGCTTCTACAGTTTGAGTCATTTTAGCGCTCGAGTCAGTCGAGATGTCTGAAAACGAACCACAATGTTGTTACTGTTGTTAGTTGAATCAGTAGACATGTTTGTACCATTGCGCAGATGATATCACGTGGTTGTGAGAACAAAACAACACAGTCACGAGGTCACGCAGTAGTGTGCAAACCGTACTCACTGCTAACGAACCAATGAGCAGGCGCGCTCAGTCACGAGGTCACGCAGTAGTGTACAACCGTACTCACTGCTAACGAACCAATGAGCAGGCGCGCTCAGTCACGAGGTCACGCAGTAGTGTACAACCGTACTCACTGCTAACGAACCAATGAGCAGGCGCGCTCAGTCACGAGGTCACGCAGTAGTGTACAACCGTACTCACTGCTAACGAACCAATGAGCAGGCGCGCTCAGTCACGAGGTCACGCAGTAGTGTACAACCGTACTCACTGCTAACGAACCAATGAGCAGGCGCGCTCAGTCACGAGGTCACGCAGTAGTGTACAACCGTACTCACTGCTAACGAACCAATGAGCAGGCACGCTCAGTCACGAGGTCACGCAGTAGTGTACAACCGTACTCACTGCTAACGAACCAATGAGCAGGCACGCTCAGTCACGAGGTCACGCAGTAGTGTACAACCGT
>JAUJYZ010000280.1:35000-385000 GCA_033675265.1 Actinostola sp. cb2023
TTTTGTCCTATGAGTTTTGAAATTACATGATAAACCCTCATTGCCTTCCACAATGCCCTTCCCTGTGCAATGGAGGCTACAAATGAATGAATTATCATGATTCTTACCTACAAACAGTTCCTTAGCTTGTTCATAAGTCTTAGGATAGCCATCAAGAATGAAGCCCTGATAAAATGAATTGATTACAAAACTAAAGATTTTGATTTTTTCTCACATCGTCTGTATGAATGACTCTATTCATGACATAATAATATTTACTGCTACTGGTGTGTACAAGATGCAGAGTTGACAACAAATGCTTGTATAAACATGGCCACTATAAAGTACTGCTAAGTATTCAAATGTACCTGATTCTGACATGGCATAGAATGAAGCTTTTCTCTGTAGAAGCGAATGATGTACTGATCCTCGTATCGTCCTGCATCAAATAAAACGATGTAAAAGAGCAAACCATGATTTGCTTGGCGTGTTTCACTTGGTATAGACACACAATACAACACACCTCTGCAATCGCTTTGTGGAATTTTAAGTGATATTGAATAAGAGAGGTGCAAATGTTACACGCCGCAATGTTCTATCAAATGTTGCATTGCCAGAGTCCAGGACGTTTAAACTGGCATCACTATATTATATACACCTGTTTTCAAAAACGTTGTCCATTTACAAAATACAAAATAGTAAAATAGTAGAAAGGAATTAATTAGAGAAACAATGTGCCAGAGTTCTGCATGACTGAATTTCTTTTGTTTCTCTAATTAATTCCTTTTTTACTATTTACGATTTTGTATTTTGTAAATGGACAACGTTTTTGAAAACAGGTGTATCATAGTTAGTACTATGCAAGATTATCAATGCATGTTTACCATTGTTCTGATCTTTGCTTTCAATGAGTGCTTCGAGTAGTTCTTGGTCTTCCTGTGCCTTGATGTCATCCTCGTCATCACCTTCCTGGTCTGCGCGAGCTGCACTTTGTTGCTAAGCAACACAAAAGGTGAAGAGAAAAACTATGTGAGCATAATAAATAAAGTACAGTGATCAACATTCTTCTTGGGGTTAGCTAACAATAAATTCTTCTTCTTTTTCCCTTGAAGGGATCCCTGTGTCAAGGAAAGGACCTCTCCTCCCAAAGATAAGAGATGACTACTAAAGAGAAAATCAACAACTCACCAGTTTTTCAATGGCATCATCAATGACGTTTTGTATTTTTATGTGATGTAGCTTGTAGTGTTGACAGAGTTGCTTTATAACAAGAGTTTTGCCTGAAGCTGGAGGTCCGACGATGCATGCTCGTAAGGGCTAAACAAGACATAAATCATAAATATCTCAAACAATGCAGAATGATAAATGGAAGGGAAATTGAGAGGAGAAATCAAAAGTGGGAACAAGCTGTAAAACAAGGAGATGTCTTACCAAAAGTCCTCTGGCTTCTTTATATTCCTTGATAACTCTCTCAATGTTTTCAACAATACCAGACTGTCGGCGGAGGAAAATAACTCAATTACGATAAGAGTATTATTAACGTGCACCGATGTAATGATTGTTTATATACCTCAGCAATCCAGTTGACTGTCATGCCTTCCTTAATAAAAGTTGCCTCCATTCGAAGATTCACCAACAGCATGTCAAAGTCAGCTTGCTAAGATGACAAGCAAATTGAGACAGCTTAATTAGAGTGGGAAAAAAAACCCACCTATGATAGAGATAATTATAATATAAACTATGTGTACCTCCCAAGAATGCCCGATTTGATTAGTTGTTGAGCATGCATTTATTATGCTATAGAAGCACGGAGCAGCGAAAACAAAGCAGAAAGCCTTTATATTATAAAGCGAATAGAAGATGACTCTTGGTGCTTCCATACAAAAATAATGCACTTCTGAGGTCTTGAAAGCTGCTGAATGCACTCGCATTCCACTCATGCATCCACTAGTAGCTTTCAAGACCTCAGCGTACATTATTTTTGTATAGAAGCACGGAGAGTCATAGATGCATGTCCATATAATGGTCAAGCAATTAATTTACACATTCAACAGTATAAAGATTTAATTACCAACTAATGTCTAGACATACCTCTAGTTCTTTAATAAGCAGGGCCTCTTCTTTGGTGATTTTCTTGATCTTCCCAGTTCCTAGATAAATACTGATAGCCTACATGTACAGTGAACAAACACACCAGTACATCAGTAATATATAGAGAGATGCGCAGTCATTTCAGAAAAGTTGTCGCCGGCCTCTCCGACTACGCGACTAGACCGAAAGGGAGTATGGGTAGAAATCACTGAAGCGCTTTTAAATCTGCATATCTGATTAGCCATGCCTAGAGGAGCATAGTGTAAAGATCTACGCTAGCGAGTGGTTTGGGTGATTTAGTGGTCTTTCAATGACTGAACATTGTCACGTCCTTGACCGAAAATGAGTCATTGACACCAACTTTTATTTTCTTTGCATAACTGACACGAAGGCATACATTCATTCGAGTATTACTCTCCATTATGATAATAAAAAATAAATTTCCAGAGTGAATAATTTTTTGATTCAGTGATTTCTTCCCATACTCCAGTTCGGTCAAGTCGTGTAGTCGTGAGGCTGGTCAGCGACAACGTTTTCTGAAATGACTGTATATGAATAAAGTATGTACGAACGAGTACAGAGGAGGGCATTGGGGTTTGCGGTGTTGCGGTGGGCAATTTTTATTGCGGTGTTGCGGTGAAAAAAATTAAACATTGCGGTGTTGCGGTGTTGTGGTGATCATAAATCCTGTGGGATGCGGTGTTTGTGTTTCTAAACCTAAGGTGTTCGGGGAAGCGATATATTACTTGTGAAGTTGCGGTGTCAAACCCTTTTTTCGTTTTGGTCAGTTTTCGGGGTTTTTTCCGTGATGCAGTGTTTTCGATTTTTTTTGCGGTGTTGCGGTGTTCAGAACCCCCCAATGTCCCCCTCAGTACAGTTACTGTTGGCTACAAGAATTCTCACCTTGACAATCTCCTCAAGGGTATTCTTGGATTCATCAACCGCCACAATGTACCTGACCTTTGGGCGCTGATCACATATATTAACCAAAACTGAAGCCAGATCGTTAATGTGTATAGTGGGCACAATATTATCACCAACACCGAAGCACTGCAAAGCTGTGGCAAAGCCATGCCAAGCTGTCTTAAAGAGAAAATGGAAGATATCCTCCTCCGATCCATAAGTTAAGCCTGGCGCCACTACATAGGTAACAAACTTAGATTTATTGGTCTTGCCACACTTGATGACGAGCTTTTCGGCACTAATGTGATTTTTGAAGTTTGGGTGAGCACGGCGACGTCTGTAGTCATCTTCAGTGAATGGGATCTCTGGGTCATCCTACAGTACAACAGTTTACATCATTCAGTAATTATTGACTTTCTCTTGTTTATGACGATCTAGCTGGCATATTTGCATGTACTTACAGGATCAAGGGGTTTGCTGCGTGCCCAGGTCATCACAGTTGAAATACAAATAAAGAGCTTGACTTCTTTGAAATTCTCCAACTCTGCATGAAGCGCTATAAACATGGAGGGCAAAGGAAATGAAAGAGAATGCTATGCAAATGCATTCATAAAGCCTGAGGGCAAAGGAAATAAAAAAGATTAAATGTTTAAGTAACTTTTAGTAAGTTTAAGAGAGGATATCAGTAAAAATAACTACAAAAGTTACAAAGAAAAATACTACACTAGAAAAGAGAACAAGTGTATGAATGTCATTGTTGTAGTGCACTGAACACACACACATGTCAAAGTTGCATTTCAAAAAGCGTCTGCCGGTTGTCAACTAAATTTAATAAAATAAAAAAATTTTTTATTATTATTAAAGACGCTTTAAGTAACGGGCATTTTAGAAAATGTCAGTTGTTTCGAGGAAGTACTTGAAAAGAATGCCATATCAGAACAAGGACAAAAATGCGCGAGGAGAACTACAATGACTGAAAAGTTACAAAGTATAAATATATGACTGAGTTCATTTGTACCTTTTGACTTTGAGAAAAGACCAAGAAACGTCGAGTTTGGAATCGACTTCGGTTTCGGGTTAAGTGTCTCTAGCTTCAGATCCCGAAACGTCGAGTTTTGGAATACATCTTCTTCAATGAATGTCATGACAATGTTGAGTACGAGGGAGACTATTAGGTGAGTACGAACACACCTTGAGGTTGCATACAGATGTTCCGATAAGTTTGCCCTATAATTTTAGTCGAGCTTCTAGTCCTTTTACCACTTCGTCATTGAGCGATGGAATCCTGACCTTTTAATAGCTTGAAGATCTTTTTCAAAACTAAACTGCATAATCTATTGAGTCTCCTTTATCTTTTCAAAAAATCGCTGGATACGATTGTTTACTCGTCATTTTGAAGCCGAACCCTACTAAATAGGTCATACTACTAAAGGAATCCGATATGGCCCGAGTAAAAGTCAAAAGGAAATATCGAAAGAAAATTAAATTCGATTTTTTTAGTTGACCGGCGAGTCTCGAACCTTACTGATATCCTCTCTTAAATAGTTTGTGTTGGATCCGATACATATTCGCCCACGTCTCCCCACCATTTGATGCCCAGAATGGATGGAAATTGCATTTTCGAGCTTCTAGATTTAAAAATTTTCTGGGAGGCCATGCCCCCATACCCCCCTAGAAGAAGGGGCCTTAGTGGTGCCCCTTAGTGGTGCACCCCCCTGTTGAAATCTCTAGATCCGCCCCTGTCATCATCATCATAATAACATTATATTACCTGATACTGCCCATGATGCTTCATCCACCTGATCTGGGTGTCCATTAATGTCAAAGACAATAATATCACATTGAAGAAGGTAAGGCAACAGCTTTTCTTTGCTCTTGTACTAGAAATTATATGAAACGTGAATAGATGAAGAAATGAATAAATAAACAAAATCAATGAATGAATAAAAGATGAAGTGGCAAATGAAGAGATAGTTCAGTCAAGCCAAGTGCCAGGTGTCAAGCATATCTACCGGTATAAGATGGACTCAGATATGAGAATGAACATTATTTTTTACTACTAATAACAAGAAATATTGGAACAATCATGATAGAAAAGGTGTCTCTGCTAGCAGAGCTTCCTCTTTTGTCAATGTCTTTTGCATTTTTCTGTTCCTGTATAGCCAACCCCAAGCTCATCTATTGGTGATGAGTTTAATACAGCAAAACAAAAATACAAAGACATTGATAAAAGAGGAAACTCTGCTAGCAGCTTGGGTAAAGAAAAGGTGACAATGTGCGACCCTTGACATACCTCAAAGACCTCATCTATCCAGTCAGGCTTGGGCTTGGTGGAATCCTGAAGGGTACCCACTACCTGATAGCACTCATCCTTGGGTACTTGGGGTGCATTACTTGTAACAGACTCCTCATCATTAGCATCTTCCTCTGCCGTTGCACCGACCAATGAAGTTGAAAGAACCTATATATACATAATCAAACAAGAGTGTTGATATACTGAGCTACCCTTGTTAAATAAAGTCACTTAGTTATGTGCTGTGATAGAGTCGTTTTCATATGAGTGGGAAACCTACGGTACCATGACACTCAAATGGCTTCCTTTCTGAACCAATCAAAAAGCATGCAGATGCATCTCATCCAATAAAACTCTTTCAATATGGCACAGCACGGTACTGTAACTTTCCCACTCATATGAAAACGACTAAAAGTAGATATACATACAACTGTTAGGGTGGGGGAGGGAGGGGTAGGTGGGGAGGGGGAAGGTGGGGGGTTAGTTAGTTAGGGGGGGGGTCATGTTTCCAGACCCTCCTAGCGAATCATTTACTTTCCCAGCTGGGGGTCATGTTTCCAGACCCTCCTAGCGAATCGGGTGTCCAGCCCTTGTTTTACTATATCCTGCTCCCAGCTGCCTACTTTTCTGAAACATACCTCTATTCTAAAATTAAATGAAAGCCCTCGGGGGTGTGAATGTAGTCAAGTAGGACATCATGCAGACCTGCAAGTCCAACTCTCCCGGATTATCCGGGAGTCTCCAGATTTTGGACCTCAACTCCCGGTCTCCCGGTCATAAAGGATTTTGAAGACATCAAAAAATCTCCCGGCTAAACACGAAACGACCACGATCTCCCATGCATTGCCAAAATTTCATGGCAATTTGAGCATAAATAATAACAAAATCTCCCGGCTAAAACACGTCACGACCACGATTTACGGCGAAATTGCGTTTATACAACGTAACGATCGTGATGCAATACAGGAATACGATGCGAAAAAGCTCGCTCTAATCGCCTTATCTCGCATTCCCCTGAAAAGTCTTTCTTTGATTTTTTTCAAGGGAGCTTGTCCATTCTCTGTCTGGTAAAATGTATGGGGGGCGAGGTTTGGAAATTTCCAGAGCTGTCCGCCATTTTGTTTTCGGCATGAAAGCACGCTACTTCAGGCTACTTGTCCATTCTCCAGATTTGAGGTTCCAGGGGGTTGGCAGGTATGATCATGTATGTACTGAAGTGAAGTTAGTTGCCAAGTGTTCTTCTTGCTTCTCATGAGAAATGTTTAATAAGCAATATAAACAAGTTAGAACTTGACTAGTTAAACTATGATTTCCCTGGCAATTTGAATGGTTCTCTATAACATTTATACAATTAAAGTTGTATATTCCATCTTCTTTAGACTTTTAGTACATCAAACTTACTATAAGCTGAAATGAATAATAAATAAGTAAGCTTATAAACACTAAAACAGAGATAAACAGACAATGAATACCAACAAAACATTGCCTTTGGACACCGTGAAATCTTTACACGAGAAACTATCAACCTCATCAGTTCTTACCTTACTTATATTTTTACTCGAATAGGCGTCAACATGGTTTAAAAAGACTTTAACTCGTTTTTTCTCACCAAGAACTGCAGCAACATCAGAGGCCGCCATCTTGTTCATGTACAACTGTGTTACTTTGACGGTGTTGCCAGGCAACGTGTACTTGCTCCGAGAGAAGACTTGGGACGAATGGCTGGGAAATGTGTACGACAAATTATCGATCGTAATAACTTTATAGACATATTGCATTGGCAATGGAAATTTATAAGATCGACATACAAAATGATTATTTCTAGGGCTTATTATCCTAAATCCTACTCATTACAAGCTTTAATAAAGATAAATAAACATCTTATGAGCGGAGATGATTTTTTTTTTGATCTGCCCATATTTCCGAGCATTTATCGATCGGGTGAGCTGCAGCTGATTGAGTTCGAGTCCATTACGTCGAGCGAGCTGTTGTGTTGGTTCTTTGCAGGATCCTGCCACGATTACTCGTTTCGAACAGCTGAAAATCTACCAATTTTCCATGATGGGGAATCTGTTGCTTGGTGGATCTGTGGGCGATATTAAAAATCTCTTTCCCACAAAAATCCATTTGGTGATTTTCGTCGGTTATATGACGTTATTCATAAACCAAGGTAAAATTTGGCGCCATTATTTAGATGCAACTCTAAAGCTGTTGCCATTTTGGGGCGTGTTTATAACATTCACTAAATGACAAAATGTATTTCTATGCTTTTTATCAGGTATTCTTATAACTGCCTCCAAAAACAGTAATAATAATTACGCTTATAACCCAACGACAGTTGTGTTGTTCACTGAGATGGTCAAGTTACTAGTTGCTTGTATTTTGCAGCTACGAGAGTAAGTAATCTCTATATAAACTGCTTTGGGACACAGTTCAGTTGTAAGGGTTTATAACTTTATTGAATTGTTTTTCTAGGTCTGGTGTGAGAGAGTTTTTAAGTCTTGTAAAGGAACATGTAAAAGGTATAACATATGACTGAGTTTTGATTATGACACGTATTGTCCGGCCTGAGGCTATAAAGCTACCCTGCGAGCAGAGGGAATTTTCTCTGTGCTAAAGTCTTCAAAAGAAAGGAATACAGGAAAAGACCTCTGCTAGCAGGGTACTATAAAGCATGGAGAACGACTAAAAGAGAGTACATTGTATACCATGTGGACATATGGTCAACAGGCAGACAGACACCCATCCCACCCATTATTAGAATAGAAAAGTTTTAATTCAAACATAACAACCTTTTTTGCCTATTAGAGGGAAATGTTTTTTAAAATTAATGTTAATTGAGGGGGGCATTGGGGTTTGCAGTACCCTGCGAGCAGAGTCTTCTTTTAACCTCCTCCCCAAGAGAAAGAAGGAAGAAGACTCTGCCGAAGTCGTGTACGTTCTTATTTGAGCATGCGCGACGGTTGCTTAGAGACAAATGCATTTCCACGCCCACTCGTATTCAAATATTGGTTCCGATTCCGGACTTCTAACGGTTTAACGAGTTGATAAGCATGTCGGTGGGCAAAGAAACAAAGGTATCCCTACCAGTAATAAATTATATTATGTGCTTGCTTGATGTTGATGTGTCGTGAATGATTTGGAAGGGAAAAGCTTGTCAAAAACGTTTGTAATAACATAACGAACTCTAGCCGCCATTATACTATGATTGTGGGCGTAGACTTGGCCATCGGTTTATACGTTAATTCAGCTGTGCGCATTAAAAAACAGTTTAAGCCGGAATCAAACCTGAAATTATGAATCTCATTATCCAGATTCTTGGATAACGGAATACAAAGGATCTACACGACTTCGGCAGAGTCTTCTTCCTTCTTTCTCTCGGGGAGGAGGTTAAAAGAAGACTGCTCGCAGGGTAGGTTTGCGGTGTTGCGGTGTTGGGCAATTTTTATTGTGGTGTTGCAGTGGGGAAAAAACAACGTTGCGGTGATCGTAAATCCTGCGGTATGCGGTGTTTGTGTTTCTAAACCTACGGTGTTCGGTGAAGCGATATATTACTTGCGAAGTTGCGGTGTCAACCCCTTTTTTTCGTTTTGGTCAGTTTTCGGGGGTTTTTCATGATGCTGTGTTTCCGGAAATTTTCGTATCTCCAAGCAACCATGTAATATTCTGTTTAATATACACCTATTTCAAAAATCGTTGTCGCAGCCGAAGCAACAGTCAACACTCCAAGACTACAAAGGATTTCGGTAATTTTCTCGTAATTAATTTATTCAGAGAATATTTTGGTTGCATGCGTTTGTGACATGTTATTATGGAAAGCAGCAGTGGTTAGCTCAGGTGTTAAACCGAATATTTCGGAAAATACTAATACTACAAACGTGTTGGTGCGGGTATTAACCCCGTTGAACAAGAGCAGGCATCAAAAATGTGCATGCCATGCTTCCAAACAGTTAATGAGCTGAAAAACTACATTCATGATAACTATTTACAATGGCCACAACTGAATAAATTAATTACGAAGAAAATTTACCAAAATCCTTTGCAGTCTTGGAGTGTTGACTGTTGCTTCCGCTGCGACAACGATTTTTGAAATAGGTGTATAATAATATTCATGAAAAAAATGCTCGATTCTGATTGGCTAAGAGTAAAGCAGTTGAAAAGTAATTTGCACTGCTGTGCAAATAAAAAAATTTTCATGAATATTATTAATTGGTAATCATATGATTCCTCGTTCAATTTGGAATAATTTGCACTCGTGTTTTTCAAAGAGCTCAAATTGCACTCGCCCTCATTTGCATTCAACTTTAACTTGGATTTTCTTGGCCAAACTGTTTCCTATCATCAAAATTACAGTAAAACATCCACTTATACATCGTTGGATTCGATATTACAGCTCGAGTTTGTAAATCCCATACAGATCGGCCACTCATATTGTATATAGTACTTATGCCTGATTAGAACAATATGAATGATGAAGGATTTACACATAATACTTTTAATTCAAGTGAATCATATGTTGCCTTGCTGATGATGTAGCAGATATGGATACCTTTCATTGAACATTTAAGTTGCCCCTAGCAACAGCATTTTAATTTGTAACTTGTGGAGTGTGTTATTTCTTGTGTGTTATTTCATCAAGAAATAACCATTTATAGCTAAACTATGTCACGTGTGACCATTAATTCGAACATCTGAAATCAACATTTCAAATAACAGTTTGAACATTTCAAACATTTCAAAGTTCAAATTGGATGAAATTTGTGCCAGCTAAGCCTACATACTCTGCAATCACAACAGCCTGAGTAAACAGATATCTGATACTTTTTTCTTATAGATATATTCGTGGAGATTTGATTTTTCTGTCTGAATGTTCAAGTCTCGAGTCTAGACTTCAAAACTTCATTTGAATGTTCTGATTTACTGGTCACGCATGACATACTTTAGCTTTAATACTAAGGTGGATCCAGGGGAGGAGTTCAGGGGGTCCACACCACCTCCTTTTTCATCATATATTTTTAATTTTTTACTTCACGGGTTAAATTATGAGGTTATATTTTAGTGTTTAGCCATCTCCCTCTGTCAGAACAGAAGTTGTGTGACCAGTGTGTGACATGTAAATCTGTAAACCGAAAGTGTGGACTGTAATGTGAGATCATGGAGATGGGGTGAGAGAGAGAGAGAGATAGTTAACTTGTGAGCGACCGTAACTAGTACAAAATAAAATAAATTCAAACGTAATTCAACTGTGAGTTATTTACTGGAGCATCATTCACAACACCCCTATGCCAAACTTCCTTGACCCACCCTTGCATTAGTCTCCCTCATCCATTTTTAGTACCGTCACACAATGCAAACCTAAAAATGGATGCGAAGGCGACTACCCTTGCATCAGTGTTCCTTGATTTTCATGAACTTTTTTTCATTGTTTCTTTAGTGCTCATTCTGTACCTGATTCCAGCTTTTCTGTATTGTTTATACAATAACTTGGCTTTTGTAAACCTCAGCGCCTATGATCCAACAACATATTTTCTTTTGCTCCAGTTTCGTGTGGTGGTAACTGGTGTTATTTTTCAGGTGAGTTTCTACAAACCATCATTCTGAGAAATATTTCATTGATCACACTGTCTATCAATCTTCATCAATCACACTGTCTACCAATCTTCATCGATCATCATGTCTATCAATCTGCATGTACCTAGCAATATCCTTATATGTACCTATTTGCCACCTTAGTAGTACCATCTACCAGTACCTTAAACCCTACCTATCTTTTCCTTTCCCACCTACCTACCTACCTACATATATGTACTTACCTAGTCCTTACCTACCTAACCTTTCTACCTACCTACTTAACCTACTTACCTACCTATCTAAGCTACCTACCAGCCTAACGTGTGCTTACCTACAATGTATTATTTATAAGTTCTAATACAACTTTTTTAGATTATTTGTCTTATCAACTGAGGTTACTCTTTTTTGTGTTTTGTTTCTGATAATAATGCTTTAAAAAAATGTTTCATAATTCTTTCACCTTCTCAGATTCTTTTTAGCAAGCGACTTAGCCGTATACAGTGGCTGTCACTCATTCTCCTGACAGCAGGTTGCATACTCAAGCAGCTTAATTTCGGCAGTAAGTCAGTTGGTTTGAGTCTTCGACTAGACTACAACCTGATCCTCATCCTGGTGCAAGTGTTCTGCTCCTGCTTTGCTGGTGTCTACAACGAATACCTTCTAAAAGGCAGAAGTGGAGAAGCTCCCATAATGGTACAAAATGTCTACATGTACGTTGACTCCATTCTTTGCAACCTGATTGTCCTAAAATCTGGAGGATCACTTAAAGAAGCATTTACCAAGGAAAGTATCACGTCAATCATGACAATCAACGTCATAGCCATCATTTTGAACAATGCTGCCATTGGTATAGTCACGTCCCTTTTCTTGAAAAAGTTAAACTCCATTCTGAAAACCTTTGCAAGTGCCTTAGAGCTGATGTTCACAGCTGTTCTTAGTTGGATTATTTTTGGAATTCCAGTGACATTGTTAACCTTCGTTGCCCTTGCCATTGTATCTTATGCAATCATTCTATATTCTGGGAACCCTGTGGACAACACTCAAAAGCCTGGAAATAGTGTCCAATCTGGGCAGAAAACCCATCCAGGTGTGTAATGTAGAGGAGGTATATGTACTCAGGACGACAAAACGAATTTTTTTTTTTTTTTTACAATATAGATATTTCTCTTTAATACACATGCATGTAGGTTAATTTTCGTTAGAAATCACATAAGATCTTAATTTCAGCAATTGCGACTTTCATTGTTTCAGCTATTGGCAATCAGACAAAAATAATATTAATAAAGGGTTATTATGTGTCTGTTCAATTTATGTACATATATGCACTTTATGTTTTTCTGGTCCGGTATCACATGCTCTGATTCATGGTTGTTGAAGTGGGCGGAATTTTCTATATCTGACCACGGTCCATATCGTAGCATACCAGACTGCCCTTCAATAACACAATTTCAATAATAAAAAAATTCTTTCTTTTTTGTTTTGCTTGTGTGCTTTTGTTTGTTTTGAGTAGTCATGGCTGGCAGTTGGCAAAAAATAACACAGAGGGGAAAAAACGTTATTTACCAGCATTGGTCGGTCCGGATAGGGAAAAACTGTGTCCTCGGTCCTGTGTCCTCGGTCCGTATACTCAATACCTAGGGCACAGTTTTTCCCTATGTGGACCTCCCGACCGGTAAATAACCTCTATATATTTAATTCAATTGCCCTATACCACTATGACGTCAAATCAAAACAATCTATTGTTTAAACGCATAAGGATCATGGTCGCTAGAGGGGGACAAAACAGCAGCAACACGAAGGATTTCCCAAATAAATGTATTTTACAGACGGTCTGAAAGCGATAAAAGTCACCAAACACAGTAAATATTGTGGGAAAAGTATCGATGAACATAATATCTGGAAACTAGCCAATTTGAAATCAAGCGAACCTCAGCAGAGCAGATTTAGTTCAAATTTCTTCACGATTCTGTCCCCCTCATAAATAAGCCGTTACGTCATAATGGTATAGGGCAATTGCGTTTAATGTATGTATATCATCAAATCATTGTAATATTTAGGGTTGTACTACGAGCAGAGTAATTTCAAACCTTTTTGTGTCTCTCAGTATTGTATGTTCTGATAATAATCGTACTGCAATGACTTAGAATATAGCTAATTGCATAATCGTTGTCGGGTTGAAAATCATGAAAGCTATGACCGAAAGGAATTCTGGGAAATTAAAACTCTCAAATAACACTGTCAAATCATCGATCTTTTTATCCAGACTTGTAGGATCTTAGTTAAATAACTCATATTCCTTCAAAACTACGAGAACATTGAATATATCTGTATGTAATGTGGCTCATGAACTGATTTCCCATCATTCCTTGCGGTCTCAGCTTCTATGATTTATGATTTTCAACCCGACAACGATTATGCAATTAGCTATATATGTGGATGAATCTAGGTCCTGATATTTTATCTCTATTTTTCTTTCTTAAAAAAGCTGAAGAAAATCCTGGAGAACCTCAGGAAGTATAATCCCTGATGTTTTCCTATTGTTACTGTTCTTGGACAACGTTTTGCAGTGCAATGTCCAAAAGTATGATCTTCTTTCATATTCGCATTCTTAAAAGACGTTGTGACCATCCAACAAGGCTAGGCATTCCATTGTTGATTAACATCCAGGTAATTATGATAAAGGTATGGTCATAGTTTTGCATATTGCACAGTGAGCTTGTGTCAAATTTGTGAAGTGTATATTTCATGTCTGGCAAATACACTAGGAGTGTCGAATGGTTCCCGCAAAAGGTTAGTCTCAAAATTTAGGTCAAATTTTGCGGGTCTCAAAGTCGCGTTTTTTCGCAAAAAGTCTCAGTCTCAAATTTTGAAAACAAAGGAAATCAGTGAAAAAGCGCCTCGGGCTCGCAAAAATAGACCTTGTTTTGGAGTCTCGCAAAGTCTCTCCTTGACCATTCGATACCCCTTACATTGGAAGACTGGGCACAAGTGTTATAACCATTGAGAAAGAAGTTCTTAAAGTGCCTATGAAACGAAAATGTCGATCCTTGTTTTAATGTACATTATTATTGTTTGGTCTTTCTCTGAACATTTGCTGTATTTAAATATCGACTTTGAGCGTGCGAACATTTTCTTTTCGCGGTTCGAAAATTATCATTTTCAACCAAAATGTGCGACAAGAGACTGGGCCCTTGACAATGGCTCGGTGACGTCATAAGTTGTGTATGCCTTTGTTTGCACAACTTATGACATCACATTTCTATAGTTTGACCGAGTGGGAATTGTCGCACTTTGAAACCCAAAATGCCCAACTTCGTGAGTGAAATAAAAAATGTTCCTGAAGCTCAATTCACTTTTTATTAACGCCATGTAAACAAGCAAATAGTAAACTTTCGTAGTAGCAAATAAAAACGGGGTCTGTTTTTCGTTTCATAGGCACTTTAAATGAACAACCCTGCATTGAAATTTGCATTTTTTGCATTTTGCTGAAATTATTTCCATATTGCACATGTTTTTAGAATTTAGAAGGTCTGCTCATTCAAAAAGGGCAATTTCATGATTTGGAGTTCAATTTCCATCATGTACAATATTGTTCAAAATTACTGTTTTGCAGTTTTTCATTTATTCAACCTTGCAAACAAATAGCACAATTTTTGATATATATCTCAGGGCACATAAATTTATGTGTTTTAGCCTACACATACCGTAGTACATTTATATCTCAGGACACATAAATTTATGTGTTTTTAGCCTACACATATAGTACATTTATATCTCAGGGCACATAAATTTATGTGTTTTAGCCTACACATATAGTACATTTATATCTCAGGACACATAAATTTATGTGTTTTAGCCTACACATATAGTACATTTATATCTCAGGACACATAAATTTATGTGTTTTAGCCTACACAGTCATATAGTACATTTATATCTCGCTGTGATTGGTTGAATACAATGTGTTCGATTCCATATCGTAACTCCGTACCGTAGGTTTCCCACTCATACGAAAACGACTCTATGACTCCATGAAAATTGCCTATTCAGCCAATCAAATCACACTTGAACCCAGTCTTCCCCTCACTTGCCACAGACAGGGTATTATATAATCCTAAATATAGATATTTTTCAAAGTGTTGTTTAATAACTGTGTTGAATATTAACCACTATTACCTGTACATAAATGTAGTTGTATACTAATATAAAATATACTTTGCTGGAAATGTATACTATTACAACGCGACGTACCGTGGCCACCCAAATTTTATTTTTTACAAGCTAGCCAATCAGACAGCGAGAATTGTTGCAAAGAGTACGAAATGAAACATCTTTGCGGTCACGATTGAGTGAGTTAATTCACATGCTTATAAATCTTTAATCGTGACCATTTTAGTTATAATACAGTGTTCATGCAACAATGGGGGGGGGGGGGGGGGGGGATAACCGATAACCAGGGGGGGGGGGGGGGGGGATAATAATTGGATGAATAAACTGCCTAGATTGGCTGAGTTGATTTCCTTATTATTATTATTCCTTCTGTATCTGTATTATTTAATGAGTTGAATAATGTTGATCGGTGATATACCACACATGTGAATAGTACTTTTCGCATGCTCTGATTGCATGGCTACTTAATCTCCGAATATCCTTCATGGCTATTCACCTCAAATAAAAAACAAGATTGCATTCTGTTTCGCGAGCATGTCTCTTCTTGAAAATAAATTTTATACATTTGGCTGGCTATTCACTTGTGTGGTATATGCTAAAACAATTGATTAGGGCTCCCTGCAAGAACAGTCAGTAAGTGACTTGTGATCAAAACAAAAATTCTCCTCAGGATTCTTTGAATTTCAAAGGAGAATTTGGGTTTTGATCACAAGTCACTTACTCCGTTCTTACAGGGAACCCTTGAATTATTCCCCTCAGTGTCGGTGAGTAATAGTAGATATTTACCTCGTCAAGTTTAGCAGTGTTAAATAATAATTTTACACATTTGATTAAATAACAACTAGAAAGACTTGTCACAGCTTTGTTGAATAAGTCACTTTTAATAAGTAAATAAACTATTATTTATTAATATTATTATTATTATTAATGATATTATTTAATTAGTATGAATTCAAATTACTTGATAATTCATGAAAGCAAAACATAGGAAATCACTGCTGTTTGAAAATGTGAACTAAGTAGCATAAAATTTGACTTTTTCCATAAATTATATGTACCGGTAATAGATACAATATGAGCGGCCTTTGGCTCGTGATTGTAGATCTCATACAACACAGATGCGAATACTGTATCAGACTTATCATAACCACAGATGTATAAAATCATGTTCTACTATAATTTTCAAGATACCAGTAAGTTTGGCTGAGAAAATCCAACTAAAGTTCACGTAAATGAGGACGATTTTGTATCAGATATACAAACTCTGCCACAGGTTGTGATTTCTATTGTGTTTTCCTCATGAATTATTAATGAATAGGATAAGTAAAAACAATACATAGAATGACAATAAAAAACAGGACTTTTGTGCAGCTACACGAAGACCTGACCAAGAAGTGATCGATCAAACCCTTGCAAGAGCATTTCACCCAATGCCCAATCGCATATTGGCTGTACCTCATTTTTTCAACACACTTTTCAGTGTTGGGATATTGGCATCCTCGGGAACCCAGGGGTATATTCTGTAGCTCGTTACTCGCTCCCAGAGAAATACCCCTGGGAACAAAGTCTGTTGGAGCTTGTTCCGGAAGTCAAAATTCAAAATGGCAGTTGTCCTATTCAAACCAGAAATACTTGATACTGATTGGTCGACCTTCCTTTAAAAATTACTCTCGTTTCTGATTGGTCGACCTAGGAAGGTCCAGCAGACTTCGTTCCCAGGGGTATTTCTCTGGGAGCGAGTAATGAGCGACAGAATATACCCCTGGGTTCCCGAGGATGGGATATTGGATGGTACCTCTCATTTCTGATAATAGTACACATTAGATAAGCATATGTAAGGGAAAAAAAGTATCGGTATATGTAATTCAGTATCACTGTTGTATTTAAATGCGGGCATACAAATAAAGGTTAATAATTAAACTAATATGGCTCCTGTTATTCATCAATAACAACATTGGACAACGAGGGCAGGGGAAGGGGGGACGGACTCCCATACATGAGGTGACAGGAATGTTGGTCGTACCTTTTAGGCTTTGAAATCCATGATTTGGTACTGTTTAAAAGGACCACCAAGTTGGTACAAGATGCAAAGGAATTAATATACTTATCGATCGATCTTAGGGGTGAAAATTATTTCATGCCACGCCTATACTTGGAAGAGACTCTGGTACCTGTTCTAAGGGGTCATTTTCAAAATTCCGAGACAATTGAGTATCCCTCTGACCTTAGTATGGGAGAAATCCCTCCCCCTCCCTGGAATATGAGGGTGATTGGGCCAACTGGAGTTGAAAAGTGGGTTCATTGCACATGCGACACAGAAAAGAAGTAATTTGTTTGGTGGGTTTGATCAAGCTTACCTTGCGAGCAGAGGATCTTTGCTGAAAATGGTAGCAATTAAAGAACCTCTGCTCGCCTGGAATTAATTGCAGGAAATCTATACAATAACAATGTAAGTGACCAGGAGCCCATAAGTAGGAGCAATCCATGCATGTAGCATTAAAATCTGTCACGGCTTTGAACAAGTTTGGCTATTTTTAGAACAGGAAATTGACCAATCACTGTTGCTGTAAATTAACGAATTGCTGCAAATAAAACGAGTTGCAACAAATAAAACGAGTTGCTGCAAATAAAACGAGTTGCTGCAAATAAAACTAGTTGCTGCAAATAAAACGAGTTGCTGCAAATAAAACGAGTTGCTGCAAATAAAACCGGAAGTGCACAGTGATTGGTCAATTTCGAGAAATCGTGTTCTAAAAATAGCCAAACTTGTTCAAACGCCGTGACCTCTGATCACTTTTGGTCACTTGTCCTTTGGGGGGGTGGGTTACACTGCCCAGACAAACATTAATTAAATTGTTAGATTTGACAAAAAATCAGTGAACAAATTACAGTAAACCAATTTATGTCTGACAAAATTTGATGGAATGTACGTGACAACTTGCCATCAAAGTGCCTGGTTGAGTTACAAAGTTGCGAGCTTGAAGTACGTGGCCTAGCTGGTAGGTGTGTCCCTCACATCTCCATACCTGCCAACCCCCCAAGCCCTCAAATCTTGAGACTGGGAAAATAGGCTAAAATAGCGTGCTTTAATACCAAAAACAAAATGGCGGACAGCCCTAAGCATTTCCGAACCCCCCCCCCCCCCCCCCCCCCAAAAAAAAAAACCCCCCCCCCCCCCCCAAAAAAAAAGGTTTGTATCACCTGATAGACGAGCGTTCACATAAAAAGACGCATATTCTAATATTGAAAAAGGTCGTTACGTTGTGTTATGCAATTTCACCGTAAATCGTGGTCGTGACGTGATTAGCCGGGAGATTTTGTCTTCGAACCGGGAGACTCCCGGCTAAACCGGGAGAGTTGGCAGGTCTGCATCTCCCTGGTCAAACAAAATTTTGAATCAAGGATGGGGGGAGGGTAATCAAGGTGGGAGGGTAATCAATAGTACTCTCTTTGTCCAAGTTGTAGGGGTGATCGGTGGACCTTTTAGGGTTGAAAATATTTCCTGTGTGAACCTTTTAGGGGTTCAGACTCAAAAGTCAGTTATGTATACCTTTCAGGGTCAATAAATTATTATAATAAATTATTGTTTTTTATTTTCTATATTGAACAAACATGAAAGAGAAGAAAGATGTTGTCCAGTCGCTGATTAAACAATCACTTTTTTGCCAGCTTAACAAACTTTTAAGTTTGTACTTTTTAGGGGTCGTTTTCAAAATCGACTGCTGATCACCCCCACCACTTGGACAAAGGGAGTACCCTCCCCCCTCCCCCGGGATTTTGAAAAGACAAAATTTGATATAGAACACAGGCAGCGCAACCATTGCTTCTGATATGCACTCTCTGCGGGCGCGTCTTACGCTAAACCACAGGAAACCCTGTCAAAAAAGACGCAAATATCATTGCTGTCTGAGTTGTGGGGTCCCTTTGTTAGCTTTGACGAGTAAGGGGACTGGTAAGGGAGTCAACAATGACGTAAGAGCCGATTTCCGCCATGACTATAGATTCTTCCAAAATGGCTGACAAACTGACATTTCTGAACTAAACTACGCTTTTTATCGACATGAAACATCACTTTTCTTAATCCTAAATGAGTGAGGACTCGGTAGGTGAAACAACAAAACTATTGATGAGCAGCGAATCGCCAAGAACTTCGCCCACTATGGCCTCAAGGCGGCATATTAACCAACCGCCATTGGTAAGTGGCAACTTGTTCTTCTTAGAAATCCTCGTATTAACGAGAAAATGAACCTTTTGATTTAACAAATCAGTAAGTTAGGACTCAGTGTGAGTACTTGTTGTAAAAAGATAATGAAATGTCGTTATATCTTCAGGCTTTTTGCTCGCACCACAAGATCAAATCACGAGACCAATATAGAACTATAGTAGACCTTCATACTCATCCATTATAAACCGAAATATAAGCTTAAGCTTAATACGATACTGTTCCTTTCTTCTCATTCTGACTAAAGTCTAAAGTTTGTTAAGCTCTATGAAATTATTTTCTGGCCAGCCTCTTTTTTTTTTGTGTGTGTGTGTTATAATGAACTGAGCTGGAGCTTGTGGCAATCAAATAAAACACGGAAAAGATTTATCGATGCTGAATACGCTAAACAATCTTAAAATCCAACGTTTCTTCAACTTTGGTGTTGAAAACATTGCGATACACCAAAGCTATAGATTTTTGATAAAAAAGAACAAGAATGGTGAAAAAATGGCAAGAAGGTGGAGGATTCTGTTGTGTTTTTGAATAAAATTTTAGTTGGAGTGCGCACGCTACTGATACCACAGACTTTTGTGCATTTGTCTTTCGGGCTTCCTGTATCAACTTCTCACTTTGCTTCGAAGGAATTCATAGAAGAGTTTGAAAATATGTTCTGAGAGCATCGTTTTTTGTATCAACAAAAAAATAAATGTTCACAAATAAAGGTTAGATACTTTATGAAGCTTTCTGAGTGGTTTGGGGGGCATTTTGGCTGTCTAAAGGTGGTTTTGAGAGCGACTGAGTTGGACTTTGTTTATTTGTATAACTTTACTTGATAATTGATTTCCCTAGATTCCCAATGATGATGATGATGATGCAAATACTGATCGAGAGCTTAGTAATCAACCAGAAGGATTGCAACGACAGTTAAGTAGCGAGAGGCGGGTTGGCCTTGAAGATGATAACACAAGTGAAGACGATGAAGAAGAAATGCTTAAGTATGGAGCACGGAGCGTCTTGATGCTCATCATCCCTGTCTCTACTTGCATGTTGGTTGTAGTCGCAACTATTTCATCTGTAACATATTATACAGAAAACAATGGAACATACTTGTAAGTATCCATAATATAACATTATCTATAATAATATATATCTTTATAAAAATAGTCTTCATTAAAGTCGCTACCAGGCAACTGATGTGTTGCCTAAATTACAAATAGTAACAATACGACAAACTACTGTTATTAGCTAACGAGTGCCAAGCAAACAGAACATCATACACTGTACATGTACATAGAGTCGTTTTCCTATGAGTGGGTATAACATACAGTATGAACGGCACAAAGTAATGGCACAGAGTTATGGTCATGGTATGGAATCAAAGACATCTATTCTTTTTTTGTTGCTTTTTTTACAGAGTTTATACACCATTCCATGAGGAGAATGGAATCAGTAGTGCCCAAAAGGCAGGAGAAGCAATTGCTAATGCTTTCATAGTCATCGGTGTGGTGTTAGTGTTGACTATTATACTAGTGGTGCTGTACAAGTTTAGATGCTATTGTGTAAGTACAATATTTAGTGTTGACTATTATACTAGTGGTGCTGTACAAGTTTAGATGCTATTGTGTAAGTACAATATTTAGTGTGGACTATTATACTAGTGGTGCTGTACAAGTTTAGATGCTATTGTGTAAGTACAATATTTAGTAATAATATAAGAGTTCCACTATGATCACTGGTATTCTAGATATTGATGTTAATATGGATGTGTGTAGGTCCAGTGTCCAGGTTTTCGAGTGGAAGAAATTGTTCAGTGTTTTCAATATTGTTGCTTAGGCTGGTTTTGTTCTATTCAGATCATTTCAGGTTGGTTAGTGGTATCATCACTGTTGCTGCTTTTCTTCTTTGGTTACATTTATTTCCAGTAAGTTGAACTAATTTACATGTGTACAACACATGTACATATCCTGGGGGGTAAGTGATGGGGATGCTCGCCAAGTGGGCGTGGCATGAAATTATTTTCACCCCTTATTATATTTGCTGACAGACGCCCTAAAAGGTATAGACTTGGGGTCTTGGTGGTCGTTTTAAATCTGAGACCCCCTAAGCAGTACCAAATTACGCATTTCAAACTCTAAAAGGTATGACGAGCATCCTTGTCACCTCGTATGGGAGTCCCCCCTCCAGGGTGTATACCTCTGACATCATAGGGAATCTTTTTCAAATGAGTAAAACTTAGTCAACCCTGAAGTGTAACTTGTATAAATAGAACATTTGTAATTGAAAAGCTCCATCTAAATGTAATTTCTAAAACTGAAAGTGAATTGTGATCAAACCTCAAGTTCTCCTTTGGAATTGTTGGTCAGGGATCACACTCGCTACACAAAGCATCTGAACTCTATATTTTATGCTTATAAATGGTAATTTCTATACTGGTGATTTTCATGATGGTGTCATATACTACAAGTACCAGAATGCTTTGCCCATTTTCTTTTGTTAGATAATTAGCACCAATTGTCTTACTATTCTCATGAGGGAATAAAAATCTGAATAAGAAAGAAAATTCCCAAAGCATTCTGGTAGTTGTAGTCATATGATGCCATCATGAAAATTGCCTATTGAATGATTCAAGTAAATGAAACTTTAATCGGACCTAATGTTAGGGTAATAGACCTTTTTACCGATACGGCAGCCATTTTGGATTCTATTGTTTTGGCTAAAACATTATGGGATGCTCAGGGTGCAAAGAAAAAAAACTGTACATGTGGAGTCGCGTCAATATATTATTTTTCTATTTCACTCTAGCCATAGTGTTGTATGGCTTACTATCTACATGTGTTGTGTATTGTTGTATAATTTTGTACAAATTCATTGCTTTAAATTAGGATTTTCATGGCCAAACGGTTACTAGCTTGCACCCTGGGCATCCCATAATTCAAGATGGCCGCCATATTGGTAAAAAGGTCTATTACGCCCCCTAATATTATTTCTCACTTCTTACAGAGAACTTCTAAAAGTATACAATGTTCCAATGGACTATTTTACTCTGTCCATCATTATCTGGAACTTTGGAGTTGTTGGAATGATCTGTATACATTGGAAGGGGCCACTTCTTCTGCAACAAGCTTATCTTATACTTGTCAGTGCCCTGATGGTGAGTATCAACTAATGATAATAATAAATATTATAAAATAACTATGATATAACATGCTCTCTGATTGGCCAAAGGATGTGACATATGCCGCATGCTTTATGAGAGCATGCAGCACATGCACGCAGATATTGCAACATTTTTTTAGCAAACAAAATTGAATACTTGCTACGCGTCATGCTTCTCCTAACACTTCTGTCGTGTTCTGATCAGTCCCCGTGCTATAAATCTGCACATAGCACACACGCTCGTTTTCTATTTCTTCAATAATAAATAACATTTATATAGTGCTTTAACTATTATTATTATTGTTATTATTTGTTTATTTTTATATATTTTATTAACATTGTAAAAAGCATTGAGACTTCGGTTAATGCATTTTTAAGAAATTATTATTATTATTATTATTATTATTATTAAAATATATTACATTAACCCATTCGCTCCTGAGCTATTTTGAGTTTTTTAACGATTTTCTGGACCTAATCACGTCGTAGGAAATTTCGATCCCATATAAGGGGTTTCCATGGAAATCTTGACAGTTCTGAAAGCCCACGGGCTCAGGTTCTGACGTAATCTTTCTCTTCTCATGGATCTCCACGAGGGCTAGTAGTAATCACTACTCGAAGAGGCCAATTTTGCATTTTTAGAGTGTTTATAGCCATTATTAGGGACCTTAAGATTCACTGGACGGCGGCTTCTAGGACGGCAACCGGAAGTGAGATAGCGAGGTTTGGTACTAATTTGCATATTTCCTTGCCGTCCACACCACGTCGACTAACAGTCGCGGCGGTGAAAGTACACGAAGTGGCGTTCTCTCGAAAACGTGAGTTTTAATTTGCTTGTTGTTCTTCGAAAAATAGGTTTTTGTACTAAAATGTCAGCATTTTACATTAGTTAACTATCAGTTAAGCAGTTTATTTAATAATATTTCTTTTCACTTCGTTTAGAGCGTTAAAAAATCGAAAAACTCAAGACTACATGACTTTCTCTTCAAGGAACGGGTAAGTTTGTCGCTTCTATGAAGTAACAGTGATTCATATGTTCCAATTCTTAGGCTTTAACTCGTTTTTCTCAAAGCCTTTTCTTCTTAAAAATAGAGATTATAGCTAAATGTCTAAAGTGGTTATAATTGTTTTTTTAATTCCTTCTAATATTGCTCTCTAGATCTCAGTCTGTCGTAATGGATTGGTCTGAAAACCACAACATTTTGCTCGCACGAGAAGTTCTGGTTAGCGAACCTTTTAGATTCAAGCCAAGAACTGTAGAGAGGGGAAAAGTTTGGCAAAATTTAGATAGACTAAACTCAAGTAAAGTCCACAAGTTTCGCGTAACTAAGAGGTCCACGAGAGAGCACTTCAACCTCTTGCTCGGCAAATACAAAGCTAAAAGACAAAGCGAAATAAAATTGAGTGGAGTGGACATTGAAGATTCTGAGCTTGACGACGCAATGGAAGAAATATGGGAAAAATGGGAAGCTGCAGAGGCACAACATGATATAGATAATTTGATGAACAAGAAGAAAGTAGAGGAGGACAGGGTAAATGGAGAGGAGGTGAGAAAGAAAGCCTGTGAAAAGTTGGGAGAAACAAGTAAGAGAAAATCAGAGGAGGATTCTGAAACAAAACCAAAGAAGTCGAGGAGAGGTGGAAGCGATACCATTGATTTTCTGCGAGAGAAAGCGAAACTGGATCTTGCTTGCATTCAGCAAGAAGAGCGAAAATGCAAACAACAGGAGCAAGAACGACAGTCACAGCTGTACGGACAAGTTCTGACCACACAGCAACAACAGCAACAACAGCAAACTCAAATGATGCATATGATGCAACAGCAAAGTCAAGCTATGTTGACTTTAATGGCCAAACTTGTGGACAAATAACTGGTAAAAATCAGAACACAGACTCAACTGAGTGAACATTCATTTGTCTTTGTTTCAGTTCAAAACTTTACTGATATATTATTAATTTATTGAGCATTGTTGGAATGTACAGATTTACGTTATGCATGCTACTTAGTACAACTATTGCTATCTGCCTTTAGTGTTGGCAATCAAGTTGTGAAGCATTTGTATTTGAAATTATGTTAACTGATGATTGTAGTTCACTTGCTAATATGCATGCATGGAATGTTATTAATGGAATTAATTAAACCAGTTATGTTATTTATTTTTGGTTTATATTCTGGTATCTACAGTATATCTCCACTCACTCTGAACTATAGCTTTCATACAAAGTATTCCTGTAGAGTAGGAGGCTGGAGATCAAAGTACTCTGATGTAAGATTTCCATAGAGACAGGTTAATGCATTCTGCAAAATAGCACAGACGATATAGGTTTTCCCTACACTACTTAATCCAATTTTGAGATTCTTCTTGAAATCGATAAACTTGAAGAAATTTACAATGTCACCAAACAGCCACTCAACACATGTCCTTACAGAACTCATAGATGTATTGAATGCTTGCATCTGGGGGGTGAGGGCCACATTCCTAAATGGGGCTTGAAGTTGGAGTCTCAGGGGGTATGCGGGGTCCCCATAGATACACATAGCCTGCCCAGCTGGGGAATAACCATATTGTTGTAGCTGTGGAAGTAAACCAGAATCGACCAACATGCTGGAATCGTGTTTCTTTCCCTCTGAAAGTAATCAAAACGGCATAATTTAATAGGGGTCTAACATGTTGTAGATATTTCAAACATTTTTAATCAAAACCTCTCATATTAGTACTTACCAACAGGCCCATACATGTTGCCAATAATTCCATTTGGTAGGGCCAGAGACTGAAATTTAAGGGCATGTACCCTTTTGTGTCCATTGTAAACAAGTCTTTGATGGACGTCTGGTCTCGCGATTGGTCTAACAGTTCCATCGATGAAACCGAAGCAATTATCAAGTGCTGCTCCCTTTGCATAAACGGCATTAGCATAGGTTTGCAGATGAGCCGGATCCAAAATGTCATGATTCCAATCCATTATTCTGTGACTGTGTTCATCGTAAATGAAGTCAAGGGCCTTGTTTGTGACCATACTTAGCACAGGGGTTGGTCTTGCAAATCGAGGTATCATGTCCGAGTATCTGCAAGGGTAGGAGAGTCTACGAAGCAGCATGCAAAGTCCTTCCATGCCCTCACTAACGGAGCCCTGATCGCAAACAAATGAATCTGGAATTTGCAACATATCTGCCAAGAGTGGCAAGTCACGCTTTTTTTTACTCGAAACTCTGCTATGCATTCTGAATCGGCCATTTCTTCAAGATCGAATCTGCCATAATCATCGTATGGCAATTCCAGGTTTTTGGAATAACTAGCATCGTATAAAAGGACAAATTCCTCGTCTGAAATGATATCAGTCATGTAGCAATCGACTAAAACTTCTCGAGTCTTCTTGAAAGAGCACATATCAAAAACTTTAGAGTCGTTACGTTCACTGTCTTCGTCGTCACCTCAACACGTGGAACTTACGGTTTGTTTTTCCCGCGCGGTGACGGTGATCTCGACCCATGCCTCCACGGCTGAGCCTGCCGTCCTCGTGGTCGCCGTCCAGTGGATCTTAAGGTCCCTATTCACCACAGAAGCCCCCAGGACAGCATCATTAAGCTTGACTGGTGTGGTAGAGACCGTTCTCCTGGAAGAACTCAGGAGGAAGATACGAATTCACGAACACATTTCGGCAGCTCGTTCAGATTTTCCAAAATGGCGGACTCAAAGTGAAATCGTCTCTCTGGTCTTTCTGGCGACTTTGGACTTGTAAAGAATGCAACCGGTGCAATATTTTGCCTGTAGGACCGACTGGCTCGACACTCTATAAATTCTTAAAAACACAAAGGGCGGGGTACTTTCTGTCGAAAATTCCCGGATGTTCCCGGCATCCTTTTCGGGCGTGCAGAAGGAAAACACGTGTTAGCGAAAGTGGTCCTAAGGAAATGGCTATTGTTCGGCGAGTTAAGGAAAAGAGAGGGCAAAATTCACGAATATATCAAGAAGAGAGATGGAAGTTTGCTGAGAAAGTGGCGTTTTGTTTCGCAAGGATGTATTTTGGAAGAAAATCCAAGTCAAATGTCGGTCATTTTCGAGGTGTAAAATTGCGTCAAAAACACGCATTTTTGATTTTTATGGCAAACAAATTGAACTAATGCCCAGAAATCGGACCTGTAAGTCAGTTTACTTGAGGTTAAAATATGAAGAGTTATCTAGTTGTCTCTAATAACTGGCCATGAGATCGATGTTACGAAAATTCAGAAAGTTAGAATTTTTCAAAGCAGTATCGATGTTTACGGCCGGTTTCGGCCGGTGTAGGAGTCAATGGGTTAACAATACTAATAAAAAGTGTAAAAAAAGAAAAAGAAAACCTAGAAAAAGTTATATAAAATATTCAAATGCAATGTAGTTTGGTTGACTACTATTCTACTAAGTACATTGTATGTTTTGTCTTATTATCCTTATTTTTATTCTTTCAGGCACTGGTTTTTATTAAGTATTTACCAGACTGGACAACTTGGGCTATTTTGGCAGCAATATCATTATATGGCAAGTCATTGCTCTACTGTCAATATAACTATTCATTGTTTCATCATCATTTCTCACTACGTCGCATAAGGCCGACTCATTCTTTAAGAAAGTACATTTTGCATTGGTTTATACTCATATTTTCAAACTAATATATGTCTTTCTTTCTTCTTGTAGATTTATTTGCAGTGTTATGCCCCAGAGGTCCCCTAAAGATCTTGGTTCAAACAGCACAAGAAAGAGATGAGCCTCTGTTTCCTTCCCTGATTTATTCTTGTAAGTTATTTGCACTCATTGTCATTCAATTCTAGCCTTCCAGTGTCTCGTCTAGATAGAAAATTGTCAAACAAACACAATCAAGTTACACAAAGTAGATCTCGTGGCCATTGTAAAAAGGTAGCCGTCTAGACGAATTTGTCTGAAAGCAGTGTGATTTCTGGAGGCATAACATACTAATGTACTAACTCCTCATGATTGTAAGCTGTTCGGCTGCTGTAGGGTCCTTGATATGCAGCCTGAAAAAGTCCTGCATCAGTTGTAAAGCGCATTGAGACAATGTGAAATGCACTATATAAGAACTTATTATTATTATTATTATTATTATAATAAATTATTATTATTATTATTATTATTATTATTATTTCTAATATTTTTTGCACTTTTTTCTCCACAAAAGCAACCATGATGTGGACCATAGGAATGGCAGACAGAAGTCCAGACAACCATCCTGCCAGTCAGGCCAATTCTTCTATTGATGGTGTAGGTGCATCTGCAGAGGAAAATGGACCAACCACAGAAGATGCTCAGAATGCTGTTAGAAACCTTGGTAATAACGAGGGTGCACCGCCAAACAATGATGAAGAAGAAGAAGAAAGTAAGATAATATTGTGAATCACTAATTTTATTTATTATAAAGTTTATTTATTGACTTTGTTACTGTTGTTATTAAAGAGGGCGTGAAACTTGGTCTGGGTGACTTCATCTTCTATAGTGTTCTTGTTGGCAAAGCTTCATCGTACAAGGATTGGAACACAACCATTGCGTGTTTTGTAGCCATCCTTATTGTAAGTATAAATGTGCCTTTCTCACCACTAGTAGCCATCCTTATTGTAAGTATAAATGTGCCTTTCTCACCACTAGTTAACAGACCTTATTGTAAGTATAAATGTGCCTTTCTCACCACTAGTAGCCATCCTTATTGTAAGTATAAATGTGCCTTTCTCACCACTAGTAGCCATCCTTATTGTAAGTATAAATGTGCCTTTCTCACCACTAGTAGCCATCCTTATTGTAAGTATAAATGTGCCTTTCTCACCACTAGTTAACAGACCTTATTGTAAGTATAAATGTGCCTTTCTCACCACTAGTAGCCATCCTTATTGTAAGTATAAATGTGCCTTTCTCACCACTAGTAGCCATCCTTATTGTAAGTATAAATGTGCCTTTCTCACCACTAGTAGCCATCCTTATTGTAAGTATAAATGTGCCTTTCTCACCACTAGTAGCCATCCTTATTGTAAGTATAAATGTGCCTTTCTCACCACTAGTAGCCATCCTTATTGTAAGTATAAATGTGCCTTTCTCACCACTAGTAGCCATCCTTATTGTAAGTATAAATGTGCCTTTCTCACCACTAGTTAACAGACCTTTACTGACACTTTACACCAACCCCAACCACTTACTGACACCTTACCAACCACTTACTGACACCTTACCAACCACTGACACCTTACCAACCACTTACATTTGTACTGACACCTTACCAACCACTTACTGACACCTTACCAACCACTTACTGACACCTTACCAACCACTTACTGACATCTTACCAACCACTTACTGACACCTTACCAACCACTTACTGATACCTTACCAACCACTTACTGACACCTTACCAACCACTTACTGACACCTTACCAACCACTTACTGACACCTTACCAACCACTTACTGACACCTTACCAACCACTTACTGACATCTTACCAACCACTTACTGACATCTTACCAACCACTTACTGACACCTTACCAACCACTTACTGATACCTTACCAACCACTTACTGACACCTTACCAACCACTTACTGACACCTTACCAACCACTTACTGACACCTTACCAACCACTTACTGACACCTTACCAACCACTTACTGACACCTTACCAACCACTTACTGACACCTTACCAACCACTTACTGACACCTTACAACCACTTACTGACACCTTACCAACCACTTACTGACACCTTACCAACCACTTACTGACACCTTACCAACCACTTACTGACACTTTACACCAACCAGAACCAGGTACTGACACCTTACCAACCACTTACTGACACCTTACCAACCACTTACTGACACCTTACCAACCACTTACTGACACCTTACCAACCACTTACTGACACCTTACCAACCACTTACTGACACCTTACCAACCACTTACTGACACCTTACCAACCACTTACTGACACCTTACCACTTACTGACACCTTACCAACCACTTACTGACACCTTACCAACTACTTACTGACACCTTACCAACCACTTACTGACACCTTACCAACCACTTACTGACACCTTACCAACCACTTACTGACACCTTACCAACCACTTACTGACACCTTACCAACCACTTACTGACACCTTACCAACCACTTACTGACACCTTACCAACCACTTACTGACACCTTACCAACCACTTACTGACACCTTACCAACCACTTACTGACACCTTACCAACCACTTACTGACACCTTACCAACCACTTACTGACACCTTACCAACCACTTACTGACACCTTACCAACCACTTACTGACACCTTACCAACCACTTACTGACACCTTACCAACCACTTACTGACACCTTACCAACCACTTACTGACACTTTACACCAACCAGAACCAGGTACTGACACCTTACCAACCACTTACTGACACCTTACCAACCACTTACTGACACCTTACCAACCACTTACTGACACCTTACCAACCACTTACTGACACCTTACCAACCACTTACTGACACCTTACCAACCACTTACTGACACCTTACCAACCACTTACTGACACCTTACCAACCACTTACTGACACCTTACCAACCACTTACTGACACCTTACCAACACTTACTGACACCTTACCAACCACTTACTGACACCTTACCAACCACTTACTGACACCTTACCAACCACTTACTGACACCTTACCAACCACTTACTGACACCTTACCAACCACTTACTGACACCTTACCAACCACTTACTGACACCTTACCAACCACTTACTGACACCTTACCAACCACTTACTGACACCTTACCAACCACTTACTGACACCTTACCAACCACTTACTGACACCTTACCAACCACTTACTGACACCTTACCAACTACTTACTGACACCTTACCAACCACTTACTGACACCTTACCAACCACTTACTGACACCTTACCAACCACTTACTGACACCTTACCAACCACTGACACCTTACCAACCACTTACTGACACCTTACCAACCACTTACTGACACCTTACCAACCACTTACTGACATCTTACCAACCACTTACTGACACCTTACCAACCACTTACTGATACCTTACCAACCACTTACTGACACCTTACCAACCACTTACTGACACCTTACCAACCACTTACTGACACCTTACCAACCACTTACTGACACCTTACCAACCACTTACTGACATCTTACCAACCACTTACTGACATCTTACCAACCACTTACTGACACCTTACCAACCACTTGCTGACACCTTACCAACCACTGACACCTTACCAATCACTTACTGACACCTTACCATTTTTCTGACACCTTACCAACCACTTGCTGACACCCTACCAACCACTTACTGACACCTTGAACCAACCACTTCCTGACACCTTACCAACCACTTACATTTGTACTGACACCTTACCAACCACTTACTGACACCTTACCAACCACTTACTGACACCTTACCAACCACTGACACCTTACCAACCACTGACACCTTACCAACCACTTACATTTGTACTGACACCTTACCAACCACTTACATTTGTACTGACACCTTACCAACCACTTACATTTGTACTGACACCTTACCAACCACTTACTGACACCTTATCAACCACTTACTGGCACCTTATCAACCACTTACTGACACCTTACCAACCACTTACTGACACCTTACCAACCACTTACTGACACCTTACCAACCACTTACTGACACCTTACCAACCACTTACTGACACCATACCAACCACTTACTGACACCTTACCAACCACTGACACCTTACCAACCACTTACTGACACCATACCAACCACTTACTGACACCTTACCAACCACTTACTGACACCATACCAACCACTTACTGACACCTTACCAACCACTTACTGACACCATACCAACCACTTACTGACACCATACCAACCACTTACTGACACCTTACCAACCACTTACTGACACCATACCAACCACTTACTGACACCTTACCAACCACTTACTGACACCTTACCAACCACTTACCATACCAACCACTTACTGACACCTTACCAACCACTTACTGACACCTTACCAACCACTTACTGACACCATACCAACCACTTACTGACACCTTACCAACCACTTACATTTGTACTGACACCTTACCAACCACTTACAGTACCGATCGAAACTAACCTCAAACGCGCGTTTGTTTTGCGTTAACTCCAAACGAACGCAAAGTTTGCCACGGTTTGCTTTGCGTTTGTTTGGAGTTAACTCAGAACAAACGCGCGCTCGAGAAGAACAACGTAAACAAACCCGAGCCGAAGGTCGAACGAACGTAAATGAATGTGTGAATTACAAAGGAAACTAAAGGAAGATTTCTGGTTCTGAATTGTCATATTTGTACATATTTGGACGGATTAAATTGCAATTTCTCAATAAGGTAAATATTTTCTTGATCTTCGACTGGTACATTTAACTTTTCGGACTTTGAAGAACAAACTTTGCAAAGCCATTCGCTACGAGCCGCCATTGCTCTCTTGTCATCTGATTAGCGGTTTCTTTGTGTGACGTAACGTGACAGATCTCGGCGCCAAGTGTCTAGTCGATGTCTAGTTGGTTGTGTTCCTAATTTCATTCTTTGCGAAAACATCGTCATCTTTTATCGAAAATGTCTTCGAATTCATGTCCTCTGGCAATGAGATTTCGACACAGAAATCGCTTTTAGTTTCGGCTAATTTTGCTTGCTTTCAATTTGCTGAAGTGTGTTTGATTTTGTGTGTGCATTATTTTGTACATTTACGGTAAACTGTACTGAATTTGTATTTAAACATTGTAAATATATAACTTAGCGATGTTTGAATGCTTTCGAAAATGAAATCCATTCGAGTTTAGAATACAATAGTTTGCGTTTGCTTTGCGTTCATTTAATAAACGCTAAACAAACGCAAACATCGGCAGGGTTTGTTTTGCGTTAACTCCAAATGCACGCCGGTGTTTACTTTTCATTAACATAGTTAACTTCGCGTTTGAGGTTAGTTTCGATCGATACTGTACTGACACCTTACCAACCACTTACTGACACCTTACCAACCACTTACTGACACCTTACCAACCACTTACTGACACCTTACCAACCACTTACTGACACCTTACCAACCACTTACTGACACCTTACCAACCACTTACTGACACCTTACCAACCACTGACACCTTACCAACCACTTACTGACACCTCACCAACCATTTACTGACACCATACCAACCACTTACAGACACCTTACCAACCACTTCCTGACACCTTACCAACCACTTACATTTGTACTGACACCTTACCAACCACTTACTGACACCTTACCAACCACTGACACCTTACCAACCACTTACTGACACCTTACCAACCACTTACTGACACCTTACCAACCATTTACTGACACCTTACCAACCACTTACTGACACCTTACCAACCACTTACTGACACCTTACCAACCACTTACTGACACCTTGCCAACCACTTACTGACACCTTACCAACCACTTACTGACACCTTACCAACCACTTACTGACACCTTACCTAACATTTACTGACACCTTACCAACCACTTGCTGACACCTTACCAACCACTTGCTGACACCTTACCAACCACTGACACCTTACCAATCACTTACTGACACCTTACCATTTTTCTGACACCTTACCAACCACTTGCTGACACCCTACCAACCACTTACTGACACCTTAAACCAACCACTTACTGACACCCTACCATCCACTTACTGACAGTCCTTACCTTCTTTCTGACACCCAACTTATTCTAACATGCTCAGACATTCTTCTGTTTATCCTACTGATCCTGATTTTCACTACTTTTTTAGGGTCTGTGCCTTACTCTTTTACTCTTAGCCATCTACAGAAAAGCACTGCCTGCACTTCCAATATCCATCACCTTTGGACTTGTGTTTAATTTTGCTACTAAAGAACTTGTCAAACCATTTATGGACAATTTGTCGAGCCAGCAGGCATTTATATGATACAGTAAAGCCCTTTACAGTGCAGTACTGCTAATAGACGTGATGGCAAACAAGAATATCACTGGAATCCAGATTTTAATGTGTCCGTCACAGCAACTTTTGGCTACACGAGTGATTTTCTGCTTGCACAGGCAACACGATTTTTTGAAATCACCAACGCACCGTGAAAATCGCACGTGTAGCCACCCTTGCACGGGGAATGCGACAGCTGAAAAAAATTGCAAAAAAAAAAGTGGCAAGAAATTAAATGAGTTGAATTTTTCGCGACTTTGTTGCTCATTTAGTGCAAGCAGAAAATCGCTCATGTAGCTGCGGCTTTAGACTCGCCATGCAATGTTTTTGGCCTAAAATATGTCTGTGAAAGAAGGATTTTGAACATGTCAAGTGTTGTACAATAGAATAATAATAATGTTCATATTTGGTGGATATAATCTGTATCTAATCAGTGAAGAGTTGATTTTGCATGGCAAATGTCACAGCATGTCAAAAATGCTTAGGCCTGACACGGGTATTAATAGTACAATACAGTGACAGTCTTATGCAGTGAGATTTCTTGTCATGCAAATTCTACTCTAATGCTTATTAATGATATATTAATGGAAGGTTGTAAATTCAAACAGTTTCACCTTTGTTATAGTAATAGATTCAACATCATATTTTAAACATAAGTACATAATAACTTGTGCACACAGACAAGTGTTATAAAGATATCTGAATCCCTATGTACTGCTGTATATATAAGCTGTTTGTGTACTATATACAATATGAGCGTCTGATCTGTATGGGATTTACAAACTCGAGCCGCAGGCGAGAGTTTTTAAATCCCATACAGATCGGACACGAATATTGTATATTAACCAAACAATACTGTAGTTCTACTTGCAAGTAATGTGACTAATAATGAGATTGTCCGACTGTGATCTGAAAAAGACAAGCTATATATTCCCTTTGTCAGTATGTCATCTTCAACTGCATTGTCAACCAGGACCAGCGCTACAACTTACAAATTGCTGTCATCCACATGGTTTGAACCTTTTTGTGCTGGTGTATCTTGTATCACACAAGCTGTCCATACAATATCAGTGTAAATAATCTCTGATCAAAATCTAAATTCTCTTCAATATGTAGGGTTCTTGAGTTCCAAAGGAGAATTTGGACTTTGATCAAAGGTCACCGTACACTGTTCTTGCATGGATGCCTTTCAGTTGTCTTCTTCGTACTGCATATTTGCTACCTTCCATGTGTAATATTAAAACTCGTACTTTATTGTAACATTTTCATGCTTTTAATTACCAGTACAGTGTAACAAGGGTTGTATAATTTTATTTTAATAAATATACACACTGTTGTGCTTATACGTCGAGCCATTCTTTCATAAATATACATGTTTTTGGTGATACTACTGCACCGTCGTGACACTTGTCAACAACCTACAAACAGCAAGACAAGAGTTATAAACTAATTACTACACAGGTATAGTTGCCTCCATCCCAGACCAAGAAAGCAGAACTTGTTACCCATTTATAAAACGAAGTTTCCAAAGGCTTTTGGGATCATTACCGCCGATTCCGATGAAACGCAACCGCCTAGACTTTGATTTGATGGTTTGTACTTTGCATTAGATGGACGTCATCACATGTGAATCATCGAAATATGAAGAGTTTTCGCTCAATAATTCAATAGTATCGTTTATTAGCCATTTCCTACAAGAATAACCAATATGAAAGTTATTCTAGCACGTTAGAGCTTTTCTAATTCCGCCTAAGCAATGTACAAACTCAATCCTCAAAGTCTAGGTGGTCGCGTTTCATCAGAATCGGTGGTAATGGAGATGCTTGTGTTTTACTATCGAAGATGATAAAGTAAAAAAATCCTTAGAAATTTTCCATGTTTCAGTATAGTAAAACACAAGTGCTCCCAGTAACGATCCCAAAAGCCTTTGTGTGGAATTCGTTTTTGACATGGGCAATAAAGGGCCAATACCTCTTCCAGGGTTGTCAGAGAAAGGTCTATGTACTGGTATCACTGGATCAATTTCGCACCATGCATATACCATTTGGCAGTGAATATTACCACCCATACAGACATATATGTAGGGCATAGGCATATATGGCAGTCAGAATAATAATCCCAAAGACAAGTACATGTACTTTCAATTTCTAATCCACAAGTCCCCTTTTTCTTACTGGACAAACTCCACATGGTGTTCTTATCACTTACTGGACAAACTCCACATGGTGTTCTTATTACTTACTGGACAAACTCCACATGGTGTTCTTATTACTTACTGTACAAACTCCACATGGTGTTCTTATCACTTACTGGACAAACTCCACATGGTGTTCTTATTACTTACTGGACAAACTCCACATGGTGTTCTTATTACTTACTGGACAAACTCCACATGGTGTTCTTATTACTTACTGGACAAACTCCACATGGTGTTCTTATTACTTACTGGACAAACTCCACATGGTGTTCTTATCACTTACTGGACAAACTCCACATGGTGTTCTTATCACTTACTGGACAAACTCCACATGGTGTTCTTATTACTTACTGGACAAACTCCACATGGTGTTCTTATTACTTACTGCACAAACTCCACATGGTGTTCTTATTACTTACTGCACAAACTCCACATGGTGTTCTTATTACTTACTGGACAAAACTCCACATGGTGTTCTTATTACTTACTGGACAAACTCCACTGACATGGTGTTCTTATTACTTACTGGACAAGCTCCACATGGTGTTCTTATTACTTACTGGACAAACTCCACATGGTGTTCTTATTACTTACTGGACAAACTCCACTGACATGGTGTTCTTATTACTTACTGGACAAGCTCCACATGGTGTTCTTATTACTTACTGTACAAACTCCACATGGTGTTCTTATCACTTACTGGACAAACTCCACATGGTGTTCTTATTACTTACTGGACAAACTCCACATGGTGTTCTTATTACTTACTGGACAAACTCCACATGGTGTTCTTATTACTTACTGGACAAACTCCACATGGTGTTCTTATTACTCACTGGACAAACTCTACATGGTGTTCTTATTACTTACTGGACAAACTCCACATGGTGTTCTTATTACTTACTGGACAAACTCCACATGGTGTTCTTATTACTTACTGGACAAACTCCACATGGTGTTCTTATTACTTACTGGACAAACTCCACATGGTGTTCTTATTACTTACTGGACAAACTCCACATGGTGTTCTTATTACTCACTGGACAAACTCTACATGGTGTTCTTATTACTTACTGGACAAACTCCACATGGTGTTCTTATTACTTACTGCACAAACTCCACATGGTGTTCTTATTACTTACTGGACAAACTCCACATGGTGTTCTTATTACTTACTGGACAAACTCCACATGGTGTTCTTATTACTCACTGGACAAACTCTACATGGTGTTCTTATTACTTACTGGACAAACTCCACATGGTGTTCTTATTACTTACTGGACAAACTCCACATGGTGTTCTTATTACTTACTGGACAAACTCCACTGACATGGTGTTCTTATTACTTACTGGACAAACTCCACATGGTGTTCTTATTACTTACTGGACAAACTCCACATGGTGTTCTTATTACTTACTGGACAAACTCCACATGGTGTTCTTATTACTTACTGGACAAACTCCACTGACATGGTGTTCTTATTACTTACTGGACAAACTCCACATGGTGTTCTTATTACTTACTGGACAAACTCCACATGGTGTTCTTATTACTTACTGGACAAACTCCACATGGTGTTCTTATTACTTACTGGACAAACTCCACATGGTGTTCTTATTACTTACTGGACAAACTCCACATGGTGTTCTTATTACTTACTGGACAAACTCCACATGGTGTTCTTATTACTTACTGGACAAACTCCACATGGTGTTCTTATTACTTACTGGACAAACTCCACATGGTGTTCTTATTACTTACTGGACAAACTCCACATGGTGTTCTTATTACTCACTGGACAAACTCCACATGGTGTTCTTATTACTTACTGGACAAACTCCACATGGTGTTCTTATTACTTACTGGACAAACTCCACATGGTGTTCTTATTACTCACTGGACAAACTCCACATGGTGTTCTTATTACTTACTGGACAAACTCCACATGGTGTTCTTATTACTTACTGGACAAACTCCACATGGTGTTCTCATTAGCCCTGTAGAGGAGATGATTGGAAAGAGTGCACGATAAAGTATCTTTTGACCAGATGAACTAGACTTGTTGTCAACCACCACCTCTGTTTCTGCTTTACCATCATATATCAGGGTGTTGAGGATTGTTTCAATATCTTGAACTGAAAGCTGAACCTGTTGAAGAAACACAGTTTGAAAATATAAAATACAAACATTGACAATTTCCAGGTAGATTTTGTATTACTGTCCTTGTCAAAAGAGATTTCAAACGACAGACAAAAATTATGGCATGCTCACTGCCCAGGGGGGGTACTCAGGGGTATCAGTGACGGGGAGGTGCGAAGGCTTATTCGCGGCTTGGGACTTTTTTGGGGTTTTCATTTTTCTGGTGGCCTTTTTTTGATATAAAGATTTTGTCAAGGACTTTTTTTGGGGTTGATAAAAATGATATCCTACCGTTCTCGATTTTATGCGGAGAAAAATTGGACTTTTTTGGGGTTACGATTTTGGGCCGTTGGACTTTTTTTGGGTCTTGTTTTCGCGTAATGGACTTTTTTTGGGTTAAAATGTTTGGCCTCATTCGCACCTCCCCGTCACTGATACCCCTGAGTACCCCCCCTGGGGCTCACTGTCACGTCACATAGACCGCACACCATGGACGTTTTCAACAAACTTGTACATGAGACAGACAAAGTATTTGAGAAAGAAATACCAAATCTGTAGCCTTGCCTCTGTTGTCTTGTCCCTCAACCAGACGCAGCTTTTGATGTTAAGTTGATAATATCCTTACCTTACTTATTCCAAGTTTTGAAATATATTTCCAGACATCATCTGATGAGGTATATGATGCATTCTTTCTTGCTACTGGATCATCGTGAAGCTTCTCAGCTTGATGAAACTAAAAAGGTAAGTTTATAGATCTAAATAAAACCAAACTTATAAACAACTCCCAGTATTAAGGGCATACAAGTGACACAGACGTGTGAAGCCCTTTTTACTTTAACACTTCCGGAGGAAGTGGCCGAGTTATAAAATGCGCTTTCTTTTTTCTTCTTTTTTTTTTTCTTCGTTTGCCACAAAATGCGAAGTATGTGATTGTATCAGTCAGGAATGTCTGTTTCAGGGTTTCGATTGGTTGAAAACGGGGTCGATGATATCGGAACGCCTAATGAAGTAATTCTATGCTCAAATGGGTCAAATAGTTTCCGAGCGTATATCAAGCTAAATCCGAAGTATTGTTCGCTCTAGGTTCGAAGACTAGAAGTGCTGGGTCATCGTTAATAGAAGTGCTAACTCATCGTTCCACGACTACCGACTAGAAGTGCAGTGTAGAAGCTCGTGCTGTATCGAGAGAGAAGCAGTTGCGTTAAATATGCAGAAGAGAAATGATGTTGTATCAAAGGCAAGCCATCGATCACTTCACTTGTTGGGTTTGAAATTTGAAAAATCTGGACTTGTTGTGGGGTCCAGATTTTTTGGAGAACTTTTTGGGGGTAGCTCATATTTTCCCAAAGCAAAAAATGGTCTTTTGGGGGGTTATATTATGGACCATACGACATTTTTTGGATTGCGATTTAAGCCCTATTTGACTTTTTTGGGGTTTATCATTTTGCTTTATTTGCACCTCCCTGTCACTCAACAGTTAGATGTATAATAAGAGCCCCCCCTCCCCCGGGAACTATACCCTAAAATGAGACACTCAACAGTTTGATGTATTATAAGAGCATTGAGGGGAACTGATTCTGTGCAATAGGACACAGGGAGCCCAATACAACATTCATTCTACATCTCTACCACAGGGAGCCCAATAAATCATTCATTCTGCATCTTCTACCACAGGGAGCCCAATATAACATTCATTCTGCATCCTCTACCACAGGGAGCCCAATATAACATTCATTCTGCATCCTCTACCACAGGGAGCCCAATATAAAATTCATTCTGCTTCCTCTACCACAGGGAACCCAATAAAATATTCATTCTGCATCCTCTACCACAGGGAGCTCAATATAACATTCATTCTGCATCCTCTACCACAGGGAGCCCAATATAACATTCATTCTGCATCCTCTACCACAGGGAGCCCAATAAAACAGTCACTCTGCATCCTCTACCACAGGGAGCCCAATATAACATTCATTGTGCATCCTCTACCACAGGGAGCCCAATATAGCATTCACTCTGCATCCTCTACCACAGGGAGCCCAATAAAACAGTCACTCTGCATCCTCTACCACAGGGAGCCCAATATAACATTCATTCTGCATCTCTACCACAGGGAGCCCAATATAACATTCATTGTGCATCCTCTACCACAGGGAGCCCAATATAACATTCATTGTGCATCCTCTACCACAGGGAGCCCATCAAGAAGGTGCAAGCAAAATTTATCTTTTTACACAATGTTAACGAGAGCCTCAAAAGAAATGGTTGGCCTGCCTGTGACAAGGCCTCTTAATCTCTCCTTCCAAAGTTACAAATGAATGCTCAGCTAGGCCTGATTCAAACTTCAAAATTTACATGTGTTGAACGGCCGTGTCGAACCTAACCAAATCAAACAAGACCGCCTAATTCTCCATTGTTTCTAATGGGGATGTTGTACATGTAAAGTTTGATGTGTAAATTGGGCCTTTTAATTTTGTTGTTGTTTTGTTAGGGGGAGGGGAGGGGGGAAGAGGGGGACTGGGGAGAGAAGAGAAGCACCCCCCCCCCCCCCCCCCCCCCAACAAAAACAAAAAGAGAGCCTGCAGGCAGAATTGGGCCTAAGATTAAATAAATCCATGTGGTACCTTTTGTTCCAAAAACTTAAAACATTGATGATTAAGAACTTCCACAAACTCTGATTCAAAGTCTTGATCGCTGTACCAGGCCCCACCAGTCACGGATATATCAGGCTCCAGTGTGAACAACATGTACACCTTCTTTCTAGATGCCTGGAAAGAAACATGGTTCATTTGGTCAACTGGCTTCCTAAGCCAGACTCCCTTGAAACAAACTATTACTGAAGGGGTGTCGAATGGTCTCCACAAAAAGTCAGTCTCCCAAAATTTCAGTCAAATTTCAAGGTTCTCAAAGTCTTGTTTTTTCGCAAAAAGCTGTCGCAGAGTCTCAAATTTTGAAAACAAAGGAAATCGGTGAAAAAGCATCTCGGGCTCGCAAAAATATGCCTTGTCTCGGAGTCTCGCAAAGTCTCGCCTTGACCATTCGACATCCCTTACTGACTGTTACAGCAGATTTCATATGACTGTGAAAAACACAGCACATTGCGCTGGCACAGTGAACGCCATGTTCATGGCATGGATTCATTGGTCTGTGTCGTGATTTTTTTCATCCAGTAATTAAGGTGAGGTGGGGAGTTATCGGCCTTAGAAAGAGAGAATTTCTCTATAATTGACATAGTAAAACAGCACTGCAGAGACCAAACAAAGATGTCTGTCTTAGAGAGGTGTCCAGCTTAGAGGGGTGTCTTTCTAGAGAACATTGACTTTACTCCAGTCCAGTAGTCCTAATACTGACCAGAAGAATCAACGATCATGACTGCAAGTAATGTGTGTGATACTCACGGCGACTGAGTTTATGGCTTTTATCAACTTCTTGCTCTCCAAATTCTTGAGTATTTTATTGAGTTGTCTCATCTGAAGGTTACATTTGTATCTAATATCTCGTATCCATATTCCTTAGAAATAGACAATGCCACAGATGTTATATAATAAATTATGAATAACATGGATAGAATGAAGTTATCCAGGCATCTGATCAATAAATAATGATGATGGTGATGATAATGGTTGATGATGATTTTAAACATTGAATGATGATGCTTTTAAAAATGATTGTGGTGATAATAATTCTGATGATGATGATAATCAGGGTTTTTAAACAGCCAGTGGACATTTTTGTAAAAGTTGGCAAATGTTATAACCAGGAATTCTGCCAGTTGTCTGTCTGGCGATTTAAGGCCCATAATGTTGGTGGATGTATAGTGTATGCTAATGAGGAATGCTTTGTTATCAAGCAACGACAAGGTCACCATGACCTCATGTGTGCAAACCAGCAATTGAATGGGTCCCTGCAAGAACAGAGTAAGTGACTTGTGATCAAAACCCAAATTCTCCACTGAAGTCCAGAGAATCTCGAGGAGAATCTAGATTTTGATCAGAGATCACTTACGTTGTTCTTGCAGGGACGTCTTCAGTTGAGAATCCTGGATAATGATGATTCTGGTTACTAGTTATAATGATTTTGATAACACTGATTATGATGATGATTATGATGCTCTCAGGATACCTTTACTGCCAGCTTCTTCAATGATTTGATAAACTACTTTCTCTTCAACGTCAAACCCTTTAGTTTTCCTGTGCATATACAGGTAGGTGAATCAACCAAGCAGGCTATATATAGCTAATTGCATAATCGTTGTCGGGTTGAAAATCATAAATCATAAAAGCTGAGACCGTTTTGAAGGTATATGAGCTATTTAACTAAGATCCTACAAGTCTGGATAAAAAAGTCGATGATTTGACAATGTTATTTGAGAGTTTTATTTTCCCATAATTCCTTTTGGTCATAGCTTTCATGATTTTCAACCCGACAACGATTATGCAATTAGCTATATACAGGAGATGGCGAATGATGGGGTTTTAATGTAGCTAGGAAGGTAAAGTTAGGATATTAGAGGGGAAATAGAGCACTTTAGGACTGATCAGAACACTCGAGAAGTGTTAAGAAGCACTCCGCTACAAGTCATGCTTCTCCTAACACTTCTCGAGTGTTCTGATCAGTCCTCGCAATCTCTATAACCACACAGAGCATGTGTATGTATTTTCTATTTCTTCAATCACTCCTTCAACCCTAACTAAAGTAAGTGAGATGCCAGAGAGAGAATTAGAATAGGATATTGAAAAACAGTTGTGCGAGACAACTACAACTTATTGTAAGTGGGATGTCTTGAGGGAGAGGGAATTAAGAACATAAGAGAGACAGTATTCCCTGTTATGTTATATTTACTAAGTCTGTACAATATCTAACACAAACCATTACATGTATTCTTGGAGTACATGTTACACCAGAGCAGCCATACTGGTAGCCTACGTGTAGCCGGTTACCAAATACAAAGCAATTATTATTCCTGATTAGGTTCTCTTGTTGATTCATCCGTGGCGCCTGTTTGTTTATATTTATTTCTGAAGGGATTTTTGGTCACGTGGGTGCACCCCAAGAATAAGTACATACATATATATGTACACACAATGCAGTTCACGTTGACGGACACCATTGGGACGAGACGCAGTGTCCGTATTAACCGGGTGTCCGTATTAAACGTGTATATTTTATAGACATTTGTATGAGTTTCGATTCGGCCCGGGACAGAACAACATGCCCATAATAACCGGGTGTCCATATTAACCAGGTGTCCATTAGGCCGGGTTCCACTGTACATGTATATGTACTTACTGAGCTGCTTGTACATCTTTATATCTGTATAACAGCTGAGAGCCACTCTTTAGTAATTCAATCCTTCCCTAAAACACAACAACACACATATAATATGGCTACATTATTGTAGTAATTGGTTTATTTTATAGGATACTTTAATATATATAATTGACACATGCTAAGATTCTTATTTGTTTAATTATTAAGCTTAATAGGAGTTAGATATCCGATATTGTTGTTAAGGCTTATCTAGTTTCAGTTGGTAGAGATCACGTACATTGTCAAAAACAAAAAGAGTCACGCACGAGTGTAAACAATTATTGTAATTTATACTTTGATCATATCTGATGAAGGTATATAATAAAACTTAAAACAGTGTATAATTACTACATATTAAATAATAATAGTGTAAATATGTACAATAACCCAAACTGGGCCAAAGTCCATTGAACTTACAATGGACAGCAATCGATTGATAGCCGTGACCCGTTGTTGAGGAGGAATTCCAGGCATATCTTGCTGGATAAGATGGTCTGATATGCCTTTAGGATTAGTTCTACATAGGTCACATATTCGTTCTTCGAGGTCTACGGCGCCTACAGCTTCTTGTTTCACTACGATGTCTGCGACCGCCATCTTGGATCCTGAAAATCGTTAGGGGATTGGTAACTAACCACTGAGCGCGCACTGTTGGTGGGTAAGTACAAAATGCTGACTTTGTTCAGTGAGAACTCCAGGGGCGGATCCAGGTTTTTGTCAAACAGGGGGTTGTGTTGCGGGCGTTGTGTTGTGTGAGCGGCAAAGCCGCGAAGTACTAGGGGGGTGTGGGGGCATGCCCCCCCAGAAACTTTTGAAATCTACAAGCTCTAAAATGCAATTTTTAGAGATCTGGAGTTGTTTTATTAACACAACAAAACTCAATTTTCATTAAAATGTTGAGTTTAATTATTGGACATCCAACAAAGATGCTTGGAAGTCTTCTTGGGTGAGCTTACAAGTATGAAGGCTTCACATACGTTTTGACGCTAAAAACGGCAGGTTCTTTCTGCTATCAGTCAAACCGGCCTCGAAGTCGAACGGTCGTGTAAACAGTATGAATGAATTATATTATTCTTACGAGGGAGAGAGCTGAAAGTGCGAGAGAGACCTACGGACAGACATATTTATACAAGCGGTATTAAAAAAATATCCATAGGGGGGGTTGCAACCCCCAGAACCCTCCCCCTGGATCCGCCCCTGAACTCATTAGTAATCAGATATTAAACTTTACTAGTGCTCGACGTAAAAACAGTACCCGAAATTACTACAGTGCTGGTTGAGGAATATGTGGGGAGAGGGTGGTGTGGGGGGAGGGGAGGTCTCCCATACTGGAGGTGACTGGGGATTTAATAGGGTTTGAAATCTGCAATTTGGTACCATGTAGGGGGTCTCAGATTTAAAACGACCACTAAGACGGTAGTTTTATAAGGTGTCGGTCAGCGAATACAATGATCGACAGTAATTGCAGATTTTAATCATGTTTCAACAACTTGGAAGAGACTTGGGTACCTTTTCAGGGGTCATTTTAAACATTTATTATCACATTTTTATTAGAATTTATTATCATAATTGTATTACATTTTATTGTTAGAGTACAAACATAAATGGTACTATTGAGTACTAAATAGTGATATTTCTATTGTTTTCTATTGACATTTAATTAGTGCTATTTAGAGCATACAAACATACATACATATAGTTTATTTGTTCTGCAGGTTTGCTTACAATGACGCAAGACTAAAGTCCTGATGTGGACCTGCCTATCTACCTATCTAAATGTAAAATTGTTAATTTATTTAATAGTAAATAAATAACGTTACACAGTTTTAGTGTTTTTAATTTTGTAGACATACAAATTTTATTGCAATATCAGTGATGCTAACAGTATCTATACATTATATAATACTGAGAATGTTGCAAAACTGTGACCATACCCCCCCCCCCCCCCCCCGGGGGGGGGGGGGGGGGGGGGAGGGTACTTGACCCATGTTTGGGTATAGGGGTGCCGCTGAGGGTTTGAAACCCTGACCCTATTTAGGACAAAAAAATCTAAAATACCTACCCTGTCTACTCAAGTATGTTAAGGCCTGGGTGAGCTGCTATTATGGAACAAAACTTTTTTTGTTGTTGTTGTATTCCTAAAACGTGTCAAAATGACTTGAAATTTGGACCATCAATAGAACTTGGGTTGATAAAGAGCCTTAACTCAAAACATTTGCATTAGGGGTGGTCACGTGACCAGTTAGAGAGATATCCCAGGGGGGGTACTCAGGGGTATCAGTGACGGGGAGGTGCGAAGGCTTTTTTTGGGTTTGAAATTCGCGGCTTGGGACTTTTTTTGGGTTTTCATTTTTCTGGTGGACTTTTTTTGATATAAAGATTTTGTCAAGGACTTTTTTGGGGGTTGATAAAAATGATATCCTACCGTTCTCGATTTTATGTGGAGAAAAATTGGAGTTTTTTGGGGTTACGATTTTGGGCCGTTGGACTTTTTTTGGGTCTTGTTTTCGCGTAATGGACTTTTTTTGGGTTAAAATGTTTGGCCTCATTCGCACCTCCCCGTCACTGATACCCCTGAGTACCCCCCCTGGGAGAGATATAAGCAATACACAATTATTTTAAGCCGTTGGTGGCGAGTTCAAGTGATAAATTCTAGCTAATACCTTAAAGCTATTTCGTTGTAAGTGCTTTATAGATTGTCGTTCGGAATGGGTGACTTTCATTTCTTTTTAAGGAGATATGGGGTAAAACAGGTCACGTGACCAGATAATCAAAATCATTTTTATTCAAATTCTCTTTAAAAACAAACAAGAGCCACCCACACCAAACGACAATCTATAAAGCACTGGGAGAGAAATAGATTTAAGGTATTTGTTAGAATTTCCTACTTGAACTCGCCACCAACGAGCTATTTTTCTGTTTTCCAATGTAATGACGTCATAGGTCACGTGATCATGAAAAGCTTTGCACTAAAAAGTTAAGGACCCGAAATCCAATGTATGCACTAGTTTTCGTTTAAACATAACAAATGTTTGCTGATCGAGTTATTGAACAAAACGTGAATTCTCAAGAAGGCCCAAAACCCAGGCCTTAACATACTTGAGTAGGACAACACCCTCTATTTTAAGACCCTGTTTAGGTCAAAGGACAAAATACACACAGTCTTAGCTTCTTTTACACAATTTTAACGCATTTGATGTTGACTGATGACCCCGGGCTGATGACCTACTAAAGACCAGCAACGTCTCGGATCTCGGATGGCTAAATACCGGATAAAACCATATTTAGGACAGACTCACATAAAATGATATACCCTGTTCAGGGCAGAAGGCCAAAAACCATACCCTGTCCAGCACGTCCCCGTATAGCCCATATATGGGTGTACCCCCCCCCCCCCCCCCCCCCCCCCCCCCCCCGGGACACCATACTACCATCCAATAACATGGACATTCGATCTCTATCAACATCAAGAACCAGCATACATACATTAAAGGTCAGGTCAACAGTTTTGCGCACATAGTATTACATATACATAAACAACTTAGAAGAAATGGCAGTACATCATAATGCGTATCACATGCAATGAATGTAAGCATGCATTATTTTGTATGTCAAATATGTTAATACAATATATGTTTATGGTGTCGAGTTTTGCCAGGTCATAGACCCATCATCAGGGGCTGCAGACCATGACAAATGTGAAGTGACAGATGGCAAAACAAACGCATGACATGGTGATGAGTTCAGGTCGGGACCTTGTCCCTCTCCCTCAAATCACAAGCACAAAATATTTATTCTGTTTTAAGCCGTTTGTAAATTGTTCTCGCCATTTCTTCCGATCCTGCAAACACTACCAAATGAACTACACAATTGCCTTCAACATCAGCCATTGAAAGCAATACAACCCTGACTTCATGCTCTAAGTTTATGCTTTCAATTCTCCTCAGGAGTGTGTCAGAACAACCCTTAAAATCTTCATCAACAAGATATAAGGAGGTGTTATAACCAAGCGCAGCCATGTTAGGCGCTAGCATCAGTTGTGGGGTAGTGCCATTAATTCTAGGGTTAACATCTATAACATAATTTCCATCCTTATTCGAAAGGATATCAATCCCTACAACACCAAAGTAACCTTGTTTGTGTAAGTACTCTTTTATAGGAACTATAGTTTTGTAAAGGAGAGCCTTTAACTTAGACTGCTCAGCCCAGTCCACCACTCCTCCACCCCAAATCAAACCCTCACCAATGATCTGCGTCGTAACTCCAATCCAATGAATTTCACCAGACTTAAAAAGATAAAACTGCAAGCAGTAATTGCCAGTGATGTCTTCTATGACTTCAGTTATGACCGGTGCCTTGGCAGTCTTGAGATTATTTTCCATCTCTTTCAAGACGGCCTTCATTTCATTATGGGTATCGACCATAAAGGTGCCTTTTGTTCCCTTACCGTGTGCAGCCTTGACCATGCAGGGGAGGGTGTAATTGTCCATAGACATAAGCTTAGGCGACATCGTACCCATACAAGGAATACACCTCTTTGACAGCACCCAGTAATGCACATAAGGATCGACGGCGTGTTTACTAGCAGGGATTTTCTGATGCGGGAATGACACAACAATCGGACCTTCTTCATTCTCCACGTCGGCAGTGGGTTTTATTATAGGCTCTATGTACCCAGGCACCCACTGTTTCCAATGATCCTTAAGGGCCTGGCTGGGGTACCCATTTAGAAGTAAGGGAACTTGATTACCAGCCACAGGACACGCCCTTTGTGGTAGCAAGTATTCATTGTAGAATAAAGATGGTGGAGGAAAGTCGTAAATAAGAAATTTCTCATCGTTGACAAAGGTTAAGTTTTTGTTGGAACTTGATGGAAACTCCAACAGAATAGAAGCTCCATGGGGAAGGTCTTGAATGACTAAACTTGTCAGTGTTAACATGGTTTCCGGTAGCTGGTCCGTGATTGGTTCAGAGCTTTCAATGAATGCCATCCCTTGGCAATTTGGAGCTATAAAATTGAAAAAGAGTTTGTTAGTTTATTATATACAAAGCCAAATATAGGAATTAATCATATTTGTGATAAAGATACCTAGTGGAGTCCCATCCTCGGGAACCCAGGGGTACATGTATATTCTGTCGCTCGTTACTCGCTCCCAGAGAAATACCCCTGGGAACTAAGTCTGTTGGAACTTAATGTTCTGGTAGTCAAAATTCAAAATGGCGGCTGTCCTATTTTCAAACCAGAATATACTCAGATACTGATTGGTCGACCTTCCTTAAGGTCGACCAATCAGAAACGAGAGTAATTTTGACTTCCGGAACAAGTTCCAACAGACTTTGTTCCCAGGGGTATTTCTCTAGGAGCGACCAATGAGCGACAGAACCTGGGTTTCCATGCGAGGATGGTGGACGTCCAAGTTTTGTAAATGACAGATGTTTAATATTGTACAATGCATGCATGTAGCTTGCAGAATTGTTCTTCCATATATGGATATATATAGTATCGAAGCCACAAAAATCTGAGACTGCATTTTTGCATGAATAATTAATTTCTAATTATTTGTTTTCATTTGCAAACAGGTGTATAGTGTTTGAAATCATCATTCACATCGTCACCTTTCATTTTACTCGCTGAGGTTTAATGGGCTTGTAACACCCGCCACGTGACTTTTTAAATTTTCACCGCAGACAAACGAAAATACCATAACTGGAAAGAGCATACTAAAGTTAGTAAAAGTGGAAAGTTGGAAGGGAAATACGTAAATAGGGCAATCGTTACAGGCATTCAAACTTTGCCTTTTTTGTATGGAAATGTATGTTGGAAGGCAACCGAAAACTCATACAAATCCTTGTCAAAGTGGGAAACTTTGAAAACCGTTAACTTTTTTCTTATTTGCTTGATTCTTTTCAAATTTTCAAATTTTACTAATTTTAGTATGCTCTTTCAAGTTATGTTATTTTCGTTTGTCTTCGGTGAAAATTTAAAAAGTTACGTGGCGGGTGTTACAAGCCCATTCTTCATTCTGGAAGCATATCATGGCACCGGTTATTGGTGGTAACTATAATGACCAAGCTATATATATATACCTATTTCAAAAAAGGTTGTCGACTGCTAGGACAGACATATCAGTCCATAGACAATAATTATTGGTTATTGGTCATTCCAAGACTGAACTGCATTAATTATGGAAATAGCTTGATATGGTAACAGCTTGAATGGCATATTGTATACCGGAAATATTTCATAACATTGACCGAATGCAATAATGGCGGAATCAGTAAATTTCATTTATTGTGTAGTTATAGTGATATATGATACAGCCATCGTTTCAAAGAGTATAATAACAAAAACAAACCTACTGTTAAAATTTTAGAGCGATTCTACAAAAACGTAAAAAGTTATAGCGAATTGAAATCACAAAGACCTTCCCACTCTCGTCAAAATTGCAGTCTTCAGCAATCTACAAATGTTCTATAATGTAATACTCAAAATCCTTTACTTTTCCTTGCCTTTTTATACGATGTTGACAGCCGAGCAGGAATCGGTTTGTCAGGTCAACAGCTACGCTCGGTCTCCCCGTAGTATCTTTTATTGTTCTCGGTTCCAGGGACAACGGTCAAAATGTGATCGGATTCGCCTTAATTGGTAAGCATTATTTTTGAAAGTAGTTTCGAATTCGCTGGCGATTTATTTCCCAACTAATCTGAAATTTGCTCTTCCATGGATACGAGATAGAAGAATAGGTATCTGATTATATGTTGTGAGAGTTTGCAGCCGATACGTTGAGTATTTATAGCAAAAAAGTCGTATTTCCCCGAGCTGTTTGGGCATTTTGAATCGATAATCGAAGTGCAGTGTCCACCCTTTTCATTTTTCTTTACTGGTCCGAGAAAAAAAAAAATTTCAGGAGAAAAAACACCAGGCAGGTTAAGTTAACAGACAATAAAGGTGTATATAGGGGGAAAAAATACTTTATTTCCAATTTTATTTTTTTACTGAATTTTATGCTTGGGGCTCCCTGTGATGAGATTTGAAATTACGTGATAAACTCTCATTAGACTGACATCCTCGACAACCTTTATTGAAATAGGTGTATATTGAGGTGCACAATAAATGTGAAGTGAAGCGAAGTATTAAGCTTATCTATTATGTGTATCATTTATGCACTCAGTTGCAAACACCTGACATAAGCTTACCTGCACGCGAATATTTGAACATAAGTCTTACATAAATTAAACAAACCATTCGAACAGAATCGCTCAAGTAGTATATACATTAATGATGTCTTGGCTAAATATACTATATCGACAATCGGAATGAATGACTACAAAACTTAAAAGGAGTTTTAAATTGGACTTTTCAGCTGATTATAGTCAGCTTTAGCTCCATCTATCACTCTATTATATAGCTATATATAGAGCTCGCTACTAATTAAGTTATATATAATAAGTTATACGCGATCTCTTCGATCGAAAATCGAGTTCAGACATAAGCAAGTTTCGATCAAGACTGACAAGAGACCATTTTATGGTCCACAGTGTTCAGTGCGTGACTCACAAACAACAATATGCTGTCAAGTCGAGGATTGCGTTGATAATTATTTATAAATAAGCAGACCTTCCGTACATTGTAAGCTTATACTAAAAATGGCGATCGATAGGTCACAATCAATACAATTTTATTAGGTTGTTATGACATCCGTCGATCCTACATACTTCATGCAAGGCTAAGAAGTACGTCTAGATGGTAAATGGGTTATATATAAGCTTAGATACAGATAGAAATATAATATAGAGCAGAATATGAATCAATAAATCAGCGTATTGTTGTGCACGTGGCGGGACCGACATTTAACTTACACATTTCTCCCATGAGACACGAGGAAACATTCAAAAATCCTCTTCTAATTTGAGTAAATTTGCTGCTGCTAAACCTTCGCAGTTACATCGCCTTCGATAGAAGAATATATAACGGCGATTTCCACTGGGTCGGACTGACTGACTGATAATTTATATAGGGCCATGCATGGTATAATTTTGTCTATATGGACTATGGCCACCGGTCTCGTATCACCATATTTTACACGTTTGTACGAAAAATAAAACGAATATATATAAGCTTATATTCTATGACAATGAAAGTCATTTTAAAAACAGCTTTCTTGTTCAACTTACCAGTCTTTTCGTCGCTAGTATATCGAGTTCGATCAGAGCACATGCAACGCACATGTACGCACGTACAGCTATTTCAGCGGCTGTTCACTGAATGGCCAATATTTAAGTGCCACTTTTCAGCTGAATAAACGATGCATTTTAATATGCTAGCTTTTACATTGTTTGTAATGTGTTAAAAACTGAAGATTTTTCTAATAAATTGAGATTCCCACAACCATCAGAATTACAACTTTGAAGAAGAATCATTTTGAAAACCAGAAAAAGGACAAAAAACAAAAAATAATATTTTGAAGTAGAGTGCAATGTAGAAAAGCGTGAAAACTAACTAAATCTAAATAGTACTGATTTGTTTAAAAATCCTTTGTTTTCTATTGTTTAATTACCACTATTTTGACAAAATGATTATCATAGCTGGAAAGATCTCGTTGATATTAGTAAAAATGTGAAGTTTGGAAAAGATCGCTTCACAAATTGCGAAGATATGAATTTTCAAAAATCGAACTTTTATATGAAAACCTTTGGAAATTTACCAACAAAGGTTTTCATACAATATTTCGATTTTTGAAAATTCATATCTTCGCAATTTGTGAAGCGATCTTTTCCAAACTTCACATTTTTACTCATTTCAACGAGCTCTTTCCAGCTATGTCTCCTAAAAGTTTTGAAATTACGTGATAAACCCTCATTGCACTCTATAATACGTAAGCTTAATTAAAAATATATTTTAATGAATAATGAATCTGAAAGAGGCCTCGATATTATAAATAAGCTTATTAACTTATATATCGGCCCACGAATCAAAACATAAATGCTATCAAACACTGAAGGAAACTATTTTTCCCCTATAATTTAATTCTCTTGCTTTTTAACAAGTTTGAGAGAAATTAATGTAAATGGCGAATAAATTTACATGATGCTATGTCACTGTTCAATATCGCTATGTAAATTTAGCCCGCATAACGCTGGCGACGTCACGTCGTACAAGAAATTCGACGCGCGTACATGCACTTAAATTCCCGCTTTTAGATGAATTCTTTTTCCACATTTAAAGTGTCATATTGTGTGGCTAAAAAGATGTTTATCAAGAACCGATGCAATTTGTAAGCTTACTACGTTATTGTTTACATCAGCTGCAGTACATTATCAATCTAGAGTGATTCCAATAAACCTGGGCATTACTAACTACACCAATACACACTATTAGACACTCACCGGCTCTTTTGTTTTCTTTTGTTTCTTTGCATCTAATAAACACTGACAGCTAATTAGTAGTGCCCAGGTTTATTGGAATCACTCTAATCTAATTTTCTGTAAATACTACAGTCCGTCTTAACAAACAATTAATATAACGATATATGAGATTATTGATTTTCTCAAGTTGCGCTTTTCAATCAAAACATTTAAAAATATGATAACGGATCATCTGTCGTGTATATTGTAAACACTCATTTCGATAAAGTTAGTCACCCGAAAAGCTTCGAAGGTGAGTCCAAGAAGGACCATGTGATATGGGTACATAGTTTTAACCAACCCAGGACTGATCCTCATCGGTTTCACCTTCGAAGCTTTACGGGTGACTATAAACTTTATCGAAATGAGTGTATAATAAAGCCCCTGTATATATAACCGTATACGGCGCAGTTTTCTTTGAAAAGCTTTAGAAAGAAAGGAATTAATAACTTCTATTATTATGACTTCTATTATTATTATTTTTATTGTGCCTCCATCACAAAGGAGGGGCCATGTTAATATATTTTATAGAAATATAATCATTTTACAGAAATAACTTGAATTCTTCGATCAAAGTAGAACAGGACAAAGGCGAAAATTAAAGTAGCGGCCGGTTGAAAAACGCGATCACAGCCCCAAGGATTATTTTGATTCGGTATCATTATTATTTTATTTTTATTTATTTTTTTTAATACATTTTATTATTCAATACTTATATTACAATACATTACAATACATTACGATACAAAAGGCTTACTTATTTACTAATACTTTCTGTAGTTTTTCGTATTTTCTTATACATGTGTATGCATCTTACAGTTTTTTTTGGCTATTTCATATTCTATTCTTTCATACTCTATTAATTTCGTTTGAAATCCAACGACATTTGGGATTTTTCCTCTAGTTCTAAAATTATACAAGATATATTTAAATAACAAAAATAGAAATTCCTCCATAATATTATTATTTCCTCCTATTATTACGCTTCTTAGATTTAGGTCTGGTAGTTTTATATTTGCTTTTTTGAGCCAGTTTTTTATCGCAAGAAAAAACTTTTTTGCATAAGTGCATTCTACAAAGAAGTGTTCCATTGTTTCTACTGAAGAATGACAAAAAGAGCAGTTTGGTGATTCTAACAGTTTAAATTTGTAGAGGTCTTTATTTAGGAAGAGACAATTATTTAAAATGTTATACTGAAATGCCCGTAGCCTGATGTCATTCAGGTAATGTTATACACACTTTGATAAACGACTGACCACTCAATGTCCGGGATAATTAATTTGTTTGATATGTACTTTTGCGCAGTTGGGTTTCTGAATTTGTTTTTAATTAATTTCCCATATACCATCTTAGTTTTCACTTTGGAAAAAGGTATATATTTATTGTCTATGACTATACCTTTGATATTCACTTTTGAACAAGGTAAGGGCGGTGTACTCTTGAGTTTTAATCTCCAAGAATCTGGTATTGCAGCAATTATACTTCGCCACACAAAATAATCTGAATCACACCATTTTCCATTAGCTCTTACAGAGTCCCACTGTAACCCATCCTTATTGTGCCAAACATCGCTTATAACCATTATCCCTTTCTTAACATACTTTCTTACATTAAAATGGTCTAAATCTAAATTGACAAATTTATCAGATTGGTTGACGAAGAATTTCCTCAACGTTTTCAATCTTAGAGTCACTAAATATGCTCCAACTATTAAGAATCTCTTTATAGAATTCTGGAAATTTTTCAGCTTTAATCCCAGATAGGACAAAATTTTCACCTAGGATTTCTAATCCACCTATCGGCTCGAAGATTTTTTGTATGGCACGTGATATGGGTCAAAAATCGAAAGTGTTAAATTCAATAAATTGTTGTATTTTTCACAATGTCTGTTTTTTACAATCACCTCAATTCGCCAATTTACGTTTGCTGCAAACCGCAAATTCTGCGAAACGTAAATTTATTGATTCAAATTCTTCGAATTTCAAATTCTTCGAATTATCGTACAGGCGTTCCTTGTTTATTCCCTAGGCCCTCTCGTCCGATCTCCAATCCCACAATACCTTGCACAATCCTGCTGCAGATCATAATTATTCCATTTCTGTAGCATCGGCCAATGTGAAATTGAATAATTTCTAGCAGCTTTGACATGGAGAATATTTTTACGCGAATGTGCCGAAAGGCTTTTATCTGCAGCAGAGGGGCTCATCCTCTCACCCGGCAACACTGTGTCTCTACGTGCGAACGGCATAAGTTCACAATCTCAGCCCGCTCAGATGCCACAGCATGGTTCAGCCCGTTCAGCCCGTTCAGCCTCAGGATCTTCGAGTTTGAGTGCTACTACAGTGCCGCTAGTTGCAGGTTCATCGTCTGCACCATCGAACTCGGCAATCACACTATCCCGTAGCCAAACTGCCATTACCGAACACAGGCGTTTGTTCAGTGACTTTCGTCCAGCTGTAGCTTCAAGACGTGGTGCACTCACTTCGAGCGGTTCGAGGGCTTCTCGTGGTCGACGCGGACAACCGCCATACTACGTTCGAACTACGTTCACCAAGGCGTTCGTTTGCCTGTCCAGGACGGACCAGGTCAACCCGCCTCCTGCGACCGAGAGGATTTCTCTGAGTTTGGCCGGCCTTGGCGAGAAAAAAATAGTCAGACGGCTCTGCACACCACGTGCATGACAAAATTTGTGAAGCTTTTCCCTCCATCGTAGACGCCGGTGGCCATGAAATTTTAAGGGAATAGTAAGACACTTATTGAGGTTCCGCAGTGTTCATCCAGAGGCTACTCTGTGGAGTTCCTGAAGAATACTTTACGTTCGCACGTATTAAAAGGCACAGTGTTGCCGGGTGAGAGGGTGAGCCCCTCTGCTGCAGATAAAAGCCTTTCGGCACATTCAGGATTGTGCAAGGTATTGTGGGATTGGAGATCGGACGAGAGGGCCTAGGAAATAGACAAGGAACGCCTGTACGATAATTCGAAGAATTCGAAATTCGAAGAATTCGAAATTCGAAGAATTTGAATCAATAAATTTACGTTTCGCAGAATTTGCGATTTGCAGCAAACGTAAATTGGCGAATTGAGGTGATTGTAAAAAACAGACATTGTGAAAAATACAACAATTTATTGAATTTAACACTTTCAAATTTTGACCCATATCACGCGCCATACATGTCAAATTTCTTGTTTTCCATATGGACAGAATAGACTTAATTTTTTCTAATAGTCTATCAAAATTGTTATTACGCATAAGGGTCTTATTATGTGAAAAATAAATTCCAAGAATTTTAACTCCGGCAGCATGAAAATCGATTTTTTTAGTAATTTTTGCTTCACTTAAGTCTTTACTTTTGGCTCCAATCCATCCAACTTCGGACTTGTCAAGGTTAAGCTGGGAGGAAGAGTAGGATTTAAAAAGCTCTAGACATTCTAAAACTTTTTCTAGGGAAATTATATCCTTTAAACAGAATGTAGCGTCGTCCGCAAAGAGGACCAGTTTAATTTGTTCCGCTCCTTCATCAATCTGTAGTCCTTTTATTTCTTTATTGTTACGGATTAATTGTGCCATTATTTCAATAGTCAAAATAAACAAAAAAGGAGAAATTGGGTCCCCTTGTTTTGTCCCCAGTTTTAGTTCAAAAAAGTCAGAAGCTATTCCATTGTTAAGAATACAGCTTTTAGATTTCGTGAGTAGTGTTGTTATCCAACCAATAAAGTCATCACCGAAACCAAAATGCCGAAGAACAGCCAAAATGAAGTTATGCTCAATTGAATCAAACGCCTTTTGAAAGTCTGCTGCAAAGAGAATATTTGATCGATCAGCACTACTTTCTGAATAGTCGAATAGATCTGCTATAAACCTTAAAGGGTCGTCTATGTTTCGTCCTTTCACAAAAGCTGCTTGGTTGGGATGTATAAGTTTAGGCAACAAGTTAACGATTCGATTACAAACTTAAGGGCCTTACTACAAATCTTAGCATCTACATTTATCAGGCTAATTGGGCGCCAGTTTTCAATAAATCGAATATCTTTTTCGGGCTTTTCCAATAATGTAACACAAACTTGATTTTGAGTAGTTGATAAAGATCCCGTTTCAAAACTATAATTTAAGCAATCGACCATCATTTGTCCTAGCTCATTCCAGAAAGTTACATAAAATTCTTTACTTAGTCCATCCATTCCAGGAGTTTTATTATTACCCATCTCTTTTAAACTATCGTAACATTCTTTATTTGTTAGAAGGCCTTCACATTGAAGCTTCTCTTGCTCGCTCAATTTTGGTGTATTCAAATCCTTTAAGAAAAGTAGGCATTGTTTCTCCGATACCTCATTCTTTGGAGAATAAAGATTGCGATAAAAGTTTTCTAGTTTTATTAGAATATCAGAAGGATTTGTAATTTCCTTTTCTTCCTCTAAAATGCTTCGTACATGCGTCTTTGACTTTCGTCTTTTCTCTAAGGTCAAAACTAAATATTTACTACTCCTTTCGCCCTGTTCAAACCATGTTACCTTGGACCTCATAATTATTCCACTTGTAATGTAGTCACTAAGTCTGTTTAATTCTTGTTTAAGAGTTTCGTATTCCTTTAGTAATGTATCATTGGATTGCCAATCTTTTATTTGTTCTATGTTTTTTATCTTATTTTCCATTTCCTGATAGCTATTGCGGTTTCTTCTGGCTTTTGCTTTTGCAAAGGATAACGATTCTAATTTCATATTTCATGAGTTCCCATTGTAGTTGCTAATTATTCTACTCTCCTTTAACTCATTTTTCGTCTTTTCTATTAACTTTTGGATCATTTGAACATACTCTTTATCTTGAAGTAGAGAATTATTTATTTTCCAAAAGGACGGCCCACGAGAGTTTTTCGGTAATGATTTTATACTAAGGGATAGTGCCGAGTGGTTTGTAGCTGGCGCTGGGATAATGTCTGTATCATTAACCAATGGTTGCATTGTGTCTGATATATAAAGGAAATCTAACCGACGATGTAACATTTCGTTAGGATTAGACGCTCTTCCTTGGCCATACCCCCTCCAGGTAAAACGTTTTACATCAGGGTTTCTTATACGCCAAATATCACATAGATCGAATTCTTGTAAAATTATTTGTAATTGCTCCACTGATCCGATTTTCAATTTTGGGTTTCCTCCAAATGTTTCCATATCTAGATTTCGTACAAAATTGAAATCTCCTCCCCATATTATTGAAGTATCTGTTGGCATATCAATGTCTTCCATTTTTTGGAGAATATACTCTTTAGAAATGTTATTTGGTTATTTTCTTCATTTGGGAAATAAGAATTTATCAAAAGGCAGTTGTCCCTTGTATTTGACACAACAGCATTATTAATCTCCCATCGTTGTCTATTATTTGCGAGTTTATCTTATACTCTAATTTTTCTCCTAGAAGGATGGCTACTCCTCGACTATGTGCAGTGCCATGTGAAAAAATAATTTCCCCCCTATTAGGGACCGGTCATTAAATATTGGGAGGGGGGGGCTGGAGGAGAAAGTCATTTTTTAGGTTTTTGTTTCCGGACCCCCCTCTTAAATGCAAAAAAAAACTGAAAACCCCCCTTTGAAATTGGTAAAAATTTCAAGACCCCCCCCCCCCCCCCCCCCCCCCCCCCCCCCCCCCCCTTCTGTGCCCATTCATTTGAAAAACACTCAGATCAGGTTCTAGCTATCTGTTATAGACCGAATTCATAATTGGCTGCTTCTAATTTTCATAAAAGCCAAAAAATATAATAATAATAATAATAATATCATTTTGGGAAAAGTAAATATTTGATAGAATATTTATGTGATCATCTAAATACCATGTGTGTGGAGTTTGAAACCAAATAATAAATCCTTGAGAAGATATCAACATTTGAAATTGTGAAATTGCACCAAAACAACGCTGGTGAGGACTCACTTGAAAAATACATACAAAACTCTCTATTCATGATCTGTCATAACTCCGATGATATTTTGTCTACAGCAAATTAAGCCAATTAAGTGTTTATTTCTATAGGTACTATTTTAGATGACAGTGATCATTTGTACCAGAAACGTAATTATATTGCCAAACTAAAACTGAATACGCCATTATGAATTCGGTGTATAGGTTTCACCATTGTCGCACAGGTACTTTTTCCATCGGTTCAAGCAAGAGTTTTTTTGGTCCACCACAAGGACCTACGCCCAAGGAAAACAAATCCTAACTGTCAAAAAGATATTTTGTGGATGTGAATGATATCTTGGTGTAGGGATTTATAATCTGTGTATTGAGTTAATTAGTTATTCGATTTTTTAACTAGTAGTGAATTTTTAAAAGGACAAAAATACTGAAAAAACAATACAAACATTATACAAAGTATGGCCGGATCTAGGATTTTACAAAGCTGGGGGTGGATCCACAAAGTGAACCAGGGCCAAGGCAAGCGGTGGAGGAGATGCATAGCGAGCGTCGTAGGCGTGAGCCGGTAGGGGAGTATGGGGGCATGCTCCCCCAGAAAATTTTGAAATCTAGAGGCTCGGAAATGCTATTTCCAGCGTTCTCCAAGAGTTATTTTATTTGTGATTTACGCGTTTCGCTAATTACTTCCTACACAGTCAGCAAACCAATGCTGATAACACTTGAGAATTTCGATGGCTGAATCAATTCGGACAATCCTTTAATTCACGAAAGTCCGTAAGAACACGCTATGACTCAACATGTAGCATAGATGCTCCTATTTATGGGCTTCTGATTATTGCCAGTAAATGATACAACTATACTAGCAAAAATGAGAGACTTTTAGTATTTCTTGGACTATTTATAAAAAGGGATGTATCAGGAAATTGTTATCAGTGAACATTTGAACCAGTTAAAAATTGAACCTTCACTGTATTTCTTTTTAGATTTAACTGACTGTTTGCTGTTGTCAGCTTTAATTATTTATTAGACAAATCATTTCTCCCTCTTTTTCTGTCTGTACGCTCTCAGAAAATTTGAAGACCCCCCCCTTTCTATCATTTTTTTCTTTGGGACCCCCCCCCCCCCCTCACATTAGTAAAAAACATCCAAGACCCCCCCACTTTCTCCTCCAGCCCCCCCCCCCCCCCCCCCCCCCCCCCTCCCGATATTTAATGACCGGTCCCTAAAGCGTTGCTTCCATTTATTTTCTAAATCTGGTGTACTGTGGGTTTCTTGCAGGAGTGAAATCCCTGTATTACCCCCGTGTTTTACCAGCCAATTTATCATCTTTCTATATTTTTTTGTAGTCGCGCAATCCTCGGACATTGAGTGATATTAAATCCACATTCAGGTTCATCTGTCAATGAAAACCATTATTTGCCGTTTGATCACGAAAATCCTTGCCGAAAATTTACCTCTGATAAACACATTGTAAGCCAAAACACAACGAAAATAGTCAAAAATAGATGAAAATAGTATGTTAATGAGATGTAATGGCAGATTAATTCCACCATAAAGTACAAAAGCTAATTTACAGTACCCAATACTGTTGGGAATTGTAACAAACAGCTATGATAATACGAATCTACAAACAATAAAGCCTCTCCGGATTTAAAACTCCTCCTTAATGCTATCTAAGATTAAATATTCCGTCCACTGTCCATACTCTGTGTCACTTGTATTGTTTGGCTCGTTTACGTACTTCTGCGAACAGCTTTAGTTTCTTTGACGTGGCAGGTTTTCGTTGATGTAGATCTTATTTGCTCCATTTAATTTCGTTTCGGACTCCTTTTGATAGTTTCTAAGTTTCCACCTGGCTTCGTATAGTTGCTTCTTGTCATCATACGCTTTAAATTTTACTATGATAGGCGGCCTTGGGTGTAATTTAGAGGGAAGTCTATGAACTATATCGATGTTCCGCGTCGGTATCTTCTACTCCAATAACTTTTGCAAGGTCTTCCACCAACGTATCCAGATCTCCTTCCTTTTCCTCAGGGATACCATGAATTTCTAGATTGTATTTCCTCTGGTATTGGTTTAATTCATCCTGTGATTCATCTAACTTATTTATCCTCATCTCTGAAGCTCAGTCAACTCTTCTTTTCATGTATATATTATTATATTTGTTTATTTTCGTGTACGTGTGATGAATTGTGAATAAACTATTATTATTATTATTATTCTTCTTCTTCTTGTTCCTCACAAATGGATTTGAGCTTAGCGTTGTCTTGTGTAAGATCGTCGATAGTATATTGGACTGGTATTCTACTGACTTCTTAATTTCCTCGTATTCTTTTTGGATATTATAGTTTTCTTGTCTCATTATTTTTACATCTTCTTGAACTTCCATTAGTGTCTTATATATCAAAGAAAGCGTTGGTAAATTTCCTTGGCTGATATCCACATGTTCTTCTTCGGCCATTTTTAGACTTTTCGGTTTGGGTGATGTTTCTTGTGATGAAGACGACGATATTGGTTCTCTGGTTCTCCTTTTACTCATGGATGTAACTTAATTTCAATTAACATGGCTATACTCCGACTACCATTTGATATTTGAGGCGTTAGAGAACCCGGAGCGCGGACAACGTTTAGAGACAACCAGCCATCTTGGTCCTCGCACCAGTCTAATTAAATTTACATATCTATTTAAATGTATCATTATTATTATTATCAATTTCTCTCAGTTCGGTCAAAATGACCATTAATATCGTCCGCGGCCGCTCGAAGAAAAATCACTTTCAGTCTCGGATGTTACTGATTTTTCAAAAATTAAAGGTGAGAAATAGTTTATTTTAAGTATATCAACCTTTGTTAAAAGCATAATTGTGATAGTTCTGTAGCTCATTTTTATTGGAAAACCTCGCTTCCCCGTCACACGTCCCGGTTTTAGGCCTGCCAGATTACAAAGTAAACTGTAACCCATACCGGTATACTGAAAGTTCTAAGTGTTCAATACATAATCGTTGTCGGGTTGAAAATCATGAAACCTATGACCAAAAGGAATTCTGGGAAATTAAAACTCTCAAATAACACCGTCAAGTCATCGACCTTTTTATCCAGACTTGTAGGATCTTAGTTAAATAGCTCATATACCTTCAAAACTACGAGAACGGCATTGAATATATCTGTATGTAATGCGGGCCATGAACTGATTTCCAATCCATCCTTGCGGTCTCAGCTTCTATGATTTATGATTTTCAACCTGACAACGATTATGCAATTAGCTATATACATACATACATATACTTTATTTCACGTGGGTGGCAAATTCAGTAAGTGCATACAAACAAACTGGTTTCCAATTTGGCCCACAACAAAATTGATTTAGAAAAAAATAATTAAAAATTTGAGAAAATTATACATTATATTTATAACTAGACGCTTTAATAAGCGTTCACTCGTGCCCTGGTGCGATTGAGCACTGGGATGCATTGTAGCATGAAAGATTTGTGTTCACAGTTTTTTCACTTGCATTTGATATTTCATAAGATTTTGATATGATTTTTTCAGATTTTTCAGATATGATTTTGAGTCCGCGGAACGACCTGGTCTGAAAACACTTGACATCTTTTCAGAAGAGTAGGTCTACTGCTAACGGCGTGTGCATTTGTATGTGAGATAAGCGTATTAGACATACTTCCTTCAAATCGTTTTTTCTCACGATCACAACCGGACGACATAACCATCCCCGAACAAGGTTTGTGAAGAAAGAGGTCGACTGTCGATAAAACCTCATAGATCAGCTTTTAGTGGTCTCGTTCCCAATCCCACTCGATTGCAGATTGTGCTTAGTCATCATGGGTGTATTCACTGCTTAAGGTGGTTCCCGCATAATGAATGACCGGTACGTTTGCCGTATTTTTTAACTCGCTCGCTCCGCGTCAATATTGCTCGGATTTTATTGTGCTTAACACAAATACTAATTCAACTATTCTGCCTTTGGACGGTGTATTCAAAATTATCATTGTAAGCCGCGTTTGTGAATGCCAGCTGATATTCAAACGACACTATTTTCAAAACTGCTGCCAAACGTTTTTCCCTGGTACGATTTTTTTTTAAACTTTGTGCACGGCCTTTTAAGGTCCCTAGTAATGTTCTGACGAGGTAAGAAGGAAATCGTTCGAGCCAAAATCACCAGTTCATATTTTTGTTGTCAATATTTGGACCTGTCGGCTGTTACGTGATTTTGGCTCGAACGATTTCCTTCTTACCTCGTCAGAACATTACTAGGGACTTTAAAAGGCCGTGCACAAAGTTTAAAAAAAATTGTACCAGGGAAAAACGTTTGGCAGCAGTTTTAGTGAAAATAGTGTCGTTTGAATATCAGCTGGCATTCACAAACGCGGCTTACAATGATAATTGTGAATACACCGTCCAAAGTCAGAATAGTTGATTTAGTATTTGTGTTAAGCACAATAAAATCCAAGCAATATTGACGCGGAACGAGCGAGTTAAAAAATACAGCAAACATTGATAATTCTGCGCGCGCGGCTGTACACATACCCGAATAAATTACGAATAAGCGACGTTATCATTCACATTATTTTCTCCGTGATTTTCATTGGTCGAGAGACGACTACGTCACTGCAGATAACTTCCTACGAATAAGTGTTTTCGTTCTCCTCGACAATGGCAGCTCGATTTTTTCCAGAGTTGTTCAGTTGCTTTAGGTGAGAGAAAATAACGTGAATGATAAAACAATTATTGAATTCGGTTTTCGCAAAATATCGTGATTTGTCAGTGTCTCGCAGATAATTATTTTACCTCTTCCAATAATTGCTAATTATTTGGCCCATTTACCGCTTTCTCATGTATCCCTTGCGCCCACTGTTCTATGATTTTGAACCCGACAACTATTCTTCATTTTAGTGTACTGTATGTATACAATGAATATCGGAGGAATTAAAACGAAGATCATGGTTCACAATGGAAGTCATGCTTTCTTCACTGTGAATAAAAACGCCTTCCAAATGATATGACCAGGGGCGTGGCGTGCTTTCCCCCCAATGTACGCACAGAGCAACGAGCGCCGAAGGCGTGAGTTTCTTGGGGGGTGAGGGGGCATGCCTCCCCTGGAAATTTAGAAATCTAGAGTCTTGGATATACCATTTTCTTCGTTTTCCAGCGGACTTTCTCGCTACATAAATACATAGTAAAATGCATCTGTCATCTATCACTCAGTTTTTTTTTGGGATTTATGTAAAGGATTTATATGAAGCTTAGATACTGCTACCGAGGTCTATTAGCGATATAACAACCCGATAGGCGAAGCCGGTTTTTTTGGTATTTATTTTGTTTGAGAGACTGTTCACTGGGGCTGCTACATGTTTTCTCCGGGATTTTCACTAGTCGAGAGACGACTACGTCGCTGCACAGGTAGCCCAAGCTCACTGTTTGTGGCTATTTACTAGAGATATATGTGACTAAACGAAACATGGAATAAAATCGTTGAATTTTAATGAAATCCAATAAGACTTACATAGTGTCTTCTTTATATACTTGGTTATCCTTCTGCTGAGTTACAGCGAATTTCGTTAAGGTTTAGCTGCTTTTCCCTTATGAGTGGCAAGGGAAAAGCAACCTTTTCCCCTTACGCCCGCCCCAGTCCTCCTCTCCCCCCCCTCTCCCCCTTTGGGCCTGAAACTCAGGTTACCTCAGGCAACTCTAAAACCAATTGCTAAAACACTAAAACTCTATCAGATGGGTTTCCTGTGGCGCTGCATCGAAGAGGGCAGAGGGAGACTGGAGACGAGGGGAGGGAAAAAATAAAAGGACGAGTTGGCAAACCCTTCTCTTCTTGCTGGGGGCCAAGTCCCTCTCGGCCTTCGGCCTCGCACAGGGATCCCAGAAAAAAAACAAAAAAACAAAGGGATCCCAGAAGAACCTGAGTATCAGGCTTTTTTGGAGGAGGGGGAGAGAAAAAGAAAGGAGGACCTCTCTCTTCTCCCAGGCCCTCCCCCTCCCCTTTCCTTTTTGAAGGCCGGATACTCAGGTTATGTATAGGTTATGTAAAGGATTTACGTATGTAAACGATGTGTAAAGAATTTATGTAAAGGTTATGTAAAGGATTTATGTAAACGGGTTATATACCGCTACCAGGCGAAGCCAGTTTTTTTGGCATTTATTTTGTTTGAGACTGTACTAACTACAATTATTATTATACATGCCTACAATGACTGACTGCAAGGGGAAATTTATTGGGGACACAATCTGACGAGCGGCGAAGGCGCCGTTAGCAGTAGACCTACTCTAAAAGATGTCAAGCGTTTTCGGTCCATGCAGGTCGTTCCGCGGACTCCGCAAAATCATATCTGAAAAATCTGTACGCACGTGCACGCTACGCCGGCCCCCTGATATCCGGCTTCATTTCACGACTAATGAGTGAACTATAAAACGTGCAGTGATGTCCAACCTGTACTCTTGTTCAGAGTTCCTGTACCTCCAGGCCTTCCTGGTAGGTGCAGTTTTAATATTTAACCATGTGTTACAGTTTGAGCATGAAACTCTTTTCACGTGAACGTGCTAATTTACAGGAATATAAAAAGTACAAAATATGCGAAGGAAAAAGATGGTCTGTACAGATACGGTCGATAACGGATCCAGTTTTATAGATTCGTGTACAGTCATTCTCGAAAAGGTTGTCCAGATGAAAAACAATACTACAATAAAGTCACGTGATTTAGTATGTATTCAATTTCCTCGCGTGGAATTTCAAGTTCCGCTGGTATCAACTCGCAGTTACGAGCGCAGAATTCGAAATTGATTGCATGATGAATCACGCGTGACTTTATTGTAGTTATTGTAGTATTTTCATCTGGACAACCTTTTTGGGAATGACTGTATATTTATATAGCGGGGTCGAACTTTGAACTCCAGATTCACCGGTATTACAGCTATTATTACAACCGGCGTATGCTAATGAGAGATTCAGTCTAACGATTGAATACTGAAACCTTCTGTTCCTTCATCTCGTGTCTGACTTACCAGCGAATGGTCTCGAAGGCTTGATCATGATAACACAGGGGCAGCCCAATCTAACGGTTGTATCATAAAAACATATAACAATCGTACCTACTAACCTACGTATTCCAATGCAGATACTAAGCAGTTTTGACTTGGTCGTTGAAGCTATCTCAGTAGACTATTTGTGACTAACTTCCCGCAAACCACAGCAGTTTTGTCCAACAAAAATGTGAGTGTGCGTATGTGAGATGAAAATTGAAGTATCTATTCCATGGACAGCGACAAAGGAGGAGGCCAGTTTTAGCACATAGAGAGAAAACTACTGACATGCATAAGCTCAAGCGCAATCAAGGAGGTTCAAAGGTTCAAAGGTTCATTCATTTCCATATTGAGCGTTTTAATACTTGGCTTGTGGGATGATCAACTGGAACTCTGGGCAATCTTTTGTCTAAACGGTGTTTTGGGCTTCCTGTGGTCATGTTATTACTCGGGCCCTTCCGAAGGAAGCCCGAGTTATAAAATGCGTTTTTCGGTAGTCGTCGTCGTAGTTTTTGTTCGGTGAAAGAATGACGAAAGTATGCGACGTATTTAATCGTATCGAGTTTCAAGATTACTCAGCAGATAAGAAAAAAACACACACACACAGGACTAAAGTAGATTTGAATCTTAGTTTTGAAAGCAGCTGTAGATCTTCAAGCTATTAAAAGGTCAGGATTCTAGTTCATCGTTCAATGACTAGAAGTGGTAAAAGGACTAGAAGCTCGCTTAAAATATATTTAACAAGACGCTCAATGAGCGTACACTCGGGCTTATGACAAGGAAAATGTCAGTTGACAATGTCAGTTGCGTGAGAGAGACCTGACAATGACTGACTGACAGTTGCGTGACGAGCGAGACTATGTATATACATGTATGTGTCGAGTTCATTTGATTTGCCTTTGACTTTGAGTTCATTGATGAGTTCAATTGATTTGATTTTGATGAGTTCGTGTAAAGGCCCCCTCTCTAGCTTCAGATCCCGAAACGTCGAGTTTGGAATCGAGTTCGAGTTCGGGTTCGAGTTACGGTTCGAACGTCGAATAAAACAAGGACATCTTCTTCAATACAATATCATTTCTCTGACGTCATGACAATCAGTGACAGTTGAGTGACGAGGGAGACCATGTGGCGGGTGAGTATGTACATGATACGTCTTGAGGTTGCATAGGTCAGATGGTTCTGATAACGCCCTCACGTTTGTTTTTGTTAAATATATTTTAAGCGAGCTTCTAGTCCTTCTACCACTTCTAGTCATTGAACGATGAACTAGAATCCTGACCTTTAATAGCTTGAAGATCTACAGCTGCTTTCAAAACTAAGATTCAAATCTACTTGAGTCCTGTGTGTCGTTTTTTTTTTTCTTATCTGCTGAGTAATCTTGAAACTCGATACGATTAAATACGTCGCATACTTTCGTCATTCTTTGACCGGACTACGACGACGACGACGACCGAAAAACGCATTTTATAACTCGGGCTTCCTTCGGAAGTGCCCGAGTAATAAAAACAAACGCGAGGGCGTTATCGGAACCATCTGACCTATGCAACCTCAAGACGTATCATGTTCGTACTCACCCGACTCATAGTCTCCCTCGTCACTCAACTGTCACTGATTGTCATGACGTCAGAGAAATGATATTGTATTGAAGAAGATGTCCTTGTTTTATTATATTCGACGTTCGAACTGTAACTCGAACCCGAACTCGATTCCAAACTCGACGTTTCGGGATCTGAAGCTAGAGAGGGGGCCTTTACACGAACTCATCAAAATCAAATTAATTGAACTCAAAGTCAAAAGGTAATCAAATGAACTCAAAGTCAAAGGCAAATCAAATGAACTCGACACATACATGTATATACATAGTCTCCCTCGTCACGCAACTGTCAGTCATTGTCAGGTCTCTCCTCACGCAACTGACATTGTCCTTGTCATAAGTCCGAGTGTACGCTCATTGAGCGTCTTGTTTTGCATGCGTTGGGCCACAGGGAGCCCAAGAAGAGCCCAAGCAAATCTAATTCAGTAAACTAGTCGTTTCTAATAGAAAGTGAAATGCTGCGATGTATCGACTATTGAATTCAACGTGTGGTTCCTGATTTGGTTTGTTTGCGTGACTGATTTGTTCCCGTACGCTGCCACAATATGTCAGTGAACTCGATCCGACTGGCAGTCGGCGATAGCATGGCTGTATCTCGGATGATTTGTCTTTCAGGGACATCCAAGTACATCCTGTCTCCTTCTTTCAATCATATGATCGACTGTAGAACTGGACATATTTTAAAAACACTACATCGTTCTTGACCTTGACGAATGACATGAATGCTTTCAGCAATATAAAGTTGACTTTGTCATATGATCAAACTGTACTGAGAAAACAAGCGCTTACCCGGCGTCGATTCATTCAAAATGGCAAGCTTCCAACTGCGTAAACCAAAGACTTGGCCTGAAGATCGCCGTTTTGAATGAATCGAAGCCAGCTAAGCCTTCGTTTGGCAAGCTTGATATTCCAAGCAACATGAGACTCGACGAGGACTGCCACTGACCAAAAGTACTACAGAAATCATCGCTCACGAATGAAATCCACAGATCGAAGTATTTCACGGTTAATAACGTGCCCAGTACCCACTCGACCATATCAGACACAGGGAACCCGTCAAGAATAGTCTGCTGCTCCCATAACAAGCCGCAAGGTCGATTATTTTGCGAAGAGCGGAATTGAATTCCGCGTGTTTTAAATATTTGTGGGGGATTAAGAATTAAGTAGGTGCGAAGCTTTTGTTCCCCAACCAGCGTGAAGCAGCAGGAAACTACTGATGACTTGCTTTGAATCATTATATTAAAAGAACTTTGAATCGTTCTATAAAAGAGCTTTGAATCGTTCTATAAAAGAGCTTTGAAGTGGATATTGACTAAGTTAATATGAGTCTGGTCTGATTTAAGTTAATATGAGTCTGGTCTGATTTAGTCGTTCTATAAAAGAGCTTTGAATCGTTCTATAAAAGAGCTTTGAATCGTTCTACTAAAAGAGCTTTGAATCGTTCTATAAAAGAGCTTTGAATCGTTCTTTTAAAAGAGCTTTGAATTTTGCTTCTTCAGGATATATTATTCTATTTAAATATTTTCTCTAAAATTGCATTTTATATATTTATTTTGAAGTACAAATTATCACTTGTATGAAGTTGTATGAAGAACATATCATAAATGAGACGCCTCAGAATAAAGAACGAAATCGAAATTGTCTGGGCCAGATATTTTCAACTGTTCTGAAAATCAACGTCTCGAACTTGCGTTATTAAAGCCCATCATTTTTTTAGAACACAGACAAAGAGAGAGGAGAGAGGAGAGAGAAGAGGGAGGAGAGATGAGAGTGGAGAGAGAGGAGAGAGGATGAGTCAATGATTCAAAGGAGAGAAGAGAGGAGTGGGAATTTGAAAGAATTTCCAAAGAATCTTGGGCGTGCCGCCTGAAAGATTCATAGGATGAGAGAAGAGAGGAGTGGGAATTTGAAAGAATTTCCAAAGAATCTTGGGCGTGCCGCCTGAAAGATTCATAGGATGAGAGAAGAGAGGAGTGGGAATTTGAAAGAATTTCCAAAGAATCTTGGGCGTGCCGCCTGAAAGATTAAAAGGAGAGAAGAGAGGAGTGGGAATTTGAAAGAATTTCCTAAGAATCTTGGGCGTGCCGCCTGAAAGATTCATAGGATGAGAGAAGAGAGGAGTGGGAATTTGAAAGAATTTCCAAAGAATCTTGGGCGTGCCGCCTGAAAGATTCATAGGATGAGAGAAGAGAGGAGTGGGAATTTGAAAGAATTTCCAAAGAATCTTGGGCGTGCCGCCTGAAAGATTCAAAGGAGAGAAGAGAGGAGTGGGAATTTGAAAGAATTTCTGTATTTTCTTCATTATCTCATGCCAAGCTTAGTTCAGTCCATATCCGCCCTTACTTTCCATATTTCTACCCTACTCTAGCTTTGTCCGAATTGGCCTAAATCAATCATCGGCATCCTTACAGTCAGGTACTTTTATCCAGTCGCCTTCCACTTCATGTTGACCTTTGCCATCCGTGTTGCGTCAATACACACACACGATAATCTCAGTTTCGTTACAAAACATTTTATCCTATCTATCTGATAGCATTTTAATGTTAAAACACACTATTAATACTTCTCTCCATATCGTATTGATACCATACAAACCCCTACCAATCACCTCTACTCTGGCTCTGGTTCTGATCGGCGAAGGTCTCCGTGTTAATTCTTGCTCTGCAGTTATCGTAGCAAATAGTTCTGACATCAGAATATCAGAATATATTGGGACTTTCGTTCGTAAATTACCTGCTAAAATAGCAAACGGCGATCCGGCACATACACTTACTTTCCTTTGCAGTCAGCATTATACAGCTTTGCCGAAATCAGTAGTTCACATCTTGTAGGGGTATTGTAAGTCCTTGACCGGCCGAATAGCTATACATGTATATGTAATTAAGTCGACGTATTCCACAACCACTGGTGTTTAACGCAAACCAGTTCTTGACGAGTTTCAGAGTCGAAAAGTGAAGACTCGAAGCATATTTTAAAATGGTCGTCAGAAAGCATGTTTCAGCCCCGGTTATTTGCTTGGCAATAAAATGAATTTGGCGCAAAAATCTTCATGATTGCCGAATAAGGTATAATCCTATATTATAGAAGCCAATGATCACGGCTTTCTGCTTTATATTTATAAAACATCTAAGACGGAAGGAACATGAATCTCCTTTTTTTCCCTTTCCCCTTCCCCCCAGAGCGCCCCCAATTTATAAAACATCTAATAACACTATGTTCGTATGTTCGTAATCTGCGGTTGAAACCATAGCAGCATTAGCTCCCTGCTGTTCGCAAAATAATCGACCTTGCGGGCTTCGCAGCAAAAATAAAATTGGAAATAAAGTATTTTTTTCCCCCTATACGCCTTTGTTGTCTGTTAACTTAACCTGCCTAAAAAAAATTCGGCAAAAAAATCACCAGGCAGGCAAAGGTGTATAGGGGAAAAAAATACTTTATTTCCAATTTTATGATTGGATCTGCTCCCCCGGGACCATACCTATCTCACTCTCGGGATTTTGGCGACGACAAATCGTTCGAAGTTTGGCGATATATTAAAAACGCAATGTTCTTCAAACAAAATGCCACAAGCGACACAAGCAAGCTTGGGTTACCTGTGGTACTAATTGCGAGAATACCATAAATTCCAAAATGGCTGACTACAGTGGCACGTTGGAATTACAAACAACGATTTCCAATGATCTTGATGAAATAACGGCTGGTCCGTCAAAACACAACGACTCATCAACAGACAGTCTAGATGAAGACGAACTTGGTGAAATTACAGAAAAGTTAGAATTCGTGGTTGCTTTGTCAGACTATGAAGCCAAAGATGACAGCCAGTTGAGCTTCAAGAATGGAGATCGACTTACTTTAATCAGCAAAGAGACAAGTGAATGGTGGTGGACGGAATTAGAAGGGTCTTGTGGCTACGTTCCTGTTGATCACCTTTTCAAAGGTGAAGAATCTAAGACTGGAAGGAAATGGCAAGACGAAGAGTATTTTAATAGCTACGGAACACTGGACTTACATCTGGAAATGCTTGGTGATAAGCCTCGTACAAATGCCTACAGGCTGGCCATTCAACAAAACGCAGCGTATCTCAAAGACAAGGTTGTTTTGGACGTAGGCTGTGGGACTGGAATACTAAGCTTGTTTTGCGCTCGGGAAGGCGGTTGTAAAAAGGTGTATGCAGTTGAGGCATCTGACATTGCTGATCTTGCTGAAGATGTAGTGCAACAAAATAAGTTACAGGATAAAATTATTGTAATGAAAGGAAGGGTAGAGGACTTACAGATACCAGAGAAAGTAGATCTGATCATATCTGAATGGATGGGGACTTTTTTGATATTTGAATTTATGATAGAGTCAGTGCTGTTCGCGAGAGACACCTGGTTATCCCCAGGTGGGGTCATGTGGCCATCGCATGCTAAGCTGTTCCTTGTTCCCTGTTCCACCCAAGGCTTCTATGATAAAAATATAGCGGTCTGGCATGATCAATATGGCTTTGATTTCACGCCAGCTTTGAAAGTGTCCAAAGACGAATTCCTCTCAAGACCGATTTATAACCATGTCTTTGATATGGCTGACTGTCTCTCGGAGCCACAGTTACTCATGCAGTTTGATATGATGGAGCTTTCCCTGAGTGACATTGAACTCCACGTCCCTTCATTTAAATTCTACATCCTCGAGGATGCTCTGATGTATGGTTTCTGTTCCTGGTTTGAAGTTGTCTTTGGTGGTGTTCCATTATCAAATGGGACTAGTTATGTTACTTTGTCAACATCTCCTAACAGTGAACTGACTCACTGGAAGCAAGATCTCTTTTTGCTTGATGAGCCTATTGCAGTGCAAAAAGGTTATTATATCGATGGATCAATCTCCATCAAGAGAAACCCGGAATATAGAAGGCATCTTAGCGTCACTTTTAACATTTTAGTATTTTATGGTCAGTCGGTCAGTGAAGGAAACATTGGAAATGAATCTACTGAGGTCGTTTATGATATCAAGAAAACATTTTATATATGGCGGTAGTCCTAAAGACATGATATTTAATGAATTGTATCTATCTTATGATACATTATGATATGCACATGAAGGAACTCTAGCCAAAATGAGTCTAAGCCACAGACATCCTCAAGACGACTTTACTCTTGGTCCTAGATAGGAGTGTATCTAGTTGACTGTAGTGTATTTCTTTATTTTACTATTTCGGTTTATATTGCATTTTTTATTAGAGTATTATTAATCAATATCAAAGTGGGTTTTTATTAGAAAAAATTATGTTATTATATACAGTAGTTATTATGATATTTTAAACTGCATTTTAGAAAGTATACTTCAATGGTGTTGGTAATGTATGTGTAATGTTTTAAGACAACTTGGAACTTGTACATCGAACGAAACTTATGCCGTGTTTACACTTGAGCGCTCTACCAAGGTACAAATCAGAAAACTATTGTTTATTGAGCGGTTACCACGCAACAAACAATAGTTTTCTGATTTGTACCTTGGTAGAGCGCTCGAGTGTAAACACGGCATAATCACATGTTAGCTGAAGTGTAGAGCTAATTTATAGCAAAGGTTCAGGATAATCGTACCATATGTTGACGAGAAATATCATTAAGTGCAAAAAGTGTTCACAATTAGAACCACGTACTATGTACGGCTCTTTTAGCCTCTTTACGTCGTATTTTGTGCTGAAAACGATTTGGTAACTTTTGTAAACACGTGCAACATTTATTTTCCCGCGTTGTTCCCGCGCAAACCTTTACAGTTAATTGGGCTACCTGTGGTTACGGTCCGTCCCAGTCTTCCTCAACTTCCATACAGCCGCCATTTTGGGAAGTCATGCTTTCAGTGTTCTTCTGTCAACAAAAAAATAGATTTACGGACTTTTGCAGAGTTTTTCTCAGGATATTTAGCACCTGACCTTGAAAATATTCCATATTCTTGGTAAAGACAGAGAATTAGCTGTAAACATGAGCTCCGTGATGTACAAACAAGGCTGAGTTGGAAACGTAACGTCGTTGTCACGTTGCGGTACACACGTGTTGTGGGGGATTGACTAGAATACAACACGATGAAGAAAGGAAAACAAGCCGTTGTACCAACAATACAGCAAATTAGTGCTGAAGTTATAACTCAGGTGAGGAGACCTCGTCTTGACGGATCTACATTTGTTCTTGAAAGATTTTTGTCTAATAATTTAATGGAGTTTTTGTATGGTGCCTACTGAACTGTCTTTATATTATCAATGAAATGTCTAGATGTGCTTTTTAGGCCAAGTTACATGTAGTTTTAGGAGAATTAGTGACAAACAGTTCACTGTTTGTAAACCACTTCAATAAAATTAATTGGGGGGGGGGGGGGGGGTAAAAATTGGGGGGGGGGGGGGGGGGGGGGGGGGGGCACATTTTATCACCTATTACTGGTTTACACGTGACGTCACAGCAGCCATATTTGTGCCTGATAACAAAGCATACCTCATTAGCTTCTCTTGTTTGTACATTGTACCACCAACATGGCCACTGTGTCTTTGTACTTTAAATCTCCAGGGATTGATTGCAAAGCAACAATTAACTAAGGGATTACTCTAGCTTCCCTACCTTACCCGTCAAAAGTATTGGCCTACATCCATCCATGGTATTAATGTTATATCTTCTGCATTGTTTGTAGTTAGGAAACAAGTATTGGTTAAAAAGAGGAGAAAATACACCATATGATTTCAAGGTAATAGTTGAACACACATCCAATATTTCTGGGTCAATAAGAGTCCAACAATCTCATTAGTAATGGTAATAGAACTGAGTGGAGTGCAATTTGGTCTGAAATCATACGAGTGATTACAAAATTGCACGACCGCGTAGCGGGAGTGCAATTTGTTATCACGAGTATGATTTCAGACCAAAATTGCACGACACGAAGTTCAATTACCTTAGTATTAATCATATTCATTTTGAAATCTTTTCAAATACACTCGTTATATTTAGGTGGTAAGTTGCAATAATAAGAATAATTTTGATGCCTAAAATACAACTCTCTCATTCTAAATTACAAATTACTTTTTATGAAGAATCGTTTGAATTTAATAAAATTAGAGTTTCTGTGCGAAAATAAAAAAAATAAAAAAATTGGTGCAATTAATGATCCAAAATAGTGCAATTAATGATTTAATCGCACCATTTTTAGCCAATCAGATTGCAGGATTTACTAGTGATTTCAAAATGAATATGATTATACATATATATTTTATATCTTCTTTAAATATACTTAGAATATAGTCATACTCACTCGACCAATCAGCGCCCAGCATTTGTGCACTCTATATCTCATAAAGTAAGGGGCCGTCGACATATTCACCTTTCCCCGCTTAACGTCCACTGGACGTTTAGGTCAGACCCCCCCTCCCCCCCTCCTTAACGTCCACTTGGAATTTCCTGATTTTCGTATTGAAGATGCGTGGGAATGGTTTTGCATTCGGCAACATGACTCAAAACAAACGGTAGCAAACAACAGTCCAAGGTTCTTTATGCCGCTGGTAAATCCTCAAAACTGCCCCCATTCCATGTAGTTCACTTCATTCTCCTTTTAAGAAATAACAAGACGCTCAATGAGCGTACACTCGGGCATTATGACAAATTGAGAAGGAAAAGGAATCGTAAAAATCGTACTTCAAAACTTCATCAAAGCAAATAGGCCATCATCAACGCCACGGACTAAGCAAGTTCAATGTACGAAATTCGGGGTTAACTCCGAGTCGAACGTATAACACTTTTATGTTTCCAACTTGAAGGAAAGAAACGCTCCTCTCACATATGTCACACACGCTGTGATTAAAGATTAAAGCCCATACTAGTTACTCGCTAGTTTAAATTATCTCTCCTTTGCTTCGTTTGCTTCGTTTGCTTCGCGATAAATACGCTAAAGTTACACCATACCAGAAGTACATAATAGACACAGGAGATACATATAGTACAATATTCGTGTAGCTAGGTTCCTCTGTTGTACTGTATGTATCTCCTGTGTCTATTATGTACTTCTGGTATGGTGTAACTTTAGCGTATTTATCGCGAAGCAAACGAAGCAAACGAAGCAAAGGAGAGATAATTTAAACTAGCGAGTAACTAGTATGGGCTTTAATCTTTAATCACAGCGTGTGTGACATATGTGAGAGGAGCGTTTCTTTCCTTCAAGTTGGAAACATAAAAGTGTTATACTTAAAACTCTCTCTTTGATATAGAAAAATTCTATTTTTAACAGCATTAACACAATAAAAAATATAAACAGAATGTAAACAAGGATTGACTTCATTTTCGCCTCAGATTTGTGTTCTTCTTGATGCGATTTCAAAGTTGTTTTCTCACCTTTGGATTTGTCCATGTTGGAATCACACTTCTGAATCAGTACATCTGGCTTCAAGTAATTGTGGTATACATGCTTGGCTAGGCAGTACTCAGTTGAGTTCACATTTAAGTCAACATTAGAGTTCATTTGTATTATAGTTCTTGAGTTCATTTGATTTGCTTTTGATGAGTTCATGTAAAGGCCCTGTCGAAAACGCTCAACATCTTTTAGAGCCGGGGCCCACACGAATCGGCGTATGCGTTTGTATGTGAGAGCGTATTTAAGAGGAACTGATGGATGGCTTGCCTTGGATACAACATAATTTCTCTTCTGCACAGGTCAACTGCTTCTTTCACTTCTTAGGTCGTCGAATACGATCACTTAGCACTATCAGTATCTGCCCTGAGCGAACAATACTATAAATAGGCTATTAAAACAACTTTGGCATGAACCCAAATTTCGGACATTGACCTTAGCTTGTTTACCTTTGCTTTGATGAAGTTTTGAAGTACGATTTCTACGATTTCTTTTCCTTCTGAATTTTTCAAACGTCGAATCGAATAAACATCCATCATTATATATCTGAGAAATGTGTTTCGTTGGCTGCCGGATACTTTTTAAACGGTTTTTCACGGCGCGTGACGACAGTCAGGCAGCAAGCAAAGCGAGATTAGCTATCAAAACAAAATCTACTGAAAAATCAAACCCTTGCTCTCTAGCTTCAGAGACATAATACGAAGCTGCTCAGTAACGGGTTATTAACGACATGTTGCTTTCAAAACTAAGATTCATAATCTACTTGAGTCCTGTGTGTCGTTTGTCATGACAATCAGTGACAGTTGAGTGACGAGGGAGACTATATGTCGGGTGAGTACCTACATGATACGTCTTAAGGTTGCATAGGTCAGATGGTTCTGATAACGCCCTCACGTTTGTTTTTGTTAAATATATTTTAAGGGAGCTTCTAGTCCTTCTACCACTTCTAGTCATTGAACGATGAACTAGAATCCTGACCTTTTAATAGCTTGAAGATCTACAGCTGCTTTCAAAACTAAGATTCAAATCTACTTGAGTCCTGTGTGTCGTTTGTTTTTTTCTTATCTGCTGAGTAATCTTGAAACTCGATACGATTAAATACGTCGCATACTTTCGTCATTCTTCGACCGAAGAAAACTACTACTACCGAAAAACGCATTTTCTAACTCGGGCTTCCTTCGGAAGGGCCCGAGTAACAATTCTTTTGTATCTCTATATCTTGGCTCTATGATTAATTCTGGCTATTAATTAATTGTGCACAATATGTCAGTCCACCGCCATTTTGTCTAATTCCCAATGAACGCTGGGATACCACAGGTAATCCAAGCATTCTCGTACTCAAGCCACCACAAACAGAGGTGGTCGTCCAAGTTTTTCGATAGTTTTTATCAGAATCTATTTATATAATACCGAAGTTTGTTAGAACGGACCACTAGTTTGTCTGTTTTATCTTTGCTTTCTTTTTGATTTCAACATGAAGTAAAAAAAACATTTTTTTACAAAAATTCCACACACTAACGTCCAATTTTTTTCCCGCCTTACCCCCTCCCCCCCTAAACGTCCAGTGGACGTTAAGCGGGGAAAGGTGAATATGTCGACGGCCCCTAACTAATGTAGCTTTAACAATGGACTCATTAGTATTCTCTATATAGAGAATACTAATAAAGCTCTTTGTTTTCTTTTGTTACAAAGCCTTATTAGTATTCTCTATATAGGGAATACTAATGACTAATATAGAGAATACTAGAGTGCAAATATTATATCCATGAAATAGTTAACTAACTAAATAGTACTAATAAATAGCACCAAATGCTTTATCATTGTTGTCGTTGGCGCTTATTTCACGGATATAATATTGGCACTCTAATACTCGTGTACTAAACTATATACAAAAAATATTCTAATGCAATCTTAGTTTAATCTCGGCAGTTATTAGATTTATACATGAATACTGATACGTGAGAAATACAGATCATAACCCGGGCTATGCTAAACACTAAAGAAATGTAGCGAGTCACTTACTGTTCAAAATGAAATCACAAACGAGTTTCTCCATGTTCTACAAGAAGTGTAGATGTACGGATATTCATCAGTCATCCAAGTTATCCGGCGTATGATTATTGCGATATAGTTAGCCCAATCTTTCAATATATTAAATATCCACATCGTGCTTGAGTTTTCTTTGGTGTCTATATTATTTCTCTCATTTTTCAATTTCGTCCGTTCTAACTGGTTTGAAGAAACTTTGGGATTTCTGCTCTTCATTTCCACAACAAATACCGGTGATTTCTAGCGTTGCAAGCTTCGTATTTAAAAGCCTCAAGCTGGCCATCGGATATTCATCTTCACTCCACTGAAGTCACACACAACTGAACAGCTTTGCATAAGCGTATTTGTATTTGAAATCAGTATTCCTTTGGGAAAGCAACTGACATGCAGCCAAAGAATACTCTCGTGAGTATGACTATATTCTAAAACGGTTAGAGAATAAACACTCGTGCTTTATGGAATTTAGAGCGCCTCGCATTGATAGAAGGGCCACTCGGCGCTACGCGCCTCGTGGCCTTCTATCTGCTGTTCGGAGCTCTAAATCCCATAAAGCACTCGCGTTATTCTCTAACCCTTACTTAGTACATTATTATTATTATCATTATTATTTATTTTTGGTCTTAAGTTTAGTTTTCTAGTTCACAGAATGATGTAAAGCTACTACAGTTAGATATATACTGTGATTAAACCTTTATTATTATTATTATTATTATTATCTGGCCCATGGTTGCACAAAAGAGTGAACAGCACTATCTACCGATTAAGTCCTATCCAACGGATACAATTTATTGGATAACTGCATCAGTTTTATCCGATGGATAAGACTTATCCAGTGGATAGTGCTATTCACCTTTCGTGCAACCAGGGCCTGGCCCCAAATGATGATCAAACATGACCACAATGTTCTATCAAACAGAGCGAATTCTATTGTATTGAAAACTTGCAATTCAGTTGATAAAATTTTGCACGAGACTGGAAATGATGTCTACTGAAATCATTTATTGTCTAACTAAATTGTCATCAGGGGAAAAATCTGAATAAGAAAGAACTTTCTCCAATCATTCTGATAGTTGTGTACATTCCAGTGTTTTGTTTAATTTCTCTCTTGATAGTAATAATAATAATAATAAGTAAATGTAGTTTTTATTGTATTCACTTTTTGCTCACATTTTTGTTATTATATGCAAGTTTTGTTTGCTTGGAAAATATTTGCGTACACTGATACAACATTGTGTACTGCGCTGGCACAAGAAGACGTAGCTAAAACTTTGTTCTGATCACTGTTTAGATAATTGAGAAAGTATACCATGAAGAAATCAAAGGAAGCAAGTAAGATGGTTTGTTCTAGAATTTCTTTTCCCTGATGACAGTCTTCTTTTTCCTTGTTTTGTGTCGTAGAAAAAGAAGACTGCCCCTGGCCATTAAATTCTGTGTCGTGCATGCATTAGCGTGTCTAGGCAACGTGTGGCATTGATTGACCACTCTAATTACACAAGCTCAGTGTTCAGCAGACTCGTGCTTACAAGCATGCATGTACGTGCTAGGAAAACCTGTTTTTATCTGGTTTTCTTGTCCACAGTTGTGGATTGCAGTTAGAACAAATAATTTAGCATTTGGGAACAGAATCTTCTTTTTCTCCAACCCAAAATAAACTCTTGCAATACAGCATGGCACCATAACTTTTACACTCATACAAAATGTATGAACTAACAATCCTCCAGCTTTCCTTGTCACACTGTTGACTTTATTGCACAACAACATTGTTACAAATTGTCCTGTGTAATATAACTTCGCCTTAAAAATCTTTGAAAAATAGTCCACTTTATCATCACTGGAAAACTTTGGTACAGTGTTCAAGTGGTAACACAATATATAGAGGTTATTAGTCGGCTAAGCATCTAATACGGCTGTGTATTTTTACGAGTCATTTGGTATTTAAGCGAGCCAAAATACATTTAAAAATGCCGTTATTAGATGCTTAGCCGACTAATAAGTTGTTTATTATATTTTTTGTCAAAGAAACTAGCTATTTTGGTGAAAGAAAAACAACAAATTACAGTGAAAACTTGGAAATCTCTGTACGAGCACGCTAGCCAATGTAGAATTCTCGCACGCTGATTGGTTAATTTTCATCGCACGATTCTGCATGAATGATTGGAAAGCCAGTTTGAAGTAACTACCCAAAATACGGTCCCATATTTCGTGCGTTCTTGTGCATATTTCGTGGGTTCTTTGACAAAAAATATAATAATAGACAATATTTCAGTTTTTGAATACACTACTTTTAATATTCCTTTAATATTCCTTTGTCAATCTGAACTTATCCATTCTGGTTTTTGGTGGTTGATTTGTAGGTTTTCTGTGAGAAAAATGATGCTTTTGGAATTCAGGTAAAGACTGAACTATTGTAGTATTCATTGTTCTTAATTTCAATTTCTAATAATTTTTTACACAGTCAATATCTTGAAAACTACTTGTGGCCAAATTTTGATGCTAACAAGGTAAGAAGATACTTGCCTTTATGAACTTTTATCATCTTGTTTGCTGTTTTGCATTTTAAATGTTTTTCATTTTTCATCCTCTCCCACCTCTTCCTCCTTTCCAGCCTATATTCCCTCCCTTCCCTCCTTTCCCTCCTTTCCCTCCTTTCCCTCCTTTCCCTCCTTTCCCTCCTTTCCCTCCTTTCCCTCCTTTCCCTCCTTTACCTTCCTCACCCCCTCTCCCTCCCTTTCCTCTCTTCCCTCCCTTCTCTCCCTTCCCTCCTTCCCCCTGTCGCTCTCTTTCCTCTCTTCTTTCTGTTCCCTCTCTTCCCTCCCTTCCCTCCCTTGCTCTTTCCTTTCTTCTCTCATTAATCATGAAATTATTTGGTTAATTTGTTAAAGGCATCTTTAGCACACATGATGTCTATAGTCTTGGTGGTAAATGAGAAGTTCAGAGAGGGTGTTCCATCCTGGCAGGTCAGTAGACAGCATACATCAATCTGGTAATTGTACCATAATACACTCTTCACTCACCATTGCTATCAACCCCTTGTACGCTTAGATATTCAAGGACCACCCCAAGCAGTTTCCAGGATTCTTCCACAAAGTTCTTGACATGTGTCTGATTGAGGATGAAAAAGTAAGATTTTAAAAATATTTTCATAATCATTTTTTATTTCGAAGTTTGAGCGATATTATTGATTTTTTTTTTCTCGTTTAGGAGCTTTCTTTCAAAGAGCAGACAGCATTGGTTGTCTTCTTGATCCATTGTTTTAACAGTTTGGTAAGTACAAATGTACATGCACATCTATATTGTAATAATGGGTTACTTGTGTTGCCATATTTGGCAAGGCTCGTGGAATAAAATCTGAATTGTCTAGTACAGTGTGTTCCAACTTTTTTTGCAAAACTACTACATTTATGATTTTCCAGTTTACACTACATTATTTATTGATTCTGTATAACAAGAAACTAATATTGTTTTCCAGGAAATGGACCTCATTCGTGAACAAATTCAACACATGGTGTCTATTTCTATCTGGAACAACTTATTACCAGTAAGTACTCTTGGTTTACTAAAACATGAGTTATTGGGATGAGGGGTCTAGCGATAGCTTCCTGTTGCCTAGCAGCTGCCTAGAGAGGGGTCTTGGGATTATTTCCTGGCCCATTACCTGCCTAGAAGAGGGTGGGGGTATAGGGCGGGGGTATTGCTGCCCATTGCCATGGTTACCACTGTGGCAGATCTGCTTGCTTGCTTGCTTGCTTGCTTGCTTGCTTGCTTGCTTGCTTGCTTGCTTGCTTGCTTGCTTGCTTGCTTGCTTGCTTGCTTGCTTGCTTGCTTGCTTGCTTGCTTGCTTGCTTGCTTGCTTGCTTGCTTGCTTGCTTGCTTGCTTGCTTGCTTGCTTGCTTGCTTGATTGCTTGATTGCTTGCTTGCTTGCTTGATTGGCTTCTTGCTACAGTTCGTATCAAAGTTTTGTCTGTCACTGAAACTGTAATATAAAGTTGTTTTCGTATAAGTGGGAAAGTTACAGTACCGTGCTGTGCCGTATTGAAAGAGTTTGATTGGATGAGATGCATCTGCACTCTTTTTGATTGGTTCAGAAAGGAAGCCGCATGTTTCCCACTCATACAAAAATGACTCTAAGTTTCCCTATCGTGACTCAATTAATATGTAGTTAATAGCAACATGGTGGGACTCCATGATAACAGTTTGGTTTGGTCGATAACAGGGCCGTCTTGAACAGGAGTTGAAGGGTGTTCCAAAGTATAGAAAATTTTGGAATCACATCAAAAGAAAAGAAAGCTCAGTTGATGAAGAAACAAAATTAAGGTAACGCTTCACTCTTCTCTTCATTTATTCATTTGTTTCCTTGTTTGTCCTTCTATTCTTTATTTCATTTATTCATTTGTGCATTCATATATTCTTCCATTCATTCATTCATTCAATCTCTCCTTCATAATTAAATTTAAAGTAATTTAAAATGTATTACTTTTCTTTGTAGACTTGATAAACTGAGATCTTTCTTATCAAAATTCCTTCACAAGTTTCTCTTCGCACTGGAAACTATTCCAGAAACAGGTATGTCAACAACACTATGGTTTAGATCCAGGGTTTTCATCCCTTGCCACAGGAGTGTTGTTGAGTACTGGCTGGCTGTGAAATCCACAGTTTAGTAGAAATCACAGCAAATGTCATGCCAAAATCACACTGAAATTGTCGCTAGTTTAGATGCATGACAACAATAGCATAACATTCCAACAAAAATTACATAACATTTTAACAAAAAATTGCATAAAAATTCAACAACAAAAAATTAAAAAAGTGTCTACAAACTGGCTTTGAAACTCATATACAGGGTTTGCACGATCACGTGCCGGCAGCCATGACAGGGGGCAGGATAAAGGAATACCTTTCCCCCAAGGAATTGAGTTCTTTCTCATGTAAAATGATTTTATTGTTCCTGCCCCCTGTCATGGCTGCCGGCACGTGATCGTGCAAGCCATCTTTTGATTGCCAGACATTGGTACCTACATTTTGTACTTTACATTTTTGTAGAGGTTTTCTGAAAACAATATTGGCATTTTGTAGAGTAAGTGTTTATCAGTATCCTCTGATGTTTCCTCTTTAGAATCAGTAAAGATGGATAAAGTTCACTTTTGTGAGAGATTTCTTGAACTGTTGATAGATCTTGAGGTAAGGATTGCACTAACACAATAAGGGATCATTTAATCATTAATAGGTACTATGAACATTTGTTTTACCAATAGGCGTTGTTACCAACTCGTCGTTTCTTCAACACTTTACTTGATGATCACCATGTTGTAGTCAAGTGTAGGTTATCAAACCTTACTAAAAGAGACAAGGAAGGAAAACTCTTTAACCAGGTAATTGGGATTAGTATTATATGTATTACAAATTCTGGTTAGGTAGGGGTGGTTATAGAATATATACATTTTTATGTATTATATTTAGATTATTAGCACATCACAACGAGTCTTTTTTGTAAGCTCTTTTGTGTCAACGTGAATAAATATTTCACTGACTTACTTACATGTACTGACTGACTTGCTTACAGACTGACTGACTTACTCACTGACTTACTCACTGACTGACTTATTCACTGACTTACTGACTGACTGACTTACTCACTCGCTCACTCACGCACTGAACCTCGCTCACTTACTTATTATAGTGCATTATAACGACCATTACTAACTGGTGATTTATTTTCTGCTTGTTTCAGCTACTTGACATGCTAAAGTTTTACACTGGTTTTGAAATTAGTGATGTGACTGGTAAGAGATAAAGTATGGTTGAGTGGATGGTTGAAGGGTTTGTTTATGGTTTATATCTATCTATGTAGGTATGCCACTTACAGACCATGAAATGGTGGATATTCATTACGACAAGATGGGTTCTCTGCAGGTATTGATTATCTTTTGATTCTGACTCTGTGTGTGTGACTGTCGGTGTGTCTGTGACTGTCGGTGTGTCTGACTGTGTGTGTGACTGTCTGTGTGTCTGACTGTCTGTGTGTTTGACTGTCTGTGTGTCTGTCTGTTTGACTGTCTGTGTGTGTGACTGTCTGTGTGTGTGACTGTCTGTGTGTGTGACTGTCTCTGTGTCTGTCTGTCTGCTTGACTGTCTGTATGTCTGTCTGTCTGTTTGACTGTCTGTGTGTCTGACAAAGTGACTGTCTGTTTGACTGTGACATCTCTCTCTGATTGTCAGTGCCTGTCATCTGACTTACTGTTAGTGTCTGTCTGCTCTGTGTGTCTGTCTGACTTGTTCTCTATGTGTGTCTGTCTGTATGTGAGAATGTCAGAGCAGACTCTGTTCATTATGGCTGCCATCTAAACATGCCATTCTGTCTGTTCACTCTGTTGCTTTTTCTGTCTGTCTGTCTTGTTCTAAAAAGAACTAAATAATTTTCACCTCCCTCCCTTCTCTCTCTATCTTCTCCCCTCTCATCTACCTAACTGTCTGTCTGTCTGTCAAACTATCTACAACTACTATCTAATTAGCATTTTTTTAAATAAATATCCTACCTGACTGGGACTTGAACCTCTTACCTTTGGCTTGCTATCCCAAGACCTTAACCACTTGACCATCCAATATTTCGTTGGTAGTAATGCATTGCACATTATTAATAAACCTAAACCTAAGATAAAGTCTCCCCTAATACTAACCCTAAACCTAACCCCAAGGTACTTCATTACTATAAAGTCTTCCCCAATACTAACCCTAAACCTAACCCCAAGGTACATGTACTTGATTACTATAATGTCTTCCCTAATACGTACTAACCCTAATAATTATTATACTTGAACCGGTTCAATTTAAATTAAACCAAAAATCATTTGAAACTACAACATAGACACCAATGCAATCCCTCTGTATAATCCTTGTACGGATTGGTTGAATACAATGTACACTGTAACAATAACTTATCACTAAACGTGTTGTATTTTCTTCTGCTGACAGAGGGCTGTCTTCAAGTATTTTCCAGAACTACAAGAATTTGCCATGAGCAACATCGCAGGCATTGATACAAGAGATGCACTGTTAAATCATTTTGGGAAGCTCTCGTGAGTACTTGCATTGTATAAGTTTTAGAGTTTCCGTCCATCCATCCATTCTTTTATTCATCCATTCATCCATTCTATCATCCATACATCCACTCTTTCATTCATTCATTCATTGTTCATTCATTTATCCATCCATTCATTCACCCATCCATTCTTTCATTCATCCATTCATCCATCCATCCATTCATCCATTCTTTCATCCATTCATTCACCCGTTCATTCATTCATCCAACCATCCATTCTTTCATCCATTCGTTCATTCATCCATCCATCCATTCTTTAATCCATCCATCCATTCACCCATTCATTCATCCATCCATTCTTCCATCCATCCATTCATCCATTCATTCATTCACCCATCCATTCTTTCATCCATCCATTCTTCCATCCATTCATCCATCCATTCATTCACCCATTCATTCATCCATCCATTCTTCCATCCATTCATTCACCCATCCATTCTTTCATCCATTCTTTCATCCATTCTTTCATCCATCCATCCATTCATTCACCCATCCATTCTTTCATCCATCCATTCTTTCATCCATCCATTCATTCTTTCATCCATTCATCCATCCCTTCATTCTTTCATCCATCCATTCTTTCATCCATTCTTTCATCCATCCATTCTTTCATCCATTCTTTCATCCATCCATCCATTCTTTCATCCATTCTTTCATCCATCCATCCATTCTTTCATCCATCCATTCTTTCATCCATCCATTCTTTCATCCATTCTTTCATCCACCCATTCTTTCATCCATCCATTCTTTCATCCATTCTTTCATCCATCCATTCTTTCATCCATTCTTTCATCCATTCTTTCATCCATCCATTCTTTCATCCATTCTTTCATCCATTCATTCATTCATTCACCCATCCATTCTTCCATCCATTCATCCATCCATTCATTCACCCATTCATTCATTCATCCATCCATTCTTCCATCCATTCATTCACCCATCCATTCTTTCATCCATCCATCCATTCATTCACCCATCCATTCTTTCATCCATCCATTCTTTCATCCATTCATTCATTCTTTCATCCATTCATTCATCCCTTCATTCTTTCATCCATCCATTCTTTCATCCATTCTTTCATCCTTCCATTCTTTCATCCATTCTTTCATCCATCCATTCTTTCATCCATTCTTCCATCCATTCTTTCATCCATCCATTCTTTCATCCATTCTTTCATCCATCCATTCTTTCATCCATTCTTTCATCCATTCATTCATTCATTCACCCATCCATTCTTTCATCCATCCATCCATTCTTCCATCCATTCATCCATCCATTCATTCACCCATTCATTCATTCATCCATCCATTCTTCCATCCATTCATTCACCCATCCATTCTTTCATCCATTCTTTCATCCATCCATCCATCCATTCACCCATCCATTCTTTCATCCATCCATTCTTTCATCCATTCATTCATTCTTTCATCCATTCATTCATCCCTTCATTCTTTCATCCATCCATTCTTTCATCCATTCTTTCATCCATCCATTCTTTCATCCATTCTTTCATCCATCCATCCATTCTTTCATCCATTCTTTCATCCATCCATTCTTTCATCCATCCATTCTTTCATCCATTCTTTCATCCATTCATCCATTCATTCATGTGTTGTTTGTTGTAGGAGTCAAACTCTAAATGAAGTTGCAGCTTATCTCAAACTATTGCCGTCGGAAAGTGATGGCTTTGTAGAAGAAAACAGGGATTTCCTTCTTGAAATGCTGGTTTGTATTTCTTTCTTGTGTATTTCACCTGCTGTTTCAGGCAGTTTTAATCTTGTTAATCTTGTCAATAAATACAGATATCTCGACATGAAAGAAGATTATCACAGATTGATGCTATCAATGAGATGCCTCTATATCCTACTGAACAGGTAATAATAATAATAATAATAAATTAATAATAATAAATTAATAATAATAATAATAATAAAAATCAATTAATAATAATAATAATAAATTAATAATAATAATAATAATAAATTAATAATAATAAATTAATAATAATAATAATAATAATAAATTATTAATAATAATAAATTAATAATAATAATAATAATAAATTAATAATAATAATAAATTAATAATAATAATAATAATAAAAATCAATTAATAATAATAATAATAAATTAATAATAATAATAATAATAAATTAATAATAATAAATTAATAATAATAATAATAATAAAATTAATAATAATAATAAATTAATAATAATAATAAATTATTAATAATAATAATAATAATAAATTAATAATAATAAATTAATAATAATAATAATAATAAATTAATAATAATAATAAATTAATAATAATAAAAAAATTATTAATAATAATAATAATAATAAATTAATAATAAGTTGCTTAAAAGAAATGCATTAAACTGCGGTCTCAGTGCTTTGTACAAAGATCAGATTAGTAGATTAGAATACTCCACTTACAAATCTTTGCATTACAACTCCATTCAAGATGAAAATCGTGATTGTTAAGTATGCAATATGTCAATCATAAACATCAAATATGACAAATGCAACCAATCAATTAAACTTTATTAAAGTGTCGAACATCTATAGTAGTATGCCATAGTGGCTGTCTTGGAATTGGCATGTATAGCTCTATTGCATAGTACAAGTTGTGACGTTCATCTCAACTGGTTGGATGGTGGCATTAGTAGCATTAGTTGCATTTATAGGTTCATGTACATTATGGGTTAGGGTCCATGTTTTGTTGATGAGTAATAATTTTATTACCTAAAGTTGCTGTTGTTGTTGTACAAATGTAGTGATTACAGATATTGTTAGTGGTAGTGGTAGTGTTGTTGTCGTTGTTTTCTGGGTTCAATCACCCTCTTATTAACAAAATTTCATTCTATGCACTTCGAACTCCTATCAACAACATCATGACATGTATGTTTTACTCCAGATTTTATGGGATGAGAACATCGTACCAACACAGTATTATTCAGGAGAGGGTAGGTACTGTAATGTAGCTATGATTATGGTCAATACTTTCAAACGTTTTATGGGATGAGAACATCGTACCAACACAGTATTATTCAGGAGAGGGTAGGTACTGTAATGTAGCTATGATTATGGTCAATACTTTCAAACGTTTTATGGGATGAGAACATCGTACCAACACAGTATTATTCAGGAGAAGGTAGGTACTGTAATGTAGCTATGATTATGGTCAATACTTTCAAACGTTTTATGGGATGAGAACATCGTACCAACACAGTATTATTCAGGAGAGGGTAGGTACTGTAATGTAGCTATGATTATGGTCAATACTTTCAAACGTTTTATGGGATGAGAACATCGTACCAACACAGTATTATTCAGGAGAGGGTAGGTACTGTAATGTAGCTATGATTATGGTCAATACTTTCAAACGTTTTATGGGATGAGAACATCGTACCAACACAGTATTATTCAGGAGAAGGTAGGTACTGTAATGTAGCTATGATTATGGTCAATACTTTCAAACGTTTTATGGGATGAGAACATCGTACCAACACAGTATTATTCAGGAGAGGGTAGGTACTGTAATGTAGCTATGATTATGGTCAATACTTTCAAACGTTTTTTCCAACAGCTCCACTTTTTTCTCCTGTTTAGATTGTCTTGCTCTACCCAAACTTAACCTTCAGTTTCTCACTCTTCACGACTACCTGCTGCGCAACCTTAATCTCTTCAGACTGGAGTCAACATGTGAGTTTATATGTTGCATTAAACATGTTGAGTTAATCTATTGATACAAAACGTGATGACATTATTTAATGTATTATGTATACCAATAAAGAAATGTCACTTATTTACATTGTTTGTTGTCGTCTTTTTGTGCAGATGAAATAAGACAAGATGTGGAAGATATTGTTGCAAGAATGAAGCCATGGTAAATTCACCTAAATCTTGTCTGTCTGTCTGTCTGTCTGTCTGTCTGTCTGTCAGTCAGTCAGTGTGCTTGTCGGTCTGTCTGTTTGTCTGTCTGTCTGCCTTTGTGCTTGTTTGTCTGACTTTCTGTCTGTCACTCTTTCCATTTGTTACCTGTCTGTCTCTCCAATATATCTCTCTCCTATATGTCTGTCTGTCTGTCTATCCATCTGTCTGTCTGTCTGATATTTGGTACGCCTGCTATAGCCACTAGAATTTGAGTGACTTGTGTTTTTATTTTAGGCAAAATGAATCTGAAAGTACAGAGTTTGCTGGTTGGGCAAGGATGGGCACCGTAAGTACAACCATTTTCTGTGACATTCTCCACATTTAAAGGTCATATGAAGCGAAAAAATTATTTTGAAATTCGATTACATATGAAGTGAAAAGTGGGATGTTTCAGTATTTTGTGTTTTGGACTTCGCATTTGCGAGTTATAAAGGTTTGAAATCGTGATATTCTAATTTGGTGACGTCATTAAGGTTGCAATTTATCATACGAAAGTGCCCTTGTGCAAATTATTGACATTTTATATTATATCTATCCACGACGTGCAGCCTTAGTGACGTCACCAAATTAGCATATCACGATTTCAAACCTTTATAACTCGCAAATGCAAAGTCCAAAACACAAAATACTGAAGCATCCCACTATTCACTTCATATGTAATCGAATTTCAAAATAATTTTTTTGCTTCATATGATCTTTAAACTTCAGTGGAACTCATCACTTTTATGGGAGTACCTCTACTGAGTGAACACTTTGCCTGATAACAAGGGTGGTCACTTACAAGAGGGTCTACTGTACAACCAAATACTAATCTCTTGATATCACATATACTGTATATATATCAATAATCAAATACATACCATGCCGAAACTACAATGTATATATTTTTTTCTTTCAGAAAATAGAAAATTTCAGTGTGGTTGAGGTAAGTAGTAGTAGTTCCATTTATTTGAACAGGTTTCATTTTAGATTTTAGACATTAGAATTAGGTTTCACATGAGTGTGTAAAACTTAGGCCCAGACATGTTGCTGTGTCTGATGTGACTGTGATGTTTTTGGATTGCGAATGCATCCATGCTGTTATAGTACTATGTGTTGTAGTTTTTCACAGTCATATGAAATCTGCTGTACTCCATCTCTTGTACAGTAATGTTTTTATATTGTCTGGTCAACCATTATACAGGTTTCCAAGCCAAATATTGGAGAGAATCGACCATCACGAGTGAGAGCTGACATTGCCATCAATCTTGTGATGAGAGGAGAAGTCAAGACTGAATGGGAAAGTATGTTACCATATGTAGTTCATTCATTCATTGCAAACACATATTGGCATTATAAGCACTGTTACCATAGTTATACTAACTTCATTACAAGCACATATTGACAGTATAAGCACTGTTACCATAGTTATACTAACTTCATTACAAACACATATTGTCAGTATAAGCACTGTTACCATAGTTATACTAACTTCATTACAAACACATATTGGCAGTATAAGCACTGTTACCATATAGTTATACCAACTTCATTGCAAACACATATTGGCAGTATAAGCACTGTTACCATAGTTATACTAACTTCATTACAAACACATATTGGCAGTATAAGCACTGTTACCATAGTTATACTAACTTCATTACTGTAAACACATATTGGCAGTATAAGCACTGTTACCATAGTTATACTAACTTCATTACTGTAAACACATATTGGCAGTATAAGCACTGTTACCATAGTTATACTAACTTCATTACAAACACATATTGGCAGTATAAGCACTGTTACCATAGTTATACTAACTTCATTACAAACACATATTGGCAGTATAAGCACTGTTACCATAGTTATACTAACTTCATTACTGTAAACACATATTGGCAGTATAAGCACTGTTACCATAGTTATACTAACTTCATTACAAACACATATTGGCAGTATAAGCACTGTTACCATAGTTATACTAACTTCATTACAAACACATATTGGCAGTATAAGCACTGTTACCATAGTTATACTAACTTCATTACAAACACATGGCAGTATAAGCACTGTTACCATAGTTATACTAACTTCATTACTGTAAACACATATTGGCAGTATAAGCACTGTTACCATAGTTATACTAACTTCATTACAAACACATATTGGCAGTATAAGCACTGTTACCATAGTTATACTAACTTCATTACTGTAAACACATATTGGCAGTATAAGCACTGTTACCATAGTTATACTAACTTCATTACAAACACATGGCAGTATAAGCACTGTTACCATAGTTATACTAACTTCATTACTGTAAACACATATTGGCAGTATAAGCACTGTTACCATAGTTATACTAACTTCATTACAAACACATATTGGCAGTATAAGCACTGTTACCATAGTTATACTAACTTCATTACAAACAACACATATTGGCAGTATAAGCACTGTTACCATAGTTATACTAACTTCATTGCAAACACATATTGGCAGTATAAGCACTGTTACCATAGTTATACTAACTTCATTACAAACACATATTGGCAGTATAAGCACTGTTACCATAGTTATACTAACTTCATTACAAACACATATTGGCAGTATAAGCACTGTTACCATAGTTATACTAACTTCATTACAAACACATATTGGCAGTATAAGCACTGTTACCATAGTTATACTAACTTCATTACAAACACATATTGGCAGTATAAGCACTGTTACCGAAAGTTGCCATTGTCGCAACAAAAGGTTCCACTAAAGGTCCCTTTCTTGTCGCGTAGGACGTTAATTGTAACAGCTGTACCAAGGTATTTCACTTTAATTTCTTCACTCTCTTTTCCTCCATGTACAGATCTTCGTAAACATGACATTGTGTTCCTACTCACTGTCAGACCTACACAGACAACATTTAGATACAAATATGATAGAACCAAGCCATTCAGGGAACAGGTACTACAGTAACTACTGCAGCTGTAACACATCAACATGCAGTACAATATTGCTAAATTGCACCATGTATCCAAAATGGAATATTGCATGCAAGTTGCATGTGTATGCCGTATTAATTGTCATCAAAATTGCATGCAACAAGAAATTTCAAAGGTGCAATGATGTTGCAAACAGTGGTGCAATGTGTTTTTGTTGGGTTGGGTTTTTCTATGCATGGACAATCCTTACACATTTCCATGCACATGCATCACGTAATTCTATACCAGCAGTTGGAGGAGTTTCGCATGCAGGATTAACTTCAGGATCAAAGTTATTATTTTATAAAGTAATTTGTCACTTAAGGTGATTCCCTTGAATTGCATTGCGCACGCTCTACTGCGCACGATTCTGAATAAAATTGCGCACGATTCTGAATAAAATTTTAGTTGACGAGCGCGCGCTAACTTACGCCATCGAGCTCACGCACATTGGAGACCATTGGAAATCGTTAAATATTTCAAGTGTAACTGAAGTTTTCTCAAAATAAATCGAAAACGAGCACGGTGACCCCCATTTTTTATTCAATAACTTTCATCACACTATAGTTCTCTAGTATATAGCAAAGTATTAAAAAAAGTTAGGATTTCAAACATTAAACAAATTGAATGAAAGCATACGGAGTATCGATTTTTAGACCCTCTCGGTGCTTCGAACATCTGTGTTTTTTGTTCTATTTTTCGACAACTATGCAAAATTCGAGCATTTTCTTACTATCAGACGGTAGGCTAGAGATACAAAAGCTATAGCAACCACTTTAGTTCATTATTAATAGTTTGTCTTTTAAGTTGTGGAAAATTATTTACCCGATCCCGATGTCACGCGAGACTCGACTGAAAGACCTAAAATACCATAATTTCAAAGCAGTGTAGCGCAAAAATGAGCGCGGTGATCCCCTGTTTTTAGTGCATTTTTTGAAACTCAATACCGTAATGTATCACCATGCCAAGTTATAGAAAATTCTAGGATTTGCTTCTATTTCAAGGGAATCACCTTAATTGGTAATACATAGTTTGTAAAGTAATTTGTAGTGTTTCGTCAAGTGTAAATAAAGACTTCCGTCTGGGCTCGGATTTTTCCAAGTCTTTATAATTTATGCCTGATGAAACTCTACAACTTACTTTATGAAGGTTATTTATTATTGTGATTATTTCCTTGTTGTTTTAGTTTGGGTTGGACTATGTCAGAGGTGTAGAGATTGAAGGAATGTTAGATGAACAAGGCAAAGTCATTGAAGAAGGTAGCTTAACCATTCAACCACACAGTTTAACAAAGACTGACTGGACATGAAACCTTGGTTCCTACCACTAGCACGAGTGATGACCAGTACTGTTACAAACTATATCTAAGGAATATCAGCAGACTAGAGAAATAGCTGTTTTAGTTTTTCCTCTTTTTGTACATGCACAGTAGATGGCTAGTTACCAAACCATGTCATCATCATCATCACCACCAATGCCGTCACCGCCACCGCCGCCACCGCCTTAACTTACAATATTGAGCTCTAATAGAGTCGTTTTCGTATGAGAGGGAAACCTATGGCACAGAGTTACAGTTATGGTACGGAATCGAAGACATTGTATTCAACCAATCACAGCGCGCAAAATCATTGCTCATCTAATCAGAATGCTTGGATATGGCATGATGATGGCGTGATATGATCACAGCACGGCACTATTAAACCGTACCGTAGCTACTTCCCACTCATACGAAAACAACTCTATAATTGAAGGCATCAGTGCAGGAGCAATATAAGTGATAATGATCAACAAATAAATTCTCCTTTAAACTCTTTGAGATCCAGAGGAGAATTTAGATATTGATCACATGTCACTTACACTGTTGTTTCATTTTATTTTTTATTTGACAAAATTCGCCAAGACATAGACAATAATTATGTTTCATGGAACCATTCAGTTGATTGTGCTTGTTATACTGTATAGGACCAGATCCTAAGCCTGATTTTAAAGTAGATAAACGCACCTTTCGGGTGTGGTTAGACACCAATCAGTACCAACAAGACATGGCTCTCGCTGCTCAAGGATCTGAGGTAGTTGGAACATCTAGAAATTGAATTATCTACTTATCATATTTGACATTTGTTTGTTCTTTTTCACAGAATTAGTTCAAATGTTCTCTTCCATTTATGCTTTTGATTATTAATTTTAGGATGTTTATGAGACTTTCAACATTCTAATGAGACGAAAACCCAAAGAAAACAACTTTAAGGCAAGTCAGTGTGTTAGGTTGCTTTTCACTTGTCTGGATTGACCAGTCAGTCTGATGGTTTTAATAACATAACCCAAGCAGTCAGCATCTTGAACACGGAGAGGATGTACACAAGAAGGACTACCTTGGAGCCAGGTCACAAATGGTAGGTCTATTCAGACCAAACTGGTACAACCTGTTGTTAAAACCAGCAGACAAACCAGTCTGTCCAGTCATATGGAAAGCAGCCTTTGTCAGCAAGTGAGAGAGTGAGTCAGTCATTTTGCCAGTCCATCCATCCATCTATCCATCCACCCATCTATCCATCCACCCATCCCTCCATCCATCCCTCCACCCAACCACCCATCCCTCCACCCATCCCTCCCTCCACCCATCCATCTACCCATCCCTCCACCCATCCATCCCTCCATCCATCTACCCATCCCTCTATCCATCCCTCCATCCATCCCTCCACCCATCCAGCTACCCATCCATCTACCCATCCCTCCATCCATCCATCCCTCCACCCATCCATCTACTCATCCACCCATCCATCTACCCATCCCTTCATCTACCCATCCATCTATCCACCCACCCACCCATCCCTCCATCCATCCCTCCACCCATCCATTTACCCATCCCTCCATCCACCCATCCATCCCTCCACCCATCCCTCCATCCATCCATCTACCCATCCACCCATCCATCCATCCATCCACCCATCCATCTACCCATCCCTCCATCCATCCATCCCTCCACCCATCCATCTACCCATCCACCCATCCATCTACCCATCCCTTCATCTACCCATCCATCTATCCACCCACCCACCCATCCCTCCATCCATCCCTCCACCCACCCATCCATCTGTCATTCAGTTATTAGATGGGATCTAATGTTACCATTCATAATAATAGTTGCCATTATCACCACTTGTAGGCTGTATTAGAGACGATAAGAGACATGATGAATGCAGAATGTGTCGTACCAGAATGGCTACATGACATCTTCCTTGGTTATGATGATCCTACTGCGGCTCACTACAGCAAGTACGTATTGTAGCCTGTCTGATTTCTATAGAAGTCCTGCTTCTTTGTTTATTTTCATATATACTCATGTATAATTTGTTATTATGTAGGATGACCAATCAAATAAAGACGTTGAATTTCAATGACACATTTCTCAACTACCAGCACCTTGTTGAAAGCTTTCCACAGTATACCGTCAAGGTGATATAGACTGTGAATGAATAGAGGCATTTTCGTATGAGTGGGAAGTAGTTACGGTACGGTTTGTGCCATGCCGTGATGGTACCGTGCCATGACTGTGCCGTATTCAAGCATTCTGATTGGTTGAGTAATGATTTTGCACACTGTGATTGGTTGAATAGATGTCTTTGATTCCGTACCGTGACCGTAACTCTGTGCCGTAGGTATCCCACTCATACGAACACGACTCTATTACTGTATTGATAGAGTCTCATAGTCACGCAGCCTGTTTTCAATAATACGCATACTCAGAAGTTCAAATAAATACCAACATATTTTGTTGGTGGTTTTTGGCTTCTATGAATCAAACTTCCGAACTATGCTGAGTTGTATTTTCGTGTCATGTTGCCAACGATTTGAGTGAACGTTCTCAATATGGTGCTCTACGCTTGGGATCGATCGGCTTTCACTCAACTGGAGTGTGGAAGTTTGATAGACAGAAGCCGAGACCCCTGAAGCGAAGTTGGCACTTTAACTGTTCATCTATGCACTGTAGATTTCAACTGTAAAACTGATTGATACTAATAATGGAGTTTGCATTCTTTACTTCACATAGTGCACCACAAGTAATCCGTCTGATATAATTCCACCATTCAGGTAAGCCTAACCATGTCTTAACCTCCTTGGTTTGCTTGGACTTCATATTACAGTTACTCTCCCTTGCAGCCATGTTTAGTGTTGGTACACAACGCTCTCTCCCCAGAGAGAGAGAGAGTGTGTGTGTTGCGTGACGACACTAAACACTGCTGTGAGGGAGACTACATTACAGCATGTATGTGTGCTATTTTAATATTATATTTATTTATTATTCTATTTTTTCATCCAACCAGAATTACGTTTCCAGATTCCAGCTCATTAAAGAAGAGAAAACATGACGAAGGAAAAACAAGCACAGTTGAACAAGAAATTACAGTAGAACCGTTTCAAGTACCAAACAGAGGCCCTTATCCATTCAACCAGCCTAAAAAGTAATAACCTTAGCCAGTTTACTTTCATTTAGGTTGAGTGAGCCCCATAAGAATGGCCAAGTCGTCTTAGCTGCTAAAATCCTATTCAATAAACAGAAAGAGCTAAATATCAAATAGGTACATGTATAGTACAATTTACTTTCATGATTTGAAGATTTCTGTTTGTTTCTTCTTGTTACACAGAAATGCAGTTCCCTTTACCGCAACACAGGTAGAAGCAATCCGTGCAGGAATGCAGCCAGGACTTACTCTGGCAAGTATTGTCCATCAATATGCTAGTTATTTGAAACTGTTGTCTGTGTGGGGGAGGGGGGGAGGGGGGGGAGGGGGGGGGGGGACAGCTTCCTAAGGCCATGTTTACACTTGGTGGTTTACTGATAAGTAAATGAGTTACTGAACCTTGGTAGAAATTAGAAAACTATTGTTTCTTTATTGTATTGATAAGGCATTTTAAAAGTCTTACGACAAAAAAATAGTTAAATGTGTTCGACCGAGGTCATCTTCAGAATGATGATATAGGCGAGATACTTAGAGGATTTTAAGTTATTTCCTTGGGGAACAGTTTAGTGACGAAGTGTGCTGCTTGTTTGTTTAACGATGGTGTTGTTTGCTGTATCATAAACGCTTCAATGATTTTTCTCTTCCAATATCCACGTGCTGGAAACAGAATTGTTTCTTATTGTTTCTGTAGCTGTTAACCTTAGTTTTCTGATTTGTACCTTGGTAAAGCGCTCAAGTGTAAACATGGCCTAGGTGACTACAATGTTGTCCTGTACCATGAGATGTTCTTACAGTATTAGTCTGTTGTCTTACAGGTCGTTGGTCCCCCTGGTACTGGTAAAACTGATGTCGCTGTCCAAATCATCTCCAATATTTATCACAATTTTCCCGACCAAAGAACCTTACTAGTCACTCACTCGAATCAGGTAAAGTGGCTTATGTTACTAAGTATCATTTCATTAATAATTCATGAGGAAAACACAATAGAAATCATAACTCACCCTACTAATAAGTGTCCCCGATTAGTGTACCACTTGTGGTATGCTAGAAGTCTGACACGTTAATAAAGTTTATAAAAAATAACCATTACAGAGCTTGTAATTTGGACACAAAATCGTCTTCATTTGCATAGACTTTAACTTTGAATTTCTCAGCCAAACTTACTGGCATCCTGTAAATGAGAGTCCAATATGATTTCAACCTAGTTGCACATTAGGCCTGGGACGTGTCTTACTTGGTGATTCTGTCTCATTGTATATTCATGTGCATAAAGTCAAGTCAGCTTGTCGCCTTTCTAGACTGTATGAAGTGTCGGTGAAATTGAATCAAGCTGATAAATATACTATATGAAAACCCAGTGACACAAACCTGGGATGTACTGTCATGTTTGTGTATAGAAACTTTATTGTATGTGATTATTTTGTTTCTCCAGGCATTGAATCAGCTGTTTGAGAAGATCATGGCTTTAGATATTGATGAACGACATCTGTTACGTCTTGGTCATGGTGAGGAGACACTGGAGACGGAGAAAGACTTTAGCAGGTACAGTAATGGATAGAGCACTTGGCTTACATATACAGTCATGTAGGTCCAGGAGTTGGACAAAGAGTGCCCCTTTTGCTGCATTTCCTGGATCTGCCCCTGCCCACTGCAAGTAAACCATTATCTATTGGCCCATACTTATGTTAGCGTTCTGTCAGTGAGAGGTTTAGAAGTGTTTGTTAAAGGAGGGTTAAGAAAATGGGTTGTGTTTAAGCCAGCTATTGTGTACTGATAAAGGTTTAGAAGTGTTTGTTAAAGGAGGGTAAAGAAAATGGGTTGTGTTTAAGCTATCACACCTGTTGATATAGCCCTCCAACATTGACATGCAGAATACAGAACACGCACTAGCTTGAGTGACCAGCTATTGTGTACTGATACTGCATACATAGACAGCCAACTCTTTCTAAATAGACAATTATTTAGATGAACACCCATCTGTCCTGGCTATAACATTTGCCTTTGTGTTTCAACTTCTACAAAACTGTTATCATCACACACCTGTTCAAAGTTACAGGCCGGCTGTTTAATAATCTACGGAGAACCTTAGACACCTCTAAGATAGGTACATGTACATGATCCCTGCTGTACCAAAGTGTCTAGAAAAGGTGGATTGTATGTCCTATGTTCAATGTTAGTGTAGTTAGCAGCATTGTATCATTATAATCAAGAAGAAGAAGAAGAAGAATACTTTATTTGCACTTTACATAATATTACAAGTTCATTTGTATTGATAAATAAAATTAAGGAGAATAAAATGATAGTGTAAATTGTAAATAGGTTAAATAGTAAATAAGGTAGAAGTGCTGGAGAGCTAGAGTAACATTCGTTTTCGAGCTAGCTCACCAAGATTTAGAATAACATAGTATGATGGACAGTGAAAATATTTTTTACAAATATGAATAACAAAAGTAATTTGAACTATTATCATTCTTTTTAAGTATAATCTCAATGGGCTGTGCATGTCTCTCATGTCTGCTGCTCATTCTCTCCCCCCCCCCCCCCACCTCCCCCCCCCCCCCCCCAACTTCTGTGCAGCACAGGAAGGAGGGGTTAGATAATGCAGATGTGCATACTCACCCTACTAATAATGGCTTTATAGTCAATGCACACCATCATATATACGGCATACCTAAACATGATGTAAATAAGCCATTTATTATTTATTCAGGTACGGCAGAGTTAACTTTGTTCTGGCAACAAGGCTAGAACTTCTCAAGGAAGTCCAGAGATTACAGGTACAATAATGTCTACAGTGGTCTTTATTAGTCTGTTGTTGCTTCCAATGTTTGGCCCAATTTATTGTGTCATTATTTTTATTCAATTCAATGTCAAATGTCATCAGTATATTGCCAGTTTTTGGGACCAAGTGGAATGTCCCTTGGTTTCCTCTCAAGTTATAATTACTTTTTAACGTGTTCTTGCAGTATTGGCACTGCTAATTTGGGACACAACTCTCACACTTACTTCTATAGAACTCTACAGATGTTGAAACATGTTTAAACAATACCTCAAAAGTGTCATTGTTTCTCTCAAATTTATAACTCGAGCCCTGTTTACACGGTACCGGATGAATCTTTAACCGTTCAAGAAGTTGACCCGTCCACACTGTTTACACGGAACTGTCTCTTTAATTGTATAAAAGTACGTCCTGTTCACATGGAACCGAATCAATATGATAATGTCAGTGGTTTTACCATCTGATCATGCGCAGAGCATACTGCCTATGCCAAATACGGCTTGCCGTACGAAAAGTTATCCAGACAATGTGTTTACACGGTACCGGTCAATTTTTTATCTGTGCAAGTCAAAAATTCGACCTCGGTTTTGCAGGTCTCAAATTTGCACAGCTAGATGTACGAATTATTGTCCGGATAGCACAGTTCCGTGTGAATGGAACGCCTAAACGTACAACTTTTTGAACAGTTAAAAATTCAGCCGGTACCGTGTAAACAGGGCCTGACTTGCTATTACTAAGACTTTTGGCAACTCTGTAGATCCCCTTCATGATGTCTTCTTAATGTTTGATTGTAGCTGATATCTTGAACCTATTTTATATATCATCTATCTAACCCTATTCAGGAAAGTCTTGGTGTTCATGGTGATGTGTCATACACCTGTGAAACGGCTGGCTATTTCTACCTGTATCAGGTAAATACACCAAGTTTTTGTTTTTGTGGGGAGTACCCCCTGCTTGTACCAACATTTAGTTCCATCTTAGAGAGGTGTCTGTCTTAGAGAGGTGTCTGTCTTAGAGAGGTGTCTGTCTTTGAGAGGTGTCTGTCTTAGAGAGGTGCCCGTCTTAGAGAGGTGTCCATCTTAGAGAAGTGTCCATCTTAGAGAGGTGTCTGTCTTAGAGAGGTGTCTGTCTTAGAGAGGTGTCTGTCTTAGAGAGGTGCCCGTCTTAGAGAGGTGTCCATCTTAGAGAAGTGTCCATCTTAGAGAGGTGTCCATTTTAGAGAAGTGTCCATCTTAGAGAGGTGTCTATCTTAGAAAGGTCTTCAGATTTGACGGGTCTCCATCTACAGAGAATTGACTATTAACTAATATTGAACTTCTATTCTCAACAGGTTGTGTCTCGTTGGGAAGAATACAAAAGTAAACTAAAGAACAAGGTAAAAAGACTTGCTGTTTTAGTGTGTCTTGATGCATTCATACTGATATTAGTTTGTTTCTCGTCATAGAAGGGTGATGTAACTGCTATCGCTGAACTATTTCCTTTCCAGGAATTCTTTTCCAATGCTCCACAGGTAAAACAAGAAATGACCTCTACAGTTGAACCCCTTTAAATCAATGCAGCACTATAATAAGAAATATCTAGAGCTTGGGACCAAGAGAACTGGCCATAATATGGAAGGGACCTGGTATTGTAGGGGACCTGATATTGTAGGGGACCTGATATTGTAGGGGACCTGATATTGTAGGGGGCCTGATTTAGTAGGGGACATGATATTGTAGGGGACCTGATTGTAGGGGACCTGATACATATTGTAGAGGACCTGATGTTGTAGGGGACCTGATATTGTAGGGGACCTGATTTTGTAGGGGACCTGATTTTGTAGGGGACCTGATATTGTAGGGGACCTGATTTTGTAGGGGACCTGATTTTGTAGGGGACCTGATATTGTAGGGGACCTGATATTGTAGGGGACCTGATATTGTAGGGGACAATTACAATTTAAAGTATCAATAAAATATATATATTTAGTTACTAGTTTATGAATCTGTTTCTGTACTTTTAGCCTCTTTTCAAGGGACAGTCTCTAGAAGAAGACACAGAGATAATGGAGGTGAATATTCATGATTTAATGTCACGTCGGGCTTCTGACTGATATGTAGCTAACTGACAGTTGCATATTGCAAAGGAAGTGCCGCTTAGCCAAACCAACAACACATTTGATACGAAACATGATTAGTCATTAGTGTGTTTGAGAACTGTTGGCGATTTGAAGCCAAAGACGAAGAATACGACAACCATATCTGCATTGTTAGAGTCTGGCTTTTCCACAGCAAGCCCGTCGGACTAATAAGCCATTTATCAACCTAGCTAGTTGCACATTAGGCCTGGGACGTGTCTTACTTGGTGATTCTGTCTCATTGTATATTCATGTGCATAAAGTCAATTCAGCTTGTCGCCTTTCTAGACTGTATGAAGTGTCGGTGAAAGTGAATCAAGCTGATAAATATAATAATAATAATAACAATAAAGCTTATAGAATATTACAGTAATAATGCAAAAGATAACAACTATTGGAGATAATAACTGTATATAATGTTATAAATATAAAGGAAATTATGGCAACGTTTCGGTGTCGACTGGGCACCATTATCAAGCGAAATGAGTAGAAAGTCAATGTCATCAATTAAGAGTATAACAGTAAATTAGCATATGATAATTTGTCGCTTGGTAATTGTTAGTAATGTAGTTTGTAAGGGTTCAAATCCCGTCTGGGCTCAGTATTTTTTCTGAGTCTTTTTACGCTTGAGAAAACCTTACAAACTACATTTATTTACTAGTAAATTAGCATAGCACTAAGTAAATAGTTTGGCCCTTAGGGAATCAGATTGTACATTATTAAGAGTAGGTCGTCTTTCTCTAATTAAAAGCATTTCATAGAGTAAACAATCAAATTTACTCTTGCACTTTTTTAAGATCTTAAAAATAACTGTATATAATGACAATTAAAATGTAAGTATAATAATTACTCGTGCCCAGGCCGTAGGCCGCACGAGTTATAAAACCCAACGCGTATTTTATTATTATTATTTTTTCAATGTCAGAAAATCGCAAAGTTGTGCAATATCCGGTCACATGCTATCGAGACCCAAATATAAATAGGGGACAGGGTTGAGGATCAGCGAAGGGGGAGGGTAAGGGGAGAAGGTTTGCAACGCCTAGCTCAGGTACCGGGGCCTAGTATCTATATACATGTATTGGAACCATTTATATACAGAAATGTATCTCTCTTCCAATCGATGTGGGACATTGTCAAATCCAAAACACTACTCATGACCACTAATTCCATAGACAATCGTCACTAAAAATAAAGTCAAAATCAAATCAAATCAGATTATAGGGCAAATGGGGTGTGTGTCTAGCGAAAGCATGGGGTCTTGTACTACTGAATTGTCTCGCACATGCGCAATGTGTTATATAGGAGTCGTGATTCCCGATCTAAAAAAATGTGTTGGCCAAATGAAGGATAAAAAGACGAGGTATAAAGCAACAAGTCAGAGCCCAGGCATCCACCACGGCTTAGAAATTGCACACAAATCCTAACTTCGGCCTTCATCGGTCGCTGTTCAGCGCTCGTCAACAAATCAAAATTCACAAGACAACTTGGACCAACATCGAATATTAAAATACAACTCAAAACCTCAAGAAAACTACACAGGGGACTTCAACAACTATTATTCTTTATTTCTAGTATTTTTTAGGGAACGCCTTATAGAAAAATAATGCTTTTCAGAAACAAACAAACTCATACTCAAAACTATAAAATGACCGGTTGAACCAAGCTTTTCGAATCGCTCAAAACCACTCAAAACACAATTTCTCGCTCAGATTTCTACACCAACGTGTTCTTTAATTTTCAGACTACTGTTGTGAATACATTTTTGAGAATCTCATACCCTCTGAAGGCTTTCTAAGAGCTCATTCCTGATCCAACCGAACGAAAATCCAAAGACGTCACGATCCACTGATTTCTACGTTTGGGCTACCTGTGACCACAGGAAGCCCACTTATACAACTGACACACACGAACATTCAGTGAAAATCCTTATCGTCCAAGAAGATAAGCACACGAATAGCTGGACGTCTATGTGTTCTACTAGAAAGGAAACCACAAGCTTATATTTATGGTATTTTATATTTCGAAGTCTAAATGAAAACTCGACCGACAACAACTATCCGAATCATTGAACTTTACTCGTTGAATACATATATACCAAGATAATGGTCTCTTGATTTTACTTTTAAAATATTCAAATATTTTCACTCTAAGAGCGAAATATAAAACATACCGCATTGATCACGAAAAATAACTGCGACGTGCTGGTTCCAGGTAGAAAAGGGAAGTTTTCAAGCAAAAATCAAACTCGTAATACAAACTTTGGGCTCTTTCAGTCAGTATATCACTATCCTGAAAAACCATTGTTATTCAAATCAAGAACTCTTTGTAGAACGATGTTATTCAAATTTTCAGGAATTCAGGACGGTGATATACTGAGAAAGCCCCCACACTGACACTTCCACAGGGATCCCAATTCTACTCTGGTCCTTAGCATGTACTGGTTCAATCCGGCACCAGGGCACGAGTGAACCCTGCCGACAGGGTCTAGTTTGACATATGTTCCAGTGATAGACGGTCATCATTTTCTACAGTTTTGCAGAAGAAAACAAGTTATTCTTCAACTTTATTCTTACACATTTTGTTTGTTGTCCAGGGCTGTTATCGTTACATGAAGAAAATATTCCAGCAACTAGAGGTGAGATAGAAGTACTCAGGGAATTATGGAGTAGTAAATATTACTATTACTATTATTATTATTATTATTATTATTATTATTATTATTATTATTATTATTATTATTATTATTATTATTATTATTATTATTATTATTATTATTATTATTATTATTATTATTATTATTATTATTATTATTATTATTATTATTACTACTACTACTACTACTACTACTACTACTATTATTATTATTATTATTATTATTATTATTATTATTATTATTATTATTATTATTATCATCATCATCATTATTATTATTCAATTTTATAATTTTTAAATTGTGTTCTTTGTCTCATCCAGGAGTTCCGAGCCTTTGAACTACTTCGAAGTGGTAAGTTGAGTTTTTTTGAGATTTTGTGCATAATATTTTATCCTTCCAGTGTTCCTTCCAGTTGTTTGTTCATTATTTCATTTGATGGCTTATTTGTTTGTTTACCATTATTTAATTGTCTTTCATTCTTTCATTCATTCATTCAGTCATTCATTCATTTATTCATTCATTTATTCATTCATTCATTCATTTATTCATTCATTCATCACCATTAAGTGATCTCTGATCAAATTCTAAAATCTCCTTCAGGATCTCAAGATTCTAAACGAGAATTCAAACTTTGATCACAAGCCACTTACACTGTTCTTGCACAGACCCCTTGAATTGATACTCTATTTTCCTTACTGTATTTGTGTTTTTTTGTTGCTTGGTTTTCTTATGAGTTCCATGTGTCTGTGTGATTTCAGGTCGTGAACGAACCAACTATCTGCTTGTCAAGGAAGCTAAGATCATCGCCATGACATGTACTCATGCTGCTCTCAAGCGAAGGGATTTAGTAGAACTGGGATTTAAGGTGTGTCTCCTAATGGGTACATACAGATAGGTTATAATAAGGTTGAATTGTGATCAAATTTATAAAAAAAAAAAAAGTAGTTGCAGGTATATCCTTGGTTACCCAGGGAGTCTACAGAGAGGCGAGGAGGAGAAAGGAAAGGGTAGGAATGACTAACGTTCCATCCTCCCCCTCCCCTTCCATTAGATACCCTTGGTAACCAAGGGTGGGGTCATGGGTGTATCAGAAACAACTTCTTTTATCTACCTGCTAAACAACAAAATTACAACACATAGTCTGAGAGACGTATAATCTGAACAATTCCAGACGAAATAAGTGCTTTCGACTCACTTAGTGAATCTGGTAGTTCGTCCTGTCTTTATGTTGTACGTTGATTCCATAAAATCAAGGGCATATTTTGTCCAGTAAGAATTTGCACATTAGGCCTGGGACGTGTCTTACTTGGTGATTCTGTCTCATTGTATATTCATGTGCATAAAGTCAAGTCAGCTTGTCGCCTTTCTAGACTGTATGAAGTGTCGGTGAAAGTGAATCAAGCTGATATATAAGTACTAGGAACAAATTGTCTACAATACTCATTGGTTTTATAACCTTGTAAAGCTTGTTATGCCGTGACATACTGACTGTTAGTTTGATTCATTTCAGTATGATAACGTGTTAATGGAGGAGGCTGCTCAGATATTAGAAATAGAAACATTTATACCTTTACTGTTACAGGTAAATAACCTAATTAACACCTAAAGTACTTTGAATTTCTAACTACATTTATCTATTATTGAGTGCTATTTATTTATTTATTTATTTATTTATTTATTTATTTATTTTTTTATTTATTTATTTATTTATTTATTTATTTATTTATTTATTTATTTATTTATTTATTTATTTATTTATTTATTTATTTATTTATTTATTTATTTATTTATTTATTTATTTATTTATTTTTATTTATTTATTTATTTATTTATTTATTTATTTATTTATTTATTTATTTATTTATTTTGGCATTAATAACTGTTCTTCTTATTTATTATTTATTATTATTTTGTTTCAGAATCCTGAAGATGGTTATAATCGTTTAAAACGTGTTGTACTCATTGGTGATCATAATCAGGTAAGCCGAGGCCACACCCAGTTATCACTCCCTGTACTATAGCCATGGTTACCTGCCTCAATCATGTAGTCATGGTTACTACTGTTGATCCTGTATCCATGGCTACCTGCGCCAGTCCTGTAGTCATGGTTACTACCCTCGATCATGTATCCATGGTTACCTGCCCCAGTCATGTAGCCGTGGTTACTACCGTTGATCCTGTATCCATGGTTATCTGTCCCAGTCATGTAGCCATGGTTACCCTCACTTGATCCTGTATCCATGGTTACCTACCTCAACCCTGCCCCAGTCCTGTAGTCATGGTTACCACACTTGATCCTGTATCCATGGTTACAATTCATAATCTCGTACTCATTGCATGTAGGACGTTTATTATAGTCTTTATGTTCTGTGAATACACAAATGACCCATCACTGTTCCATTGTAGCTTCCACCGGTCATCAAGAATATGGCGTTTCAGAAGTTTTCCAACATGGAGCAGTCGTTGTTTACTAGGTTTGTTAGGTTGGGTGTTACCACAGTACAACTTGACGCTCAGGGACGTGCTAGGCCAAGGTATGTTGTAGCTGGACTAAAACCATGAGTGATGGTAAAATTCATTCAATGGTAATAATCTTGAAGAAGAACAAATAAATATTCTTCTTCGCATTGTGACTCTTTTTTTGGCACTATAAGTTTTGAAGCTCCAGTTAATCAACTGATTTGCATGATTTTATGATGACGCATCTTTAATGATTTTCGATGTCTAATAGCCTTCACAGGACGACGCTAAAATCGCCTGAGTGAAACTCTATCTTGTTACACATCTTTAGTATGTAATATTTGTATTGTTTTAATCTTTAGCTTGTGCAACCTGTACAATTGGCGATACAAGAATCTAGGCAACCTCCCACACGTGTTAACGTGGCCAGAATATCGTATAGAAAACCCTGGATTTCACTTTGATTATCAACTCATTGATGTACAGGATTTCAACGGCGTTGGTGAATCAGAACCAAACCCGTACTTCTACCAGGTACATTAATGGTTGTTATTGAATTCTTAATGATGATGATGACAATGGCAGTGGTTGTGGTGCTGATGGTGCTGATGGTGGTGGTGATGATGACAATGGCAGTGGTTGTGCTGATGGTGGTGGTGGTGGTGGTTATGCTGATGGTGATGATGATGATGACAATGGCAGTGGTTGTGGTTGTGGTGCTGATGGTGGTGGTGGTGGTGGTGGTGTGGTGGTGGTGGTGGTGGTGGTATGTGATGGTGGTGGTGATGATGATGATGACAGTGATGTTGTGACAGTGCTGTGGTGCTGTGGTGGGTGATGATGATGATGACAATGGCAGTGGTTGTGGTGCTGATGGTGGTGGTGGTGGTTGTTATGCTGATGGTGATGATGATGATAACAGTGGTTGTGGTGCTGATGGTGGTGGTGATGATGATGACAATGGCAGTGGTTGTGGTTGTGGTGCTGATGGTGGTGGTGGTGGTGGTGGTTGTTATGATGATGATGACAGTGGTTGTGGTGCTGATGGTGGTGGTGATGATGATGATGACAATGGCAGTGGTTGTGGTGCTGATGGTGGTGGTGGTGGTTGTGGTGCTGATGGTGGTGGTGATGATGACAGTGGTTGTGGTGCTGATGGTGGTGGTGATGATGACAGTGGTTGTGGTGCTGATGGTGGTGATGATGATGGTGGTGGTGGTGGTGTAATGACGATTGTGATGGTGGGGACATTTTGTCCAATAAAACTTTGCACATTAGGCCTGGGACGTGTCTTACTTGGTGATTCTGTCTCATTGTATATTCATGTGCATAAAGTCAAGTCAGCTTGTCGCCTTTCTAGACTGTATGAAGTGTCGGTGAGAGTGAATCAAGCTGATACATAAGTATTGTTTTTGTTATTAGGAAGATTTTTGTTCTTTTAGTTTTACTGACATTTTTTCATCTAGAGAACTGTTTGATAGTTTGTCAATATCCCTGAAAATGCCATTTTAGTATTCGACACATTCCTCCTCCTGTACACACCCCCCCCCCACACCTAGTATTCCACACATTCACAATATCGTCCCTCTCCTCCTCCTGTACACACCCCCCACACCTCCTGTACACACCCCCCCCCCCCCCCACACACACACACCTTCCTCCACACACAAACACAGCCACCCCAACCCCTCCCCCCATTATTTTATTTTCATAATTGCTCTTTTTTGTTCTTGGTCGTGATTGTTACATTTATTGTGATATCTTAGAATCTTGGTGAGGCCGAGTACGCAGTGGCAATCTTCATGTACATGCGCCTACTTGGAATCCCATCGGACAGGATAGCCATCTTGACTACATACAATGGACAGAAACACTTGATTAGAGACGTGATAAACCAGCGATGTGCAAACAATCCTCTCATTGGTAGACCTAGCAAGGTATGAGCAAATACCGTATCACGGGTACCCTGTGGTAAAAGAAACCGCAAGAAGACTGGGGACAACATTAGTCTGATAGAGAATAAAATGCCTGGTTAGACAGAAACTACACTCCAGGCTTTCTAACAGAGAAACCCAAAGAAAAGAGCTAATTCACTACTTTCACATCACCCATAATACGCACTTTGTTTGCCCACCAAGTTTTGCATAAACTATTGTTTTCAATGTCTCTTGGGAAGACTGCATGTTCCCAAGATAAATTGAAGAAAAAAAGTTTATGGAAAACTGGGGGGGGGGGGGGGGGGGGGAGAAAGTGTATTATGGGTGATGTGAAAGTAGTGAATACATCCCTAGGGATACACACATAGCTCTCTTGGGCTTCCTGTTGTTTATAGACACCGCTGTACTCCTTGACAAAAGACGCGTTTGCTCAGGCTTAGCCTCAATCCAGAGAATAACCCGTGCAATTAAAAATGGTTTCTATTGTTGAATGTCAACACTTTCTCGCGTTCTCGTCGGTATTTCATGCATAATTTACACTCAGATTGAGCCTGAGCAAATGCGTCTTTTGTCAAGAAGTGCAGCGGTTCTAACAACTCGAAACTGTAGTATTCAATCGTGTTGCACATTAGGCCTGGGACGTGTCTTACTTGGTGATTCTGTCTCATTGTATATTTATGTGCATAAAGTCAAGTCAGCTTGTCGCCTTTCTAGACTGTATGAAGTGTCGGTGAAAGTGAATCAAGCTGATAAATATCACTACATTAGTAAAGCATTCTACAATGACTTCATAACTACATTCTTTCCCTGTTACCATGGATACCAAATTCCGCTTTTGTATCCTAGGTTACCACCGTGGATCGTTACCAAGGGCAACAGAACGATTACATCATTCTATCTCTCGTGCGTACCAGAGCTGTTGGTCACCTTCGTGATGTCCGTCGTCTTGTGGTGGCTATGTCACGTGCTAGACTTGGTCTGTACATCTTGGCTCGTGTAGGGTTGTTTAGTAATTGCTTTGAACTCAGTCCAGCCTTCAACCAGGTACAGATAATTGGTTCTACTCGATTTGTTTCGGCTGCCTTTAGCGTGCCTATAGGCTCCTATTATATAATATGATAAATGTGGAATGAGGTTAACCAAACCTCACATACGTGATTTTGGGACTCAGAAAAAATCTGAGCCCCAGATGGGATTTGAACCCATGACCCTCCGTTTGCTAGTCGGATGCTCAGATTTTTTCTGAGTCCCAAAATCACGTATGTGAGGTTTGGTTAACCTCATTCCACATTTATCATATTATATATATTTACATACGTACAGCATTTACATTTCATAGGCTCCTATTAATTAAGGTGCGTTTTTTAGTGTCGCCGCACGTCCAATGTTACAGTTATTATATCTTTGCCTCAGACAGTGTAGCTGACCCTAAGGGAAGGTAGGGTAAAGAAGAAAAGAAAGGACGAATAGTCTCTTCTCTTCCATCTTTCACCCCCCCTCACCTCACCCCTCGATTCCATCTGCACGCAAAGTTCACTTTCACGGTACCCCACTTAACATGGCTTTGTATCAATGATGTCAGTGTTATTTACGTTTTGATATCATGATTTATTCGTAGTTAACTCAAAGACCACTCCAGCTTCACCTTGCACCACATGAGAGATATCCATCACGACGACCGGTAAGAAGGTTTACTTGAGCGTTGAGTTTATAGTGTATTGGTATTCTATGAACTCCTAAACATCGTACAAAAACATGGCTAACTTTGCTGATATTTTGGCAAAGGACCTTGTGGAGGTTCAAAGGTTCAAAGGTTTTTTTATTTCCCAGAAAATAATATATAAATAAAAGAAATAAAATGTCGAAACTACACACGTGCAGTAAGGGTACTATATCAAAGGTGTTTCCATGGTTTCAGGTTGGTGCATCACCCTCGGAACGCCCTCTCATCGTTAGGGACATGGTTCACATGCATCGATTTGTGTACGACTTCTATCAAGACCGCGTACGAGAACTACAGGCTCAGTCAGAGGTAAGCAAGACTTCATAAGGGCCGCGTGTTGTGAACCTGCTTTACAAACCTCTTTCCTCCTGCTCAAAGCCTTGATGAAACTCTTGGTTGGTGTGGATAAAACCATATTCGCTCAACTCTCGCGTTACAATGTATCTTTGCAAGTTGTGTAGCGATGTTGCTTGTATTATTACCCCACACCACAGGCAGCCCAACCATTGCTTCTAAGGCTAAATATAAAGATACTGCGCGCGTCTTTTTGATGGGTTTCCTGTGGTAGAGCGCGTGTGCGCATTACGTATTATGTTGGGCTCCCTGTGTGTGTCCCGTAAATGCAGTATTCAATACACAGGAAACCCATAAAAAAATACGCGCGCATACAATGTTTTTATTTAGCCTCAGAAGCAATGGTTGGGCTGCCTGTGCCCACACACGCAAATTATCGCGCGAGAAATGTCTTTGTTACAACTTTGAAACTTTTCTTCCAAAAAGCGAGTGTCCAAAAAGCGAGTAGACACTCCTTCGTGTAATAATATTTCTGTTGCTTTTAGTACATGGCTCAACAAACTGCGGCCATTCCTCGACCACCAAAACAAGACGAAGAATCGAGTTCCAAAGTCGAGGAGGAAGAAACGATTGAAGAAGAAGAGAGTAAAGAAGAAAAGAATAAAGCAGAAGAGAGTAAAGAAGAAAAGAATAAAGCAGAAGAGAGTAAAGAAGAACAAGGAACGCTGATAGTAAATGAAGTACAAGATGAAGAAATGGCTGAAAGTACAGCGAAAGAGTCTTGAATCCATTCTCTCACAAACACTACCTGTAAATATCGTAACACAACTTGTAATCCGCGCTCCAATCGTTCGTTATTATTTTTATGGTAAAGCTGTACTTCGTAACTAAGACGTCCTGTTTTTGTACTCCAAGAGTACTTGGAAAGAGTGTTGATAACTCTTGATAACGTGTAATCATGGTAATAAAAACATTTTAGTGATATTTTTGCATTTTGTGTGTCGACCGCGATGTTTTACAAGTTTAACGAAGGTCGATATAACCGACATTTCGTTCACCCTGAAGGAAGTCCGTAGTTAAAGGTTTGCATAAACAAACGATTCTCTAGCAAGGATGCGAAACCGAAAGCTGCAGCCCCTACGTAAGTCGATTCGACGTACAAGCTGCTCGCATTTCTCAAGAAAATATTCACTTGTGTTTTGATACTAAACTAACTTGAGCAGCTTGCGGCTCGCCCTTTTAAATGCCCATAAAGGTCTCGCTCCTATTTTAACTATCGCATTTTTTTTTAAACAATAGCCAGGAAGAAGACGAGAAGACTGACTCTAATATATGTAGCGCGGTGCATGATGGGATATCATTCTCGCGGCTCATCGAACCGAACTGGAGTTCGCGAAGAAGTAGCTGTTGTGCAGCCTCACTCGAACTGAACAGCATCAAAACAAACCTGTACGAACCTTAGCAGAACTCTATCTGTGTACTTCTAGTGCTCATCACTTGCGTTGTGGTGAGTATATTGGATTTAGGTCAATTGTGTGTATTGTTATATTATAAAAGACGGAGTGTAGACTGTAGTAAGCCGTTTATATGTCAGTGCTGTCCAAGGATAATCTTATTTATAAAGCTTTAATAAGCTTATGGTTATACTGTATATGATATATCGGTGTAGATCATGTAAGCTGGTTTTACACGGATCGAGGATTGTTTACTCGGTATAATCACAATCAGGGTGGCAAAGTTGAAAGAGGACATGTTATGATCAGATAAATCTAATTAGAAGATATTTGTTGAAGTTTTGTTACCAACAAATAATCATCTATGCCTAATGGTACATAGCAAAAAATTCCTACCATAATGCTGATTCTAAAATTCTGAGGCTCAGAAAAGTGATAAAAATGCCAAATTTCAGCGTTATGCAGGGTCACTTGAGATTTCTTACTTTTATTGTCTATGTTATAACTGGATTATTATATGTTTGCTCCTGGGAAAAACTATATTTAAACAGCTTAAGGTATGGAAAGCATAAAATAATAAAAAAGGGTGGTGTAATATGTAATATTTCATAACAGGGGACACAAATTTCTTAAGGTTATGTATGTTATGCAAATTGGAAATAGTTAAGACCTGTGCAGAAATGATGCAGTTTTATAACAGCAGGCAGTTCATTTTCCTTTGCCAGTTCATTTTTGTGTACCTTTTGAGCTCCACATAATGTTCAGCAATGTTTCCTCCTTTAATGTATTAGGATTTGAGTTGGCAGAGAATTTGAAAGCCAAGGAATTAGATTTGGCAAAAATCCTGTAGTGTCCGTACCCCCATGTGGTTCTCAAGAACTACTTGTCTAAACATGTAACAGCTCAAGCTACTATTGGTAGTAGGTATGCTTAGTAAGGTGGTGTGACTATATTCGGATTTTGTTTTTTGCCTGTCTGGAAATTAGCAATTGAATGCCAATTTGTAGTGTCCGTACCCCCTTGTAGTGTCCGTACCCTCTATATACCACAGTACTCTTTTCAGCCTTAGATTAAAATTTAACCAAATATTCATTTCATTTGAATAAAAATACCTAGTCATACATTTTAATATGACAACTTTATTAACTGTCACTCATTATTTGGCAGTTCTGAATGAAACAGCAAAATTTGTAAATAACAACTTTATCACTCCAGATATTGAAAATTATTCAAACTTCAAAATCTTATTATATTACATGTCTAAAAATGTTTTTCAAAAACAGATAAGGGATTTTTCTAACAAAAGTTTCAGACACATCAACTGTTTTGAACTAATTTGCATCTTAAAAGCTTGATACCCACAATTCCCTATTTTGCCTGGTTACCAAGCCAATATTTTAAATTACTCAGTTTGTTTCAGTTGCTATTGCTTTCAAGAATTTCATTAAAAATCATAAATAGAAAACATATTTTCTATTAAATTACAAGAAAACCACTGTAACTTAAGCATTACACTGCAAGAAGTGTTGATGTAGTGTCCGTCCCCCCTCCCCGGACGATTGGGTCAAGTGTGTTTAATTGAAATTCTTGTATTCATGATAAACTAGATAAGATACTTAATGATTTCATAAGTCATAACCAACAGTCTATGCAAATTATGAATAGTTTACAGGCATGGACAAAAGCCCTTGTATGCCAAAACAAAGATACTTTCTGTAGGCTATAGTGTTTGTGTTTCAACCAATAATGGTATATATTGTATGCACTCGCAGATAATGTTATTATGACTTTGTTTCTGTTTACCATGTTAATCATTGTTGATTTAAGTATAGAGTTTGAGATTAAACAAGTTTTTGATGATATTAATTTATGTTTGTCACTTTTTTTAATTATTTCAAAATTCATATTTTCAAAATGTAGTGTCCGTACCCCCTAATACTTTGCTCAATATATGGTGCTGTATCTCAAAAACTAAGTGCTGTTGTGCAAAGATATTTCATAACATTATCCACTGTACCCTAGTCTCTCAAAAACTGCAGAAAAAATAAGAGATAAACAAACTTGATTTTAGGGTCAGAGTGGACCCAACTTTGCCACCCTGATTGTGATTATACCGACTGTAAGCTGTATAATAATACTAAAGCTTTAGAATGTGCCGCCCAATCAAGCGAATCCTAGCTATCGGCCTTTTTGTTGCTGCGAAAGGAGAAAGAGTTGCAGGATTTGATAGTTTGTGATTTGGGACTTTGGATCTGTGATCTATAATGCACCGGAAAGCACTAGATAGCAATGACCTAAACCAGGAGCCCATAAACCAGGTCAAGATTTGAATAACAATAGATGCCTCGTTCTACAAAGAACGTAGAACGAGGCATATCTAACAATAGTTCCTATTGTTGTACAATAGTTCCTATTGTTATTCAAATCTTGACCTGGTTTAGGTCATTGCTATCTAGTGTTTTCCTAATGCACCAGTCTTAGTTTTGCACGTGTTATGCTTCGCATGTGGGAATCGTCAACCTCATCCCCAGGGCCCTCTCTTCTCGCTATTTTCAAAATGGCTGACGCTCGAGAGAAGACCCTGGTGTTGGCTGGTCACGTGTCTCCAAGAATCTTGGAGGTTCGTACCCAGGCTGCCATTTTCCTTATGGTCGAAAGTAATCGAAAGGGCCTTGTGAAGAGTTACTGAAGAATACGTTCGTTGATGTTGCGATTGTTTTGCCTCAAATAATAAATAAAATCACTTTCTAAGCTGGAGGAATTCTGGCCATTTGAAAAACAGGGGTTCGGAAGTGTAATTAATGAGACACATTAACAACTGAACAGGTCAGATCGACAGTTTATTCGCTGTATTAAAACAAGTGCTGCTATTTGTATACAAACACACGTTTCATCTCTAACAACTAAAGTACAAAACATGTTGACATGGATTAACGTGTCACATACTGCAAAACTCAAGAGCAAAAACACTAGCAAATTATGTAAACAACGACAATAACATATCAGTTTGCCGTGTCGCCGTCCGAGTCAGTCTTGCTCGTATAAATTGATACCTTGCTTTACGGTGAACGATCTCGATCGGTGGACTTTTTCATGTTCCTAAAGACATTTCAATGCTTCGATAACACTCACACATCACTTGCAGCGGTTTCGATCTTCCTAATTCAATACATTTAAAAGAAAAGAACTATCCGTTGAAACTAGAAATTCACTCGATGATTCGAATTTTAATTTATGCTATATTTAGCAACCTTCGATATGGACCAATTAGAAGGCTTGTTGTGTTATCCAATCAAAATGCATTTTAGTTCAGCCTACACCAGGGTCTTCTCTCGAGCGTCCGCCATTTTGAAAATAGCGAGAAGAGAGGGCCCTGGGGACGAGGTTGACCCTGGTGTTGGCTGGTCACGTGTCTCCAAGAATCTTGGAGGTTCGTACCCAGGCTGCTATTTTCCCAATGGTCGAAAGTAATCGAAAGGGCCTTGTGAAGAGTTACTGAAGAAATACGCGTTCGTTCATGTTTTGCCTCAAATAATAAATAAAATATTTCTAAGCTGACTCCCATATATAAAGTGGTTGGGATGCTCGTCATACCTTTTAGTGGTCCAGATCCGCGATTTGGTACCTCTTAGGGTGTTGCAAATCAAAAAGGACCACAAGAGACTAAGGCAGTACCTTTTAGGGTGTTTGTTAGTAAATAAGATACCTGAGATATGATAATGACAGCCGGAATGACAGTTGTAGCTTTCGTCACTTTAGAGTTGGTACCTTTTAGGGGCAAAAATTATTTGTTGCCACGCCCACCTGGGCAAGACTCGGGTATCTTTTAGGGGTCATTTTCAAAATTTCCGACAAGCATCCCAACCACTTTATATATGGGATCCCCCCCCCAACACGGACTGACAAATAATGTTCAAAACGACCATTGATGTTTGTGATTGTGATGGTTTTCACATTGTAGATTGCCGTCCATGACGTCAATGGTCATTTTGAACAATATTCGTCAGTGTGCGCACCCTCCATGTTGACAAAACCGTCTGCTGCTTAAGCTCTCTAATTTTTTATGGGGTTAGCCAATGGTGAAATGTCGTTTTGACATGTATGCCACTATTCTAAATTTCTGGGCATGGAATAGACCTTTAATTTTCAGCTTGGGTATGTTTTCCCATTTCACAACGTGCGTGTTGTCATTCCTCTGACTATAATTTCTTTCTTTTCTGGTAATGATAGAGAAGAGACATTACACCCAAGTTGATGGGGTTTATAATCACATCTAGTTAGATCATTGCTAGGAATGATAGATTTTTCATTTTATTCAAAGGTCGCTTATTATGGAGTCAAAACTTGTAGGTCCAGGATGGATGAAATTCAACTGCAAATCAGGCGAACTTCTGTTTTATTACAACAAAGATACAGCAGAACACAAATTTCCCATGTTAAATAGTACCTCAAGGGTGAGTGATTCTGATGTTCTCATGTAAGCTAAGGGTTCAACAGGTTATTGTTGTCCATTGCTTGGAACTATAGTGCCATATGAATTAGCATTTACCAAATCAGTGGATAGCAATTTTGGCGTGTTTTGATTGGCTCCCGTAACTCGGAATATCCTTGGCTATTCACTGTTTTGGGACGAGATTCAAAATGGTGTCTCGTTTCGCTACAGTCTCCGAAGCTGACATTTTAGAAATAAATGAATTTACATGTAGCTGTTCCAACCAACGCCAACTGATTTTGTAAATACTAAAACAATTATCCCCCTCTCTACATTCATTATTTCTTTCTTGGGTGGAGGGGTAGGGCCACTTATTTGCAATGAGACTGTTAACCTCAGTGGGTCGCTATTTTGAAGGGGCATTTATTTCAAGGTGGCCACTATTTCAAGCATTTACTGTACCTTTGTTTCTCTTGTTTATTGTTTCTTTAGGAATATTGTATGGGCGATGCAACTATTGACAGTGAGTTACTCAGTATAGCAGTACAGACCAATGATACTGGCTGTAGTAATGGATGTACATCCGTGTACATAGAGAGTGGTTCTCTCTCGCAAGAATGTAATCTGGAAAGAGAAATGCCAGGAAGTGAGGAGACCAGTGTAAGTGGTGACACCAATGTGTTTATGGAGTCAGAACTTGTAAGTCCAAGATGGAAGAAATTCAACTGCAAATCAGGCGAACTTCTGTTTTATTACAACAAAGATACAGCAGAACACAAATTTCCCATGTGGAATAGTACCTCAAGGGTGAGTGCATGCATGATTCTGATGTTCTCATGCCGATACTGCATGAAGCTAATTAAGGGTTCAACAGGTTATTGTTGTCCATTGCTTGGAAGGGATATCATGAACTATAACTCATCCAAGCAATATTATGTTCATCACCCAAATAAACATAATGTAATATGTGAAACCCATGGTAATAATAGTTATAATAATAATAATAATAATAATAATAATAATAATTTCTTTAAAAAAACATTAACCGAAGTCTCAATAATATAATAATAATAATTGTTTGGATGTGGCTAAGTTGTGCTGTAACTATAAACTATGATGTCTTTACAAATAAATATTTGAGTGTGTTTATGTTTATTGTTTCTTTAGGAATATTGCATGGGTGCAACTATTGATGGCGAGTTGCTGCAAACCAACAAGAATAACAGTATAGCAATACAGACTGATGATACTGGCTGTAGTAATGGGTGTACATCCATGTATGCAGAAAGTAATCTGGAAAGAGAAATACCAGGTGGAAGTGAGGAGAGCAGTGTAAGTGGTGACACCAATGTGTTCATGGATGATGTTGATGTAGATGACAATGAAGTGACAGTACGAAGAGTATCACGTGGTTCTAATAAGAATGACAGTACATCCAGGAGCATAGACAACACAGTGAATGAAATTGAAGCAGACAAAAACTGCATCGATGAAGATAGAACAGATCTAACAAATGCAATATGCAAACCATCAAAATATAATCTGAGATCACGAAGAAGTGTCACCCATCCATTGCCTGATGAGACATTTGTAGTTTCAAGTGGTGAAGATGACTGCCCTGGCGAAGTAATTACCAAGAAACATCACTGCAGTCACTGTAACAAGGCATTTAAACAGAGGAGTAATTGTAGAACACATGAACGCATCCATTCAGGAGAAAAACCATACAAGTGTAAGCATTGTAGTAAGACATTTAGGAGTAGCAGTCATTGTAGAACACATGAACGCATCCATTCAGATGAAAAACCATACAAGTGTTTGCATTGTAGTAAGACATTTAAACATAGCGGTAGTTGTAAAATTCATGAACGCATCCATTCAGGAGATAAACCGTACAAGTGTAAGCATTGCAATAAGACATTTAGACAGAGCGGTAATTGTACAGCACATGAACGCATCCATTCAGGAGAAAAACCATACAAGTGTGAGCATTGCAGTAAGACATTTAGACATAGCAATCATTGTAGAAACCATGAACGCATCCACTCAGGAGAAAAACCGTACAAGTGTAAGCATTGCAGTAAGACATTTAGACAGAGCAATAATTGTAGAACACATGAACGTATCCACTCAGGAGAAAACCCATACAAGTGTAAGCATTGCAGTAAGACATTTAGACATAGCAATGATTGTACAGTGCATGAACGCATCCACTCAGCAGAAAACCTTTACAAGTGTAAGCATTGCAGTAAGACATTCAAACAGAACAATGCTTGTAAAAGTCATGAACGTATCCATTCAGGAGAAAAACCGTACAAGTGTAAGCATTGCAGTAAGACATTCAGACATAGCAGTAGTTGTAGAACACATGAACGTATCCATTCAGGAGAAAAACCGTACAAGTGTATACATTGTAGTAAGACATTCACACAGAGCAGTAATTGTAGAAAACATGAACGCATCCATTCAGGAGAAAAACCATACAAGTGTAAGCATTGCAGTAAGACATTTAGACATAGCAATGATTATACAGTGCATGAACGCATCCACTCAGCAGAAAAACTTTACAAGTGTAAGCATTGCAGTAAGACATTCAAACAGAACAATGCTTGTAGAATACATGAACGTATCCATTCAGGAGAAAAACCGTACAAGTGTATACATTGTAGTAAGACATTCACACAGAGCAGTAATTGTAGAAAACATGAACGCATGCATTCAGGAGAAAAACCATACAAGTGTATGCATTGTAGTAAGACATTCACACAGAGGGGTCATTGTAGAATCCATGAACGTATCCATTCAGGAGAAAAACCATACAAGTGTAAGCATTGCAGTAAGACATTCAGACATAGCAATAATTGTAGAACACATGAACTCATCCACTCAGCAGAAAAACTTTACAAGTGTAAGCATTGCAGTAAGACATTCAAACAGAGCACTACTTGTATAATACATGAACGTATCCATTCAGCAGAAAAACCGTACAAGTGTAAACATTGCAGTAAGACATTCAAACAGAGCGGTAATTGTAGAAGTCATGAACGTATCCATTCAGGAGAAAAACCGTACAAGTGTGGGTATTGTAGTAAGACTTTTAGACGGAAAAGTGCTCGTAAAAGTCATGAACGCATCCACTCAGCTGAAAAGCTTTACAAGTGTAAGTATTGTAGTAAGACATTTAGACACAACAGTGGTTGTAGGAGTCATGAATTACGCATCCACTCAGCTGAAAAACTTTACAAGTGTAAGTATTGTAGTAAGACATTTAGACACAACAGTGCTTGTTGGATTCATGAACACATCCATTCAGGAGATAAACCATACAAGTGTAAGTATTGTAGTAAGACATTTAGACAGAGCAATAATTGTAGAAGACATGAACGCACCATGCACGCAGGAGAAACACTATAGCAAATATAACATATATTTATATGTAATTATATATGGCAATCAAAAAATAAATTAATCAAAAATAAATCAACGGTTCAGTGGTTTATATAATTGCTGCGAGCCATTGTTTCTCTGTCTGTCCCTACGGAGATTTCTATAATCTATTGGTCGTAAGTATCACGTGGTCGTGAGTTTCACGTGATAATCACAGAACGTTCAAGATCATAAAAGATTGTTGTGCTACTGCAGAGAAACCACCACAGATCGCAAGGAATAAAAGACTTACTTCGTGGTATTATACTGTTGTGAATTATGTTACACAACAGAATTACTGTGTGTATTCTCAAAACACTTTTCAAGTAGATAAAACAACTACATTCCTCTCATTTATTGATAAGCTAAGTCAATTCCATTAAGACTTTAGTTCCATTATCTCTAGAACCAGATTGTATCCTAGATCATGCAATTCCTTATTTTCTTATCATCCAGTACTTCTTATTCCTATTTCCCACTTACAATATTTTGACACAATCAGATAACTTATAATTTTCACTATCCAGCCAGTATAACTTTGTTGCAGTATTTCAGAAGTTAACTATATAGAATCTTTAGATTACTTGTACGATCTAAATGCGTATTTGATAATTGTAATCTAGAAGCACATAGTATATAGCCAATCACGAACCTAGATCAAACTGACATTGATATAATGATAGACACTGCTAGTGCGCGTCACTATAAAAGTGACCGCACCTCAACTTGTAATTAATTAGTCCTAGCCAGCCAGAGCTTGAATAAAGATTGTACAACAACCGATCCTAAAAGCCTCGCATGTGAATATGATTACCCTATAGTTTCAGTTATTCACTAGAACGTGTGCCGGACACTGTTAATGTAAACAGCGCATAACCGCAAAGAACTTCTAGTTCATTTTCTATCTTATGTATAATGTGCCTTGGGACGGGCGATATACCATCGGTATGTTTTACTGAATTTTTCTGTAAAAGTGATAGAAGACGATCGCAGTATGTGATATTTATAAAACGAGAGGCCGTGTTGTACAGGCGGATATATATACGAGGCGAAGGGGGGGGGGGGATACTCTGGGAGTTTTCGGGTAGGGTGTGCCGCGGACACCTCAAAATCCTGACCCTATTCCAGACCTAAAAATGCGATTTTCCATTCGCTATCCCAGGCCAAACCAAAAGACGTAATTAAACAGTACGTTGTTTCTGCGGTTGTTTTATTTGGCGAACTGCAAGTTGCAACAAAATATGAAAAAACGATAGGTTGACCGTAAGCTAAGTTCTGATCATAACATCTAGGATCATTCAAACAAGTACGAGAATACGAGTATAAAACCATTACAGTTCCGTGTCCTTTAGAAGCCGTGACTTAGGATCGCCGCTCGACTCGAAGCCAGAGCGGAATAAAACACAGCACAACTGAGCAACGAGTAAGAAAGAAGGAAACAACTGATAAAGATGCCCGGTTTCTTCTGATGTATGCATCTATGTATTGATTTTTTTTAAACACTGTGACCGCGGGCTGTTATCAATAGCGCTGCGCATCAGTTCTAAAAATAGGTCGCGTAATAGATGCATGCATGACTCAGATCGGTAAGTACTTCATGTAATACTCCATATAGTCTCCCGATTTTCTATACAGCAATATTCAGAAATTCTGATCCTTTTGACTAAAATACATGTGAGAACTGTTTTTACAAAAAGGGTTTAGCCTTATCAACTTGGGATGATAAACAGATATATTGAATTCATACGACACCTAACTGGAAGAATCAAAACCAGTACAGCAAATGGGTCTAATGACTTTAGACTCCTTTTATTGAAACACGTCTCACTGTCTATCATTGGTGATGATAAAAGCTCTCATTTGCATCATCATGACAATCAACCGACGCGCAACGCGGAGATTGGATTGTTTCAGGTATTTTATCGCTTAATTGTGAAGAAGATAGCTCACACGCGTTCTTTTCCATCATTTTGCAGACTTGCGTTAATTGGACAATTTGCTGCTTGCTGCCATGGTGCATATCGACCCAGTGTCCGTCCCCAACTGGGAAGCATTACTAGGTGCATGGCTTGTACATACTGTAAGTATTAATGCGCGCGGACTGACAATCGCGGATTGCATTGATGAGTCAAAATAGACTATCAAATATCTACTTAAAATTATGGGATGGCTACGCTGATATTTTTTTTCATAAAGCCTCGCTAGCAGACAACTAGAAAAAAATATCAGCGTAACCATCCCATAATCTAAAGTAGGTTTTTGATATATATGTATTTTAGTTAAATGGATCAGAATTTCTGCATATTGCTGTATATACACTATATACCCCTGCATACCCCTATATACCCCTGCATACCCCTGTATACCACTGTATACCCCTGTATACCACTGTATACCCCTGTATATGCAACTGTAATCGTCACTGAAAAGAACACGGAGAAACCTACATTTTATCATGCAAACACTGCTTATTTTCAAAACAATTGTCAGTAAAAAAACAAATTAACAAAATCGGACTGAAGGATATGAAAAATTGGTGGTTTGTTTGTCTGAGTTGTGACGTCACTAATGCGCTTCGCTATTCCTTCGCTATGCACGTGACTTCCCTAAGGACTATTACACGTATGTATTAGCATATCTTAAGCTTATGGGCCGGATCATATCCCCTCCCTCGCTGGTCTTTTGGCTAGGACCTAGTTTAGTATGTAGCACCGGAATAGCGCGGGCGGCGCCGAAATCTTCACCCTTTACGTAAGTCGATTCGATGTCTCAGCTTCTTAGAATGTCTCGGGAGAATCTTCCCATTATTTCTTTCTCTTTTTTCGAGTTTTCTTATTCGTCTTTCCTTTGATACGGGAGGGGTGGGACCGTGACAAAAAACAAGGAGCCAAAGGTCTGGAGTTCGAGCTGGTTGAGTTTCAGAGTCGATGCGCAAGTAACATACATTGGCTTTCTAAGTTGGTGTTTCGGTTGCTCTCGCTACACCGTACTGATGAGTTCCAAAAGAACGAAACAGCTGTCTACGGTTGCCGATCCTGGCTCTCTCTTGCTCTATCATGTTGGTGTTGTGTTAAGCTTTTTATTTCTACGTAGTATCAGCCTTTCTTGAATTTCATGTTTGCCATATGTATAGCTGATTACATCTTTTACAGATCCTACGTATACCTACAGCATTTCCGTTCACGGTTCCCTCTTTCTAGTTTAACAGTCACAAGAGTCGATGTTTTTTTGTGTTTTTTTTTTCCTTTTTTTTTAGCGCTTTTCGTTTTTTCCTTTTTTTTTTCTTTTCCTTTCCTTTTAGTTTTATTGTTTTCATTTTTATCGGATTTGACTTTGAGGCAGTTTTGAAATAAAAAAGTTTTGATTTTGACAAGGACAAGGGCATCCTGAAAATAGAAAACTCCTAAATCTAAAGTTTTTTCTCTTAAACAATCTTTTTTCATGCTCATTTTAAAGTTACAATTTTATTTTTTTTCCAGTTGCTATTTGAATTTTGGTAGTTTTTGACGCATCCGATTTGAGCCGATGAGTTCCCGAAGCTTTTCCGATGATTGTTACACTGTTGAACGGTGTTCGGAATGGCCGCATCTTTTTAGAATCCAAAATGGCCGAAGTAAACGGCGAAGTTGAAGTAAGAAAATCACTTCACAGATTATCCAAGTATTTTCAAAGAAGCTAAAAACAAACAAATTCACGAGAGTATACGATTTTCTTTCAGATTGAGATCACGGAAGGCTGTAGGATGCCCGTCCGAATGAATAATACCGACGAATGGCGTAAGTGTTGCAAGAGAATTTGGCGCCTTTCGAATATTTCCAATGTTGTTTTGACTTTAGTTTTGCATTGTTGAATTAACCCTGTGTTTTTTATGATCCAAGCTTTGGCTGAAATCATCAGTAAAAGGGAAACTAAGGATATCTGGGAGTATTACGTACATTATATCGATTGTAAGTAAACTTCATTGGACTTTTCTTTCCATGTTTTGTGTTTGTATGCTGTCAATTTCAGAAGAGTTGTCGAAAATTCGTGGGGTTAGTGGTAGAGTAAGCTCATAATACCTCATGTAAACAATAGTTCGACATATTTAGAGCTCATATACTGACTTTAGACGGTCTAAATACATACTTTTGAAGCATTTAAAACGACTTTTTATAAACTTCGAAAAACAAAATGGTGGATGGCGAAAAATCTATCCCGAAATGCATTGCGGTTATAATTCGTTTTGACTTTCTAAATAAAAGCATAAATATAAATTTTATTCTAGTGTAAATGTTTTGCTTAAGATATTAAAAAAAAGATCTTGAAAGCTGTTTTATTTCTAAGTGGTTTTTTATACACCATTTTCAAGCAACAATTTATTTTATTTTATTGAGATATTTAAATTATATACTCCCTTTTCATAGTTAAGATTTTTTCTATGTACCTTTTCGTAGTTTCCCAGAATGCTTCAGGATTCTACTCGCACAAGCGAGGTCAGGGTACAAAATAGATCAAAAATATTAAGAGAGAATGAATAAATTCAGTAGAAAACTTAGACTTTTAAATTAAAAGTGCGTAAGAAGATTATTGCAAAGATAAGATGCAAATTCTCAAGCAAAGAAAACAGTTTTTTTCCTGTTCTTGATTAGTTACAGTAGTCATATTTTCCTCAATACACATGCAATCAATTCTTAATATTTTTATCCCCTGACCTCGCTTGCGCGCGCAGAATCCTGAAGCATTCTGGGAAACTACATTTGTATGAAAAGGTGCATGAGTGTTCATCGATACAATGAACTAGATCTTTCTTCTGTTTCAAAAATAATATATTTTATTGTATAGAAAATTATATGATTTATGATATCACAGATAGAAAAAAGTTCAATTTATTGTTCTTGAGTGAAACTTAATGCTTACAGCTAATCTACATGACCAGTAAATCGGAACATTCAAATGAAGTTTTGAAGTCTAGACTCGAGTCTCGAACATTCAGATAGAAAAATCAAATCTCCACGAATATATATCTATAAGAAAAAAGTATCAGATATCTGTTTACTCAGGCTGTTGTGATGAAGGCTTAGCGGGCACAAATTTTCATCCAATTTAATTTTAATTTTATGAACGTTTTTGAGAAAATATTTAGTGGAGATTTGATGTTCGAGACCGAGTCTAGACTTCAATACTTCATTTGAATGTTCCGATTTACTGGTCATGCATGATGTAGATTAGCTGTAATTGATATGTAATATTTTGCTACATGAAGTCAATAAGAGATTGGATGAATGGGTATCAGAAGACAGACTAGACAAGAGAAAGATTCAACTTCCCAAGAAGGAGGACGTGAAAAAGAACAGTAAAGGCTCAGCCGACAGTAGACCACCATCACCAGAACGCGAGCTTCTCAATGGTACTGGACCCAGGACGAAAGCTGTGATTGGACGCAAGCGAAAAGCTAATGCCAGTGATAAATCATCTGATGATATCATTGTAAGTCGGCAAATTTTGAATGAAGTTAGTAATGAAATATGGATAATTCCATTGATAACAATGGCTGGAAATCCGGATTTTTTAAAAAACTTTTGACGACTTAACAATGTCATAATTTCTTCAATAATACTCAGGATTAGTTTTATTATTGCTATTAATATCCAGCTTTTGGCCATAGCAACATCAGTGGTGTTGACATAAGTAACCACATTAAGCCCTAGCTGTTCACAAATTTTTAACCATTCAAGAATTTGAACAGTATATTATACACACCGTTTATATGTACCGAACAGTCTCTTTAATTGTATAATATTTCGTATTGAATTTTTGTATGGACAGTTCCATGTGAACGGAACACCTAAACATACAACTTTTTGGACGGTTAAAAATTTGTCCAGTACCATGTGAACAGGGCCTTATTATACTACCTTTGTGTCCAGATTGAAAGCCAAGACAGTCCAACAAAAGACACCCCTCCCAAGATAAACAGTTTACGTAACCATGGTAGCATGGTCCACGATAGAAGTAATGACGACATTGTCACACGGATGAAGAACATTCAGATGATTCAGCTTGGTAAATTCAGGATACGACCATGGTATTTCTCACCATATCCACAAGAATTCGCCAAACTTTCTTTGATATACCTTTGTGAATTCTGCCTCAAGTTTGTGAAGAGTTTTAACTGCTTGAAAAGACACATGGTAAGTTTGTGCAATTCCAAGGGAGTACACATACCAAACTATATAAAGCCTTGTGCAACCATAAGCGCTTTTGCGGATTTAGGAGGGGGGTTCACGTGCACCCCCCTTGTTGCCCAGGAACAATTCAGTAATACGATTTTTAATGCAAAAAATTGGCGAGTGCAACATATGTCTTTGTGGGGTGAACCCACACCTCAAAATCCTAGATCTGCTCCAGAAGCGTAACAGACAGAATCACATCATGCCTCCATACAGGCATGATCTATTGTGCTAAAATGCTCAATCAACAATTGTGCATATCTGCAATGCCTCGATCGTGCCATTTTCAAATTTGTTCTGTGTCTAGCATTGATGCCTTCCAGATCAAGCACAGAGCTTCACATCCCTTCAATCGTGCCTCCCTGCCTCCGCCTAGATAGAGTTGGCTGTATAATGAATTTATAATCTATATGCAAGAGCACAGTTATGCCTTGAACAAAATTTTCAAATTGACTAATAATTTTTGTTACCTTACTTTACAGGAAAAGTGTACCTTATATCATCCACCGGGAAATGAAATCTATAGAAATGGAACCATTTCATTTTTTGAAATTGATGGTAGAAAGAATAAGGTAAAGTCCACATGAATGTTAGATGTGTCAGGCCTGTAGCAAGAAAATCTCTTCCGAGGCACTTTTGCCAATGCAGCCGAATTTTTTTAGCTGCACATATAAGGGCCTTTTTTTTCAATTCAGTCCAAAAATCTGTGATGTTTTACTGAGGCAATTAACTGTCTCTGTTTTTTATATAAAGGAATTTAAATGCCCTAGGTTTAACTAGTAAATTTTCAAATAAATTGATTGGATTACATTGTATTAAGTATTAAAGTAATAATAATAATAATTTCTTAAAAATGCATTAACCGAAGTCTAAATGCTTTTTACAATAATGTTAATAAAATATATATTAAATAAATAAATAAAAATAAAAATCAATGTCTTGTATTATAGCTGTACGCACAAAACCTATGTCTACTGGCCAAGATGTTCTTAGATCACAAGACCCTCTACTACGACACAGATCCTTTCTTGTTTTACATTATGACAGATAGAGACATCACTGGATTTCATATAGTAGGCTTCTTCTCCAAGGTGGGTGTTATTATATACTAGAGTTGTTTTCGTATGAGTGGGAAGTAGTTGTGGTATGGTTCGTGCCATGAGGTGACCGTGCAGTGCCATGTGACCATGTACAAGCATTCTGATTGGTCAAGTAAATGATTTTGCATGCTGTGATTGGTTGACTAGATCTCATCGATTGACTGTAATTTCGTACCATAGGTTTCCCACTCATATGAAATTGACTCTGTTGTATCATTGTAAATGTACATGTATTAGAGTTTATAGATTTGAGGATGATGAGAAAGAGCAGACTGTATAGTCACAATAAATACTTCATTGAGGTCCTGTATATTGTACAGTATATGCCATGTACATAAAGCAGGAGGCCAGTAATGTATGTACATTTAATGAATTTGAGTCTGTGTTTAATTTGATTATAGATCATTTCTCCATGTTTTCCATTTCCCATATTGCATTCACTAATTTTCATTTTGAGACTAAGTATGATCATACTCCTTTATAACTCCCAGGAAAAAGAATCGACAGAGGATTATAACGTGGCTTGTATTTTAACTCTTCCTCAACATCAAAGAAAAGGATATGGCAAACTTCTTATTGAATTCAGTAAGTTGTACAATGGGTTTGAATAAATGTCCCGGTGTACCTACACTTTTTCAAGCATTAATAGAATTCTTGCTGTCATAAAAAGGTTACGAACTATCCAAGTTTGAGGGCAAGACAGGAACACCAGAAAAACCTCTGTCAGATCTTGGATTATTGTCTTATAGAAGTTATTGGTCACAGACGTTACTAGAGATACTGGTAGAGTTGAAGTCAGAGGATGGCAATCCACCTTGTATAACAATCAAGTATGTAATTGTATGTATTACATGTCAAGTGAAAAGGGACCTTCAGGGACCATAGAGACGGGGGCCTTTTTTTAGCCAAAAAGTTTGTCACAATAAACTGTTGTCTAATATATACTAGTATACTAGTAATACACCTATTTCAAAAAACGTTGTCTGTGAACTTAACTCAAGCTTACACGACTAGACTGAAAGGGAGCGTGGGTAGATGGTACATTTTGATGTTTATGATCACGTTGAGCAACATCTGAATGTCTATTTGTGCTTTTATAACCACCAAGCGAGAGTACAACGCAGAACTTAACTTGGCCATGTCAGAATTAAAATATGTTGACATACCCATGCTCCCTTTCGGTCTGGTCGTGTAGACTTGACTGTCAAGTCACAGACAACTTTTTTTTAAATAGGTGTATCCAGCATAAAACCCCCCCCCCCCCCCCCCCCCCCCCCCCCCCCCCCCCCCCTCCCCCTCCCCACTTTCAACAGTGCTCCATGGTCTCTGACCTTACAGTACAGTACGTACATGTATGCAGGGCCTTATCATAACTGAATTAAGGGCAGGAGCATTATGCTTGTCCAGAAATCAAAAAGCACACAGGAGAATTTATATTTTGATCATAAGGCACTTTTGCTATTATTGTACTGCAATCGTTGGAGAGAGTGTTTGTGTTTTGACAGTAATTTGAGCTTATTTGTCAATATTTTGCTAAGAGCCATACTGTACTATACCAAGCAATTGGCACTGTCTTGTAGTCTGTATACCTCATGATACAGTATGGCATTGCTAATGTTCAGACACCAATACAAAATAAGAACCATTTTTCGTGTACCAGTAGTTGTAAAAGTCATACTGTATTTCGTTCATTCATTCATGCATTCATTTTTTTCCCAGTGAAATTTGTGAGCTGACAAGCGTACGAAAAGAAGATGTTGTGTCTACATTACAGCACCTTGGGTTAATACACTATTATAAAGGACAATATATACTTAGCTTGAACAGTGAAGTTCTTGAAGGTCATAAACGAGCTATGTCTAAAAGAAAAATACGCATTGATTCAAGCTGCTTACATTGGACACCTAAAGACTGGGCTAAACGGGGCAAATGGTGATGGCAATTGGAAATAGATCACCTTAATTATTTTCTGCTTGGCTGCTGGAAATACATATACTTCATCTGGGCTGACCTACTGTTAGCCTCCTATGCAGCGCATACGGTCTTAGGGTCGAAGCGTTGCATGACGACACTAAGAATGTCTGCGTAGGAGGCTAACCTACTGTGGATCGCTTGTACATACATATACGGCTGCAAAAGTCCTAAATACTACTAGGTTATTTTAAATACAGTCTACTTAATTGCCTATTGCCAGGCACTCTAATGTACATAGATTAAATTGTAGTAACGAATTGGGAAGGAGACTTGTGAAAAAGGCAAGCAGACAACGATGGAATCATGAGATTCAATACAAATAAATTCATTTAACATCATTGTACTATATATAGTCATGTCCATAAATTAATGTGCTCGATCTCCAGCTGTCATTAAGGGAGATTACATTCCCCCTCTCCCCTCCCCTGAGAACCTATTTTTCTATGCCACCTTGCTTTGTCAGCTATTTTATATTTATTGGATAAACATTATTTTTGCAACAGGATCATTTGTGCAGTGGGGAATCACTTGTGACGGGATTTGCACTGGGGGGGGGGGGGGGGGGGGGGGGGGGGGGGGGGGGGGGGGGGGGGGGGGGGGGCGGCTCTGTAATCCACATGTACGCTCTACCAGCGTTCACTCGAGCTACTCTATTTTCAAGCACAATATATCATGATCAAATTAAAAAGAACGACATTTTGTTTGTGTTCATTGATGATTATTGCAACTTCATTTGAATTTTTTAGATGCTACTGCATCGGTACGAAAATCGAGGATTGATCGACGAGTACCAAAATGACAAATCCTTAGATTTTAGCCAAAGAACTACATTGAATTGGGGAACTATTTCAAAGGTTGTCACAATACATTGTTGTCTGATAGAGTGATTCCAATAAACCTGGGCACTACTAATTAGCTGTCAGTGTTTATTAGATGGAAAGAAACAAGAAAACAAAAGAGTGAGTGTGTAATGGTGTAGTTAGTAATGCCCAGGTTTATTGGAATCACTCTATATACTAGTCTATTAGTATATCAGCCCCTCCCCCCCCCCCCCCCCCCCCCCCTCCCAACAGTCAATAAAAATAACTTAACATTTTTTAATTATTTTAAATTATTTTGCATATTATTAAAATAATCATTTTCAGTAGCAAAATGTTCCTACAAAAACAAACCTAGCCTAGCCTAGCCTAGTGGTGCGGGGCAGTTATTTAGTGGGCCTAGGATCCGACTGTTCCCTCCCTCTTTGACTACTAAGCTGATTGGTGTAATGCCCGATAGCATGGATGGGGCCGAAATCATCATCCTATACGTAACATACGGTGACTCAGCATAATGTCTGGGAGTTAAATTGGCCTTTTTTGGATAAATTACCGGCATTCAACTCTTTTGAACCTGGGGGTCTAAGGTTCGAGTCCCAGCCGTGGCACTTTTTTTTATAGTCTTTTTTATGTGTTTTTTTGTTCTTGTTTTGTTTCTTTTCTTTTTGGGAATTGTTCGCATATTTCTTCTTTTTTTGTAAAAAAAATTGATAAGCTTTCACCTCTTCTCCTTCTCTGAGCCCTAGGTCCAGTTCATTATCTTTTCTTTATTTTTTTCCTTGTTTTCTTTTCAATTTTCTTTTCCTTTTTTCTTTTCATTTGGCTTTTCTTTTCTAGATGTATCTTTTTACTTTTCTTTCTTTTGTTGGTCTTCCTGTGGTGACCAGGGTTATGCGTCATCTACATGAAGGCCAGGCTACAAAGTCGGCACGTTGTTTTCGTTCCGACTCGTCGACATTGTTGTCAGTCGTATCTTTTTATCATCATTTCTACGCGAAAAGTGATATTTTGTGGCCATCAAGATGGCTGGTCTGTTTGGCAAGGCAATGAAGGATGCCGCGTTCTCGGTAACTACGACAGTTGATGGCTCTAGATCATTTGACAGAGGTATGAACACGGCTGTCTTGTAGTGCTGTCTTGTAGTGCTGTCTTGTAGTGCTGTCTTGTAGTGGGTTGCATTCCTACTAGTTATAGCGTCTTCTTTCTATTTAGTATGTCGTCTAATTCAGCGAGTTCGATTAATGAAAATGCTTATGATAGGATTCTAAGGGTTCAATATAACGTCATTTTGTGGTTTTATCGTTGGCTGTTAGCAAACTTAGCACAAACACAAGCGATTGAAATGTACAATAATTATTATGTAAGCTTAATAAGCTAAACTATAACATTTATTTACAGTTACCTTACATAGGACTTTTATACTAATTTACTTACTTCGTTGTGTCTTCTCGAGTCGTTTCTTACTTAACTATTTGCTTGATTTTGGCAACAAATAACATAAATCGCATCGGAAATTGATATTGTTTGTTTTTGTCGTCAGGTTTAGTAAATGTAGTTGTGTTTGTTTCATCAAATCTGTTTTTCTGATTTCACAAAATCAATGCAAGAGAGCCTGGTTTTCGTAGTCTTTTCTCAAAATAAGTAAAATACAAGTGGTTTTGAATTTTAATGTGCCCAACCACCATTTCAAATACACTATTTGGAATAACTATAGAATACCCTGCCGATTGAGAGCACTCCCCTAGAAACTCACGTGCCTACAGTCTAGGTCTAAGCTCTTTCTAAGGAATCCTACGCACCGAGGCTACTTACCCACGTAGCCTACATGTATGTGGCCTACGCGCCTAACCCTATGTGCCTACGCGCCTATGCCTATGTGTGTTACTAATAAATACACTTTTTGTATGGGGTATTCTATAGTTGTGCCCACTATTTCCATCCTCTAACGTGCCTCGTTGACTATTTGACTCATAGAAAAATGAGAACGAGTAGTCTAATTTATTGTTTTAGTAGAAACCAACTAGCATACTATCTTCGATTTTATATCAATATTTATGGCTTTTTTTTCAATTTGTTTTTGTTCAAAATGACAGCTTTTTCACTATATCTATCACACAATGGATAGTGAGTATGTTAGCCAATCAGATTGTCAGGATTCGTGATAGTATGCTAGTTGGTTTCTACTAATGTACGTGGTTTCATTGTTCTTTACATCAAGAGCACACTGTCATTCCCCAATCTTATTATTAATTTAATGATGTTATGGAAATCTGGCAAAGTTTTATTGATGTACGAAACCATAACTCATTTGAATTGTTGATTATGAAGACATTGCATGTGTACACCATATTTGAATTGATCTGTAAAGGTGTGAAATGAAGGCGGCCCATCAATTTGATCTGTAAAGGTGTGAAATGAAGGCTGCCCATCAATTTGATCTGTAAAGGTGTGAAATGAAGACAGCCCATTCCCTTTTATAGCATGGTTTTGTGTGGGGTTTGACGTAATGTTTCAAAGCCGAGAATGAGGACTAGACGGGGCCGCGGACTGGAAACCCCTTCTAGTCCGAATTCGAGGCTTTGGAACGGCTTCTCATACTCATTAATTATTACATGCAATGGCCTAAAGGCAATAAATAAAGAGTTGCAAGAATTCCAGTCTGCATATTTTCTGCTCATGCGCAGAGTTGAGGACATCGTATCCCACATGTGTTGGACTCTTGAGTAGCATGAAGTAGAGCCTGCTTTCAGATTGAATCTAATTCGGACAGAGTGGTATTGCCTCTACTCTGTCGAAGGCCCCAATGATTGAAAAACATTTCACAGTCCTTGGACTTTGAAATGCATTTCAAAGTACTCTAGAGTGGACTTTCCGGGGTTTCCAGGTCCATCATGTGACCAGATTTGATGCACCGGATTGGCTGGTTACTTCATATTGAATAATTAATGAGTATGATAATTTTATTTTCTTTTGAGTTGCACTCGTTCATCTTGTGATACTGTATTTCTAGACAAAGATGATTCCAGCTCTCAAGATCGTAGAGGGGGCTACAGAGGAAGAAGTAGGGGTTCCAGAGGTCGTGGAAGAGGCCGTGGTGGAGGAAACTGGAGAGGAGGAAGGGGAGGATATCGGGGAAGAGGAAGAAGTCAGTCCCATGAAGCAGGACCGAGATCCTACCTTGGTGATGATGATGAAACCATGGATGATGGCATTGATGGTGGAAATTCGTATAACTCCAGATTGTAAGTATAAAGTGATGTTCACTGTCTGTAAACATTGACGTCACATTGACTTTGTAATGTCAATTGATTGGCACATTACTTAACAATGGCTTACTTCACAGAGAACATTGTTATATCATGTATAAGTTCAAACTACATTATTTTGTAGTTTGCTCACTGGTTTCTATCAGCTCCACTATACACAGCGGGTACATGTATTTTATGTTAACTAACTCTGTTGTATCATAGTACTCCTTATGGGCCCAGACCTCCAAGTAGGCGGGGCTTTCGTCATGATGACAGGTCTTACAGGCCCACTGGAGATGTAAAATCAAGACTTGGTAATCAATTTCAAGGCAAATCAGATTGGCATAGAATTTCTGTAAGTTGACAGCTTTCATAATCGGAAAAGTATGTTTAAGTACTATTTATCGAATTCATGAATAATTAATGAGGGGAATACAATAGAAATCATAAGCGTAGCAGACATCTGTAAATCGGATACAGAATCGTCCTCATTTGCATTCGCCTTCGGCTCTCCATTGTAAATACCATACAGTTCGGCTGCTCATATTGTATCTAATACATTCAATATGAGCGGCCAATCTGTACGGGATATACAAACTCGAGCCGCAGGCGTATATTACTTATCGAATCCAACGATGTATAACTGGATATTTTACTATAATTTTGATGATAGGAAGCAGTTTGGCCAAGAAAATTCAACTTACAGTTGAATGCAAATGAGGACGAATCTGTATCCGATTTACAGATGTCCTCCACAGTAGTGATTTCTATTGTATTTTCCTCATTAATTATTCATGAATTCGATAATGTCATGTACGATCTGCAACGTTGGGCTCACGTGGAGGCCCTGCAATAGCCTGGGGGCACCCCCTGCATATTCAAGCAACTGCTGTGAGCTACCTCAGGTTTAACTTAGTCATATTAAATAATAGTGTATTTTTATCAGTAAAACAGTTTAAATTCAATAGACTGAAAAATTAATGTTATTATAAATAAATAAATAAATAAATTATTCATTTTTTCAATAACTAAAAAATATATGAAATTTAAAAGTTTCATCATCATCATCATCATCATCATTAGAGTAACGTTTAGCCTGCGAATACAGCCGCTTTTTTACGCTCGCCACAGGGGTCTCCCGAAAGAAGCGTCTGCGGAGTGAGGCACACATTCCTGTACTGTGACCTCTGAGGTCATGACAGCTCGTGTTGTAAATCTGATACAACACAGCCGCTCATGTTGTGAACACTACTTCCAAACGGCCTGAGTTTGTTGATTCGGCAATCAAAATTATTGTAGAACATGATTTTATTCATCTGTGCATATGATAAGTCCGATACAAGCGCCCGCGGCTCGACATTGTAATATTTTGTTCAGGTCGTTGAGTTTAATTTATGCAAATAATGCGATTACCAGCAAGCTGACCAATCAGCTTCTTTGACCAGAATCGGGTCCAAAATGACGTCACAGTACAGGAATGTGGGCCTCACTCCGCAGACGCTTCTTTCGGGAGACCCCTGTGGCGAGCGTAAAAAAGCGGCTGTATTTGCAGGCTAAGTAACGTTAGACTTATTCCATAAGTCAGTCTGTTTGCTCTTTGTTGATTCTGATTTTCGCTCACCCACCAACGTATAGCACTTCTTGATTTACTTTGTGTCCTGTGATTCATCATGTTAGAATGGCCAGACTCCTTGGTCGAAGTAACATTTGTCCGTGTCAATTTTCTTGAACATATTTGTAAAGCTTTTTTTTCAAATGTCCAGTCATTCTCTGTATTCACACATATACATTGCTCATAGGAAAATAACCCAGTCTAACTAACTTACAGATTCTAATAATATTTTTTAAATATTTATTCAGAATTTTGGGAACAACGGACTTTTCGCTGAAATCTACGAGTCTGGCATTTCACTTCTGATAATTATTATTCATCAGCCTCGTTTTTCAAAATAGTAAAAGTGTGATAAGTCGCTAGGTGAGCGACCTCCAGGGTAAAAGAGCGAAAATAGTGACTTATGGAATCAGTCTACATTAGAGTAACCATTGTAAAGCTATAGAAAGCCTTTAAAAAGCCTACAACCTTGGTAGGTAACATGCAGTTCAATAAACTACTTGACAGTATGTAATGTTTTTACGTTAAGGTAATAAAAGGAAAATCCCATGATAAAGAGTGGCTGATCAAAAGAATACAAAGTTCTTGTGAAGAAGCATTCCAGCCTGTGGATGTAAGTGGAACCCTCTTACTTACATGTACAAAGCATTACTAACAGTAACCCTCTTACTTACATGTACAAAGCATTACAGTAACCCTCTTACTTACATGTACAAAGCATTACAGTAACCCTCTTACTTACATGTACAAAGCATTACAGTAACCCTCTTACTTACATAGCAACCCTCTTACTTACATTGTACCTAGTAACCCTCTTACTACATGTACAAAGCATTACAGTTACTTACATTGTACCTAGTAACCCTCTTACTACATGTACAAAGCATTACAGTAACCCTCTTACGGTACTTACATAGTATTAAACCCTCTTGCTTACATGTACAAAGCATTACAGTAACCCTCTTACTTACATAGTAACCCTCTTACTTACATGCACAAAGCATTACAGTAACCCTCTTACTTACATAGTAACCCTCTTACTTACATGCACAAAGCATTACAGGTTGTTTCATATACAGTCATTCTCAAAAAGGTTGTCCACATGAAAAGACTACTGCAATACTACAATAAAGTCACATGATTCAGTATGTTTTCAATTTCCTCCCTTGAAACTGCGAGTTGATACCAGCGCCATTACATTCAGTTCTCACAATGCCGTGTACTTTTGCATCTCAAATTGAAATTCTATGCGAGGAAATTGAATTCATAATGAATCACGTGACTTTATTGTAGTATTGTAGTCTTTTCATCTGGACAACCTTTTTGAGAATGACTGTACATGTAACTGGGTTATGAAGTTTGTGTGGCAGTTCAAACAGAGAACTTCGAACTTGCTTCCAATGTGAATTCGTAAATTCATTGGAACTGAAATTCATATTAAAGTGAGTTGTATTAAAATAGTGCTCTCTCAAAAGAAGTTTGAATTTGATTACTGAATCAATTTGAATTTGTACTTCAATTCCAAGAAATCTCCAAATTCACGCACAAAGTTTGAATGCTACTAAAGTTTCATTAAAGTTCACAACTTGAAGGTGATTTTTGGAACTCTCGCTCGTCAAAAACTACATGAAATGCACTGTAACAAGTAGTTAATGACCAAGATCTGTAGCATGAAGGACAGGGGAGGGGTTCAATGAATGCCTGGCTGACTGTAAAGTAGCAGAACCAAGTCAGTTAGAGTGGTTTTCATTAACCAGTGAGACAAAGGGTACTAATAATAAGAGTGTAACAGTCAGATAAACACATTAGAAAACCAAAGAATTAGAGTAAAGTAGTGCTAAATATACTAAAGTGTATTTCATGGGTTTATGAAAACCACTCGATAAGCTTGTGAAAGTAATGTTCTCTGAATGGTTGTTTGCCCATAATGAGTAATATTTCTGACTGATAGTTTCATCATGCTGGGGAGAGTGCAATATTCTTTGTGGAGAGCAAGTCTGCAGCAGAAGCAATCAGAAGAGTCAGTCATCAAATAACTGTCAGAAATGGTTCCAAGGTAATTGAATACAGCAACAACAACAACTGAACTATAATAATATTGTATGTACCACTACCACCACCTATCACTACTACTACTACTACTACTACTACTACTACTACTACTACTACTACTACTACTACTACTACTACTGCTGCTGCTGCTGCTGCTGCTGCTGCTGCTGCTGCTGCTGCTGCTGCTGCTGCTGCTGCTGCTGCTGCTGCTGCTGCTGCTGCTGCTGCTGCTGCTGCTGCTGCTGCTGCTGCTGCTGCTGCTGCTGCTGCTGCTGCTGCTGCTGCTGCTGCTGCTGCTGCTGCTGCTGCTGCTGCTGCTGCTGCTGCTGCTGCTGCTGCTGCTGCTGCTGCTGCTGCTGCTGCTGCTGCTGCTGCTGCTGCTGCTGCTGCTGCTGCTGCTGCTTTTAATGTACAGTATGAATGTTACAATGTGTGTACAATGTATGAGTCATATGAGTTTCTGCAGTGACCGTGCCGTGCGGTAACTGTGCTGTGCAGTATTTATGCCAAAGCATTATGATTGGTTGAGCAACAATTTTGTGCACTGTGATTGGTTTGTTATACATGTTGATGTCTTTGATTCTGTACCATGATTGTAACTCTGTTCTGTGAGGTTTTCCACTCATATGAAAACGACTCTATCCTAAACAAAGTAACCAGAGTACATGTCATGTGTTTGTGGTCAAGGAAAGTACCTACATGTAGTAATGTCAGTTATCCATGTCAATTCCAGCTTATCATCAGCGTAAGGCCTAGTGATCCCCCATTAAGTCGGAGTGGTGGGGGGCAAACTGGTGCAGGAAGAAGTTCAGCCATTACAGTTAATCCAGAAACTGAACAGGCATTAAAGGTAAGCTGAATTCTCAGGAAGATAAGTTAAAGTTACATTTTTTGTTCTGACTCTCAGAGTCGTTTCTTTTCTAAATCAATCAATCAAAACTTTATTGAAGCCTCAAAATTTCATAGCTGAGTACATGTGCCCTACAAATCAGGGAGACCACGGGTTTATCTGTTAATTGTCACCCTCTTAAAATAAAGTTGATTCATTCATACATACAGCTTATTTGATGGTTTGACAGATAATATGCGCAGATATTTTATGAGTTGCGTAGTATTTTTCTGAGCCCGTAGGGCGAGGAAAAATACGAGCAATGAGTAAAATGTCCGCAAGTATTATCTGCCAAACCATCAAATAAGGGGTTTATTATTCCACAATTGATTTTGTTTCTTTGTTTCATGAATGAATTTTTTGAGCCATTTTTGCTATGATTTTCTTGCGCACGTGAGCTACTGTGTAATACGCTGTCATTTTTTGCATGTTCTCTTGCCCTAATATGGTAAAGTGACGCACTAGTGGAATAATAAAATAAATTATTGGATGATAAAAAAAACTATCAAACATCGAACAATTTTTGAAAAGCAATGTGAAGCAAGCAAATTCTCAATCTTGGTTTGGTTTTCCCTGGGATTCACTTCACTCAGAAATACACGTATTAACTGTTCCAGGAATGCTTGAGCAACCGTTATGATGCTGGAACTAAAACAATGAATTTGTCAGACTTGTACCGTGATGAAGGTATGCTAATAAACTACACTATTTTTGGTAAGGGAAGGTATATAACCAGTTCACTGTAGACTGTTCTTCTAATAATGAATATAATAAATAATATAAAGTTCTTTACAACCGATGGAGAACTTTTTCAGGCTGCACATGATAGGCGCCCATGGCAGTCGAAGAGCTTACAATTATTTATTATGAGGAGTAAGAACATTAGTGTGTTATGCCTCCAATTTTGAAGTAGGCTGTTGAACCAGGTAACAACCCCCTACTCTTTTTGAAGAGTTCAACAATAATTATTTAACCTCCCCTTTATATGTAAGGTTAGACAGGGAGGGAGACATGACCTAAGGTTTAATGTCCTTATCTGAGAAGACATGAAGGTCTAACCATTTGCAGTAATGGTCTGGCCAGGGGTCGAACCCAAGGCCTCCCGCACAACAGACCGGTGCTCTCAGACCAGGGCTCCCAGTGATAACAGTGTCCTTCGGAATACTGAAGGGATTACCCTGGGATTAAATAAAGGTTATTACATCTACCAACTGAGATAACCGGGAGGCGGTTCTACCAGGAAACCTAATGGGGTTGATATTGCTATGTTCTAGTATTATACTGACTTGATATTAAAATATGTTGTTCTTATATGCTCTTTTTTTCCATTTCAGTTTTAAGGGCACATAATGTTCAAGGTCACATCTATAAACCTTATATCGCTAGTGGAATCCTCAAACTTATTGGTGAAAATTGTCAAGATGTAAGAATCATTGATTCATCTTCATAAACTACAGTACACATAGGAGATTTGTATTGCAAGGGGGAGGGGGGGGGGGGGGGACACAATGAAACACATGATTCAAAATCCTATTGGGAAATAAGTGTTCATTGTTTGATATGGGGAGAGGGAGAGAGGGAGGGGAAGGAGGAAGTATGTTAAATAGAGAATAATACTACTTGGGCGTCCATATATTATTCTGTTTCTTATATAAACATTGAAATATGATTGATGTGGGAACCGCTGATTGGCTAAAACACAAGCAGTGATCAATCTAGAGATCTAAGCAACTCACATGAGAGTAAAACTATGAGTCCAAGAGTCAATATCAAAACACATGTATGTTAATTATCGAATCAGAACACATGCTCTCACTGATACGATATTTCTCAGTGGCCAAAATCCCTAAAACACACTGTAGTTTATATAATAAAATGAACAAATTATGAGCACTGTATGCGAGGTTGAGGTTAATAGTTTCTATTTTTGTTTTAGATGGAAGGTTTAGATTTAAGTGACAATCGCCTGTACAATCTTGATCCAGTGAAGGAACTTGCCAACTACGCTCCTCATATCAAACACTTAAAGCTCTCTAACAACCAGGTACAGTACAGTGTATATCGGCTTGTGCTTTCTCTAGATGGTTATAGCCAGGTTGTCACTAGAAATGCAACGAGTAGTGTACTTTAGATGAGGTGACACGCATCTGTTCAGAAGCCGAGCTGTTGTGATACAAACAATATAATTCATTATCTAGTATTGTCTACTCGTTCTATTGTACAATACAATACAATGTTCTGTTGTTTTGTTTCTATTGTTTTACTCTAATAGTATTGACCCAATTCAATTAATGGCATAAATCTTCTAAGAGCTGCAGGCCTGCCCCTTTAGATACGAGGTGTTAAAATCAAAGTACAATGTACTTCTGCAATATTGTTGCAGTGTATATCCACCCCTGCATGCAAGGTTGCTGATGTGCAATGCACAGCATGTTGTAGAGGTGGACACCCACTGAAATTCAAGGGATCCTTGCAGCAAGAACGGAGTAAGTGACTTGTGATCAAAACCCAAATTCTCCTGTGAAATTCAAAGAATCTCAAGGAGAATTTAGATTTTGATCAGAGATCACTTACATTGTTCTTGCAGGGAGCCCTTCAATTGTGCATGTTGCATGTGTTGACTAATGATCTATTGTAAAATGAATAAATAAATAAACTTTTTAACATGTCAAGTGTTTATAGCAGTACTGCTAATTTGGGACACAACTCTCACACTCACTTCTTACTACACACTATATTCTATACACCCAATACTCATCTCACTAGTGGTGACACAACTCTCACACTCACTTCTTACTACACACTATATTCTGTGCACCCAACACTCATCTCACTTGTTTGATTTCAGTTCAAGAATCTTGAAGAGATAGATAAGCTTAAAGGACTAACTGAGGTCATTACCCTGGATCTGTTTGATAATCCTCTATGTGACAAGTTTGAAACAAGTGGCACAAGTTACATAAAGTAAGTGCATGTTACTGGCTACAAAAACATGTAGTTCTATTTACTTAAAATCATTGGCAGTACATGCGTTGAGATATGGTGCCAAACAGTGTGGGTCTGTCTGTCCACACAAACCCATGCCTCCCTTCAGGTAACCATGGCAATATTCATGGAACTGAAAGGTCACACACCCTCAGATATACTTACCCACAAGGGAGAATAGAAGGGTGGGCAGGAAGGGAGGGGTACGTGCACAATCAGGAATGAGAGCTGGATATTGCATTGGCTGTCTTCGCATCTTGTTATTTTAAATAATTTGGGTGGCTAATCATCCATCCTTGCGAAGGACACAACTCAATGTGACCGAGTCGAAGGTATAAAGAGGTGCATTATGCTGCCAGACCCATGTCTGATCATGGAGCACAGCTCAGATCGAAATATTTATTTTGTTTCAATCTCATTTCGTAATCATGTCTATATTTTCAGTGCTGTAAGAAGTAGATTTCCAAAAGTGTTAACTTTAGTAAGTTACTCGTTTATCTGTGTAGTTTACAAAATAATTCCCTGTTATTTGCATACCAACAGTTCAGACAGCCCTTGTGGTGATTGCTAAAAGCTCCAAACTCAATAATTTTGTTACCAATGGATTCGTTCTTTAATGAGACAGTACCGTTGTTTTCTCTGTAGGATGGAACAACACATGCTCCACCCATTGGCTTTGATTTAGCATCAACGACTACATTACCAAAAGTCCAGGTAAAGTCATGTCCCCATGGCCTGTAAACACTTGTAACCTTCTGTAAGTGGACACCTCCCATAAGCAGCAGACATTGTTTTTGTTATTCGTCTGTAACAACTACTACAACCCTACATGGACCAGTCCAGTCCAAAGCTTCTTTTGGTTGTGTTTGATAGCTCTAATACTGTCATTATTTTGTTTATCAATTGCGATGAAGAACATGAATAATTCATATATTTTTATATTATTCATTTTTTATTGTTAGAGTGCAATTTAGAAAAGCGTGAAAACTAAATAACTAATTAGTGCTAAATAGCACTAATGAAACAATGGAAAACAATAGAAATAGCACTATTTAGTACTATTTAAAATTAGTACTATTTCAGGCTTTTCTAAATTGCACTCTAACATTAGCCTTAGAAGAAAGGTCGGGCTGCCTAGCATCAGTTCCCATAATATTAATTCAATGAGGGTTTATCACGTCATTTCAAAACGTATAGGAGACATAGGACAAAAAAATGATTACCATAGCTGGAAAGAGCTCGTTGAAATGAGTAAGAATGTGAAGTTTGGAAAAGATCACTTCACAAATTGCGAAGATATGAATTTTCAAAAATCGAAATTTTGTATGAAAACCTTTGTTGGTAGGCAACTCTTGCCTACCAGCGTAAATTTCCAAAGGTTTTCATATAAAATTTCGATTTTTGAAAATTCATATCTTCGCAATTTGTGAAGCGATCTTTTCCAAACTTCACATTTTTACTAATTTCAACGAGCTCTTTCCAGCTATGATAATCATATTTTTTTCCTATGAGTTTTGAAATTACATGATAAACCCTCATTCAATTCAATAGTTCATTCAATTCAATTCAATAGTCCATTCAATTCCATTCAATAGTCCATTCAATTCCATTCAATAGTCCATTCAATTCCATTTTATTCAAGCATACATTCACGGTCCGTTGTCAAGCGAACCGGGCCGTTTCTATGGTAGGAAATCAAGGGGTTTTCAATTCTGATCACTAAAAAAACACCCAAGCATTGATATTTAGGTTTACATGAGCCTGTTCATGCAAATTTAGACCGTTTTGAGAGAAGTTGAAAAAAATCATCAAAAGTCACCTGGCATGTTTTTCCAGCCACCCCTTCATTTATTGTTTAGTGGGCAAGATTTTCCGTTAATGCCTGTGGGTGATTACAGATTTTTTGTCAAAACAAATATAGCCTCTCCTCGATTAAAAATGCCATATAATAAACAACTTACATTGTACTGGTAATAACCTCGCTTGCTCGATCAGTACAGGAAAACATCAGACCTCTGTCTTTTTTGTACAAACCTCGCCTATGCCTTGGTCTGTACTGTCAAGACCTCGGTCTGATATTTTCCTCTATTGACCTCGCACTCGGTTACTATTTTTGAAACTAATACATTGATTGTCTTGTTGTTTCTAGGAGAGTTACATGGGTGATCCTGACATCAAGAGGATTGTTCTTGCATTTCTAGAGCAGTATGTATTGTTAGACAAGCTACGCGTGTCAAGACGATGACACAACCTTGTTGTCTGCAAGGAGTCTCCTTGGTCGTGACCGTTTAGTGTTGACTAGCTTCATGTTGTGCTGCTGGCAGTGAAGACATTCTGTCCCGACATTCTTGACGCACAGTCTTGTGTACTTATTGAACCACCAACCATTACCCCGAATTCTTCTTGCTTTTGTTGTTTTGCAAAAACTCCGTAACATCAGCTTTGATGCATTGTACATGTAGTTCTGAATTCAGCCCATAATGCGAACACAGCATCTTTTCGACCATTAAAACTCAAAAATTTGAATTCCCATATACATTTGCAGCTGTCCTTTGCAAGAAAGCTTTGTTTTGACTAAGTTATTTTGTTAAAAAATGAATAAGAAAATGTGTGTTGCATTTCCTACATCATTCTTTCATCTGACATCACTATTCATTCAATCGTCCATGCTTTCTTTGATATCACTGAATTCGGGACTGTATGGTTGTGGGCCTAACTGTGCGTGTTGGTGAAAAACAGCAACATTTTGTTGGTGTTGAGTTCGTAATTGTTGAAACTAGATATATCCTCGTGGTGATGTATCTAGCAAATTATTGACATCTAGTTTTGGCTGGGTCAGTTTTGACAAGGAAAGGGGTCGTACCCAGAGTGTATCAAACCCCAGTCAAACTGTTTCAACCCACTGACTGCGGCATAAGGCATCTTCTTATAGAGATGACAAATCCTTCTGCCAGTCATTCAAAATTGGAACAAATAAAAATTGTGTTGGTCAAGAGCAAATAGCTCAAACACTATAGCTACACTGCTATTGAGAGGGTACGGTATACATGCTTTCGTGTGTGCAAGATAAATGCTTGATTGTAGTGGTGGTTGTGTGTTGTTCCTTAGCTCAAACCCTTAGCTACACTGCTATTGAGAGGGTACGGTATACATGCTTTCGTGTGTGCAAGATAAATGCTTGATTGTAGTGGTTGTTGTGTGTTGTTCCTTGCATTGTTAGTAATGGTGGTGGTGGTAATTATGAACGATTATGACGATGTTGTTCAGGTACATTAACAATGCCGATACTGTTTTTTCCATTTTCAAAAGTATGTGTTTGTAGATTTTTCACATCACGACGAAATCTCCACTCCATTCCACAATAAGCAACCACTTTTTCTGATTCTGCATTTTCTCAAGATAACTGTGACGAAGAAAGCAAACTGCAAATGACATCTGCATATATTAAAATTGTCTTTGGTACATACTTTGTTGATTAACCATGGTGTGTTGAGACATTTGGGCTGGATTCCCAGCTGTGTGGGTGATTCACATCGCTTCCGTCTATCGAAGGACCTGGCCGAGGACGTCACTGATTAAAATTGTGGGAATGGTGCAATTTATACCATTGAATTATGACCTCCATTTCAATCACAATAGTTTTTGTCGCCTTTCATTATGTATACAAATATGGTGACCTACTACTTTAAATTATTTGCACCCCTTCCAACCACCTACAAACGACTGACTGTCAGTCAACTGTCGGACAACAAACTACTGACTGTTAGTTGACTTGTCAGCTGAATATTGATGGCAACCAGCCTCAGGGTATGTATTTATTTACTATGACCATCGTATAATGCACTGTCTGTGGTGCACATCCTCTTTGTATACAGGTATTTCAAGGTGTATGACTCGGGTGATCGGCAGCGTTTATTAGATGCTTACCATGAACAGGTAGTCGATATCTGCAAAATTACCAGAATCTGTTCTCTCATTTATATACTACATTGACTATCTTGTTCCGATCAGACGATGTTCTCCCTGAGTGTTAATACTGGAGTGATCATCAACAAAGACAGAGGAGGGCCACCAATGTTTGGCAAAGATAAAGGACCAAGGTTTGTATTTGACATTTATCTACAATACTACCGTAGAATTCCGATAGTAACGGTCCCCCGAAAATAACGTTGCTTTTTGCCTTTCTTTATACATCCCGAAAGTAACGGGGCCCCCAAAAGTAACGCCCCTCCCCAAAAGTAACGGGCCCCCTGAAGTCCAGCTAAGTGATCCACCTTGGAGGGAGTGAATTCATATTAAAACAGTGAAATAGGAAGTGTGATAGGTTTGTTTCTTGCTGAGAGAGTTGACTGTACTTGTCAGGACAGTAGTGCTGTCAATTGAAGGTTCCCTGCAAGATCAGAGTAACTTGTGATCAAAACCCAAATTCTCCTATGAAATTCAAAGAATCGTGAGGAGAATTTAGACTTTGATCAGAGATCACTTACGTTGTTCTTGCAGGGAGCCCTTCAATTATTCACCTACTTCTGTCTGATCTAACTTTGTACTTTGGTGCTGTGGTGATAATGCATTCACATACTTCAGCCATAATCTGCCTCATGGATGATCTTTGCTAACCATGTATTTTGTTGTTCTCGTTTACATAGGGGTCCCTCGCTTGGCGAATACATGAAAATCAGCAGAAACATGCTAAGAAGAAAAGAACCAGGTAGGTGTCTATCAGCTCTTTTGTTGCCTGAGCAAACAGATTTAACCATGCAAACACATTCAAGGTTGATTTTGTACCTTTTGATTTCTCATTGAGCTTGCTAACACTTATCAATCTCTTGGACTTCCTGTGGCGAGAAAAGAAGGAGGAGGACTGGTGACTGGATATTTTAATTTACCTCAGTCTTCCTCTCCTTTACCATAAGATGACTGAAGAAAAGATTGTAGCTGGCTGCAGAAGAGGCTTTTGCAGGGGGGGGGGGTGCAGGGGGGGGGGGGGGGGGGGGGAGGGACGTTAAATTTCCAAAAGAGGGACATGCACCTCCTTCGCCCCACCCTAAATCCGCCCCTGATAGCAGTCTCTTTTGAATGAATCTTCTTCCACAGGGGGAGGGCTGACCAGTGATTGTGCATAGACTACCCTTGACTTGAAGTTTATTGTATATTTCAGACCATCGTGCTTCGCTAATCAAACATAATCGTCTGTCAGTAGTTGCATTGCTAAATGAGTTACCTCCCACCACACATGATCTGTCAACGTTCCTTATTGATGTCCACCTAGCAATGGTAAGTCAAGTACATAATAATAATAATAATAATAATAATAATAATAATAATAATAATAATAATAATAATAATAATAATAATAATAATAATAATAATAATAATAATAATAATAATAATAATAATAATAATAATAATAATAATAATAATAATAATAATAATAATAATAATAATAATAATAATAATAATAATAATAATAATAATAATAATAATAATAATAATAATAATAATAATAATAATAATAATAATAATAATAATAATAATAATAATAATAATAATAATAATAATAATAATAATAATAATAATAATAACAACAACAACAACAACAACAATAATAATAATAATAATAATAATAATAACTAGACCCTGTCGGCAGGGTTTACTCGTGCCCTGGTGGGAATGCTTTGGATCACCCAAGTTAGTTGAATTGGAATCCCTGTATATTCTATGTGGGGAGGGCAAGGGGAGAAGACCGGGGCCTAGTATCTTCATCAAGTATATATGTATTGGAACCATTTATATACAAACATTTATCTTTCTATCAATCGATGTGGGACATTATCAAATCCAAAAACCGTCACTAAAAATAAAGTCAAAATCAAATCAAATCAGATTATAGGGCAAATGGAATGTATTTACACAATGATATTGTCAAAGCTGGTGTGTGTCTAGCTAGCGGCGTCAGAGCGAAAGCATATATCATGGAGTCTTGTACTACTGAATTGTCTCGCACATGCGCATAACAGTGAATGCTGCAAAGCCCTCATTTGATTCTGTAATACGGATGGTAAGATTCATAGCATCTGCAACTGCTTGTATGATTAGTGCATCACACCATGTACCTTGTCGAGACATATTAGATATGTACTTTACCCATGAGTAAGCTGTATTACTCTCAATAAACCTTTCTGGATTATTTCTCATGTATTGAACACCAGTAGTACGTACATCCATGTGATAGTTGGTTTCACCATATAATTGATGTGATACTGTTCTAAAAAAACAATCACCTGCACCGCCAACATCTATTGATCTTAAACCTTGCTCGGTTAATCTAGACTGTAATAACACCATTGGGGGAATTCTTGACACTGTATTATTTGCATTGGAAACTGGGCCTGGGTTTACTTCAATGTCACCTGAAATAAGTAACTTTCTCCTTGAAACACAATACCTCTGATGCTGTTTATTGCATATTGGATAACAATCAACAATAATAGTAACTAAGATTTTTGATATTTTATGCTTGGCTCTTCTTGATTGACTAAGATAATTATTATCATATTTCTGACTTACTTCTCTCCTCATATCATAAGATACAGAAGTACAACCAACGGCAACAACACTTTTGGCATGACAGTTTTGTAGATTTGAGTGTTTCAATAACTTTGATTTTTGATAACAATGGTTCATTTGTTTACTGTTTGTTTCATAGTATAACTTTGATTTTTGATAACATTGGTTCATTTGATACTTGTTTGTGTCATTATACCTTTGCAATTCGACCGTACTTGTGGTCTCTTCGTTATTTGCTGCTGGGACAGCTCCCTCGCGAATGGAAGGGGTGGCGACCATATATTTGCTGGTCTCTTCGTTATTTGCTGCTGGGACAGCTCCCTCGCGAATGGAAGGGGTGGCGACCATATATTTGCTGGTCTCTTCGTTATTTGCTGCTACAACAGCTCCCTCACGAATGGAAGGGGTGGCGATCTCAAATTTGAAGATCTTCTCGTCTTCAACACTTAACTTAACACTCCGACGAGTAAAAAGTGCAAGATTTTGCTCGTAGAATTCCACACGAATCGTTGAAGTCTTCTTCCACATGTCTAAAATCCAAAATGGCCGTCGTCTTGTACTTCTGAGCATGTGCACCATGTGCTAACCAGTCCCACATCGATTGTGAGACAGATAAATGTTTGTATATAAATGGTTCCAATACATTTAAACATAATAGAGATACTAGGGTCTTGATCAGCCTAGTTCCAGGCTTTCTCCGACGAGGAAGGTTCTGATGACGTAACGCCTGGGACTAGGCTGGGTCTTGATACCATGTGACCGGATATTGCACAACTGATGCCAAATGGTTCCAATACATTTACACGTGATGGAGATCTTGATACCATGTGACCGGATATTGTGCAACTGACGCCCAAAAAAAAAAAATACGCGTTGGGTTTTATAACTCGTGCGGCCTACGGCCTGGGCACGAGTAATAATAAGTGTTATTTATATATCGCTAATGAACTTTACGCTTTACAAGTAATTATAATTACTAGTGTTGTACAAGCCACACCACATCCTAGCAAGGATGGCTCAATTAGGCTTAATACCCAGTGAGTCCTCCATCCTATCCTCCACTTCACCCTCCCTGCGTATATTGGGATAGTGTCATCTAAACTGTAGCCTAGTTCTTAATACCCAGTGAGTCCTCCATGCTATCCTCCACTTCACCCTCCCTGCGTATATTGGGATAGTGTCATCTAAACTGTAGCCTAGTTCTTAATACCCAGTGAGTCCTCCATCCTATCCTCCACTTCACCCTCCCTGCGTATATTGGGATAGTGTCACCTAAACTGTAGCCTAGTTCTTAATACCCAGTGAGTCCTCCATGCTATCCTCCACTTCACCCTCCCTGCGTATATTGGGATAGTGTCATCTAAACTGTAGCCTAGGCAATCAGTTGTAGGTTGCACAGTCTTCTAAGCTTTGTTTTCACACCCTTTCATTTGTGTACCTCGATGTAGCTATCCTTGGTGCAAAGCTCCAATAGATGAAGGGGTAGAGGGGGGAGGGGGTAGAGGGTGAATCAACAGCCCCCCTAACTTCCTGGAAATGATGAAGGGAATCAGATAATGGATGATTCATGTTAAATTTTTTTTTATATTACCCATCAAACAATAAGCACACACTGATGACCATTGGTTGTTGTCATTTTATTTCTTAACTTGTTTCATTACATTTTCAGCCATCGTGTCTTTCATTTTCCATTCGAGGGTTTTTCATGGAAGGTGTGTACACCTTATTTTGTGAGTTTCTGCATGCATCGTTATATTACTCACTGTAAAGTCTACTATTTGTTTCAGCAAACAAGATTCCAAGGTCTTTTACAAGAGTGTTTGTGGCTGTACCAGCAGCTGGTGGGAAATCGTGAGTATTGTGGCATGCTTCTAATCGGCTGTTAAAAGTCCTTGAATCTCATAATCAGCCCTCAAATGAGGGGCAAAACTGCCCCCATGTGCTATCGAGAAGAGAATTGATCGATTTTAATGATGTAATATTTTGACACAGGCTTCAGATAGTAAACGATGAACTTCATGTAAGAAGTCCCACCTTTGCACAAGTTCAGGTGAGTCATCAATGTGTCTCTGATATTCACTTGCAGGGCACTTAGGGTGGGGTGGGTGGGGTAGCCGTAGCTCCTCTTTGAACCAATCAGAACGGAGAATCTGGTCTAATAAGATCACATCTTTAAAAAAAAAAAAATAAAATAAAAAATAAAAAAAATATAAAAAAAAATATATATATATAAAAAAATAAAATAAAAAAAAGATCACATCTTTCTCCTCGTCTGTCATCACGGACATTTTATGACCGAGACCTCCCCCTCGGCTTAACCTTACCACAGGTAACCCACGCCTTAAGTGAGGCTACGAGTTGCTTCTAATCCTCTTGTATTGTTTAGGCTTTTCAAAAGCAACTCCCAACAAGTACAGCGATCACAACGCAAGCCGCTGCATCAGCACCATCATTATCACCGGCGACATCGTTAACCAGTTTACCTAACACACCCAACTTAACATCAGAGGTACGTATTTCAAACCCATACATCGCTTCTAGGGAGGGGAGGATTACTCTTTGTATGCCTGCATTGGAGGGAGGAGGGGAGGGAGAGTATTCCTGTACCTCCTTTGGGGAGGGGAGTGGAGGTTTGTTTTGTGTTTTATTAGCCTCTTGTTACCTTTGCCGTATGTACATGAAAGGGTTCGGGTTTTTCGTCTATCTTTGATATGATATGGTTGACACGTGTGTTCACACTATCTCAATCTGCACACACGAGCTTTTCAAAGCGACAAGGGAGTGTAAGTTATCTGATGTGATCTACTGCTGAGATGGTATCTGTAATGACTGTAATATGATCATAACATTATGCTAAGTAGCCTGATGTAGCCATTACATAATTAGCGCCCGATTAAAATGAACAAACTGCCTCTACTTTCAAAGTCTTTCCTTCTAATTTCTAAGTGAGAAGTCGTTCCTTCTATTTTCAATGTCAAAGTCTTTCCTTCTAATTTCTAAGTGAGAAGTCGTTCCTTCTATTTTCAATGTCAAAGTCTTTCCTTCTATTTTCAATGTCAAAGTCTTTCCTTCTATTTTCTATGTCAGAAGTCTTTCCTTCTATTTTCAATGTCAGAAGTCTTTCCTTCTATTTTCAATGTCAGAAGTCTTTCCTTCTATTTTCAATGTCAAAGTCTTTCCTTCTATTTTCAATGTCAAAGTCTTTCCTTCTATTTTCTATGTCAGAAGTCTTTTCTTCTATTTTCAATGTCAGAAGTCTTTCCTTCTATTTTCAATGTCAGAAGTCTTTCCTTCTATTTTCAATGTCAAAGTCTTTCCTTCTATTTTCAATGTCAAAGTCTTTCCTTCTATTTTCTATGTCAGAAGTCTTTCCTTCTATTTTCAATGTCAGAAGTCTTTCCTTCTATTTTCAATGTCAAAGTCTTTCCTTCTATTTTCAATGTCAAAGTCTTTCCTTCTATTTTCAATGTCAAAGTCTTTCCTTCTATTTTCTATGTCAGAAGTCTTTCCTTCTATTTTCAATGTCAGAAGTCTTTCCTTCTATTTTCAATGTCAAAGTCTTTCCTTCTATTTTCTATGTTAGAAGTCTTTCCTTCTATTTTCTATGTCAGAAGTCTTTCCTTCTATTTTCAATGTCAAAGTCTTTCCTTCTATTTTCTATGTCAGAAGTCTTTCCTTCTATTTTCAATGTCAGAAGTATTTCCTTCTATTTTCAATGTCAAAGTCTTTCCTTCTATTTTCAATGTCAAAGTCTTTCCTTCTATTTTCTATGTTAGAAGTAATGTGTACAACTTCACCTTGAAATGATTAAAGCGAGCGAGCGTATTCGTTATATTCTATTTTCTATGTCAGAAGTCTTTCCTTCTATTTTCTTCAAGTTGTCAGAAGTCTTTCTTCTATTTTCTATGTCAGAAGTCGTTCCTTCTATTTTCTTTGTCAGAAGTCTTTCCTTCTATTTTCAATGTCAGAAGTCTTTCCTTCTATTTTCAATGTCAGAAGTCTTTCCTTCTATTTTCAATGTCAGAAGTCTTTCCTTCTATTTTCAATGTCAGAAGTCTTCCTTCTATTTTCAATGTCAGAAGTCTTTCCTTCTATTTTCAATGTCAGAAGTCTTTCCTTCTATTTTCAATGTCAGAAGTCTTTCCTTCTATTTTCAATGTCAGAAGTCTTTCCTTCTATTTTCAATGTCAGAAGTCTTTCCTTCTATTTTCAATGTCAGAAGTCTTTCCTTCTATTTTCTATGCCAAAGTCTTTCCTTCTATTTTCAATGTCAGAAGTCTTTCCTTCTATTTTCAATGTCAAAGTCTTTCCTTCTATTTTCAATGTCAGAAGTCTTTCCTTCTAATTTCAATGTCAGAAGTCGTTCCTTCTATTTTCTTCTTTCTAATTTCTATGTCTGGAGTCTTTCCTATTTTCTTTGTCAAAAATCTTCCCTTCTATTTTCTATCAGAACTGTCGTTCTTTTTAATTTATTGTCTGTCTTCTTTCCTTCTATTTTCTGTGTCGCAATCAAAATTGCAATTTTCTAACTCATATTTTTGTCTTTCAGCAACAGCAAATGGTGTCAGTGTTCAGCCGCGAATCGAACATGAATACAGAATGGTCTTATAAGTAAGTTCATCAACCCTGACACCTAATGTGCTATTAAAATTGTATTTGTGGCGGTTCACGTCGTAGTCCAATACATGTACATAACTTAGGCGTCGTTTTTCTAATAAATACTATAAGCGAGAAGCACAGTGAGGGAGCCGACAAATGTTTAATCAAAGAATCAATAAGTACAGTAACAGGTGTTTCGTAGTACTAAACCGTGTTTACATATTCACAAAGTGGATTGAATTACTTTAAAACTGTTGAGCGCTAAAACTACTGAAAAATATTGTCAAAGTTTGTAGCTACTTGAATGACTAGAGCGAGCGATCGTATTCGTTATAGTTAAATGTAGAGCGTTAAAACTACTGAAAAATATTGACAAAGTTTGAAGGTACTTCCTCTTCTTCAGTGTAAACCTTAATTGAAAAAAGACTTGTAGTAATGTCTACAACTTCACCTTGAAATGATTAAAGCGAGCGAGCGTATTCGTTATTGTTAAATGTAGAGCATTAAAACTACTGAAAATATCAAAAATATTGACAAAGTTCGTGGCTACTTCCTCTTCTTCAGTGTAAACCAATTGGAAAAAGACTTGTAGTAATGTCTACAACTTCACCTTGAAAATGATAAAAGCGAGCGAGCGTATTCGTTATTGTTAAATGTAGAGCGTTTAAAGTACTGAAAAATATTGACAAAGTTTGAAGCTACTTCCTCTTCTTCAGTGTAAACCAAATGATAAAAGAGTAGTAGAGCGTATTCGTTATATGTTAAATGTAGAGCGTTTAAACTACTGAAAAATATTGACAAAGTTTGAAGCTACTTCCTCTTCTTCAGTGTAAACCTTAATTGAAAAAAGACTCAAACTAAAGCCTAAACTTTAGAATACCCCGTCATTTTATTTGCATAATAATAGAATCTATAATAATTTCAAGTTTCAAACGTATTCGTTATAGATACCAAAACAACACTTAAAAGTCATTTAGCATAACGCCTGCGTAAAAAAAAAAAAAAAAAAAACGCGTCAAAAAAAAAAAAAAAAAACGCGTCAAAAAAAAAAAAAAAAACCCGAACGAATATTTCAGCAAAGTTTAACTCTAAATGAAAATCTAAGTATTATTTTTTGGTATCTAAACGTTATGTACATCGTGTACATTGTAAAAACGACATGTCCCTCGAGCAATTTTGATCTTACTGAAAAGAAGCGTTGGCCGTAGCGGCTTGTAAAATGACTTTATTAAAAACAGACGCTGGCAATGAATTATTGGTGGTTATACTCGAACGCATCAACTATTAACATTAATGGAAATACAAAACTAATTAGTTTTAATACTGCTAAGTATATACTCTTCGAATAAAGTAGTACCACATAGAAACGACTTTTATAAATTAAAATAGATCATTTGAAAATGTAGTAAATTCGCAGATTGTTACATTTTCAAGATTCAATTATGTATAAAATGGAAAGATATCATCGGACTGCACACACGGTTTTGACGAGGTTTCGATTACTAATATGTAAACTACTGCGCGTTTGTCAGCTTTTTGAAGAGTATAAATGGATGTTTACGAAGGAAATATTATGAACGGCGAAGTATTAATATCGTGTTTGTTTTCTCATTAGGTGCCTATTGGAGAATTCCTGGAACTATCAGAAATCAGCAGAAGTTTTCACCGCACTGAATGTAAGAACGTCTTGAAGTATAATTTACATAACTACATGTGCTCTGGCTACCATTCTGATACAGCTATTTCAAAAATAGTTGACGGGGCGAATGTTGAATGACGATTGCACGACCAAAAGGAACTATGGGTGTACAAAATTCTCTATAAATTCTTAGTAAGCGAATGTAAACCTTTGTACCTTTCCTTTGCATGTGTAATAAACGTAACCAGAGTTCCTTTAGGTCATGAAAACAAAGAATTTAAAGCATTTTTATAAATAATTTTGTCCCCATAGTTCCTTTCGCTCTTGCAATCGCTATTCACTATCTATCCGTTCGTCCCGTCAACGTTTTTTGAAATAGCTGTATAAAGCTACACGAGTATCGATTAGAGAGGCTTAAGTGTTGGTGATAAACGATTTCCGCCTTCCCTCAAGGCGGCGTTGTCTTTGTTTACGATGAAAGCTGTTGCCATATCTTTTAGTTGAATCGATTCTTCTGTGGTTAATGGTTATGTCATATGGCAAACAGCAAGCCCTCACTGAAGCCCCGACTGACCCCGATTATTCAAAATGGATTTTGCTATCTGTAATCTAATGGAAAAGGTGGTGTTGTTATCCGTTAATATCACCTTTTTTGGGTTTATCGGCACTTTTTTGGGGTTATATAGACTTTTTTTTATCTAACGGATTCGATTTCTTTTCGATTTTATGCGGAGAAATTCGCTATCGATTTCTTTTCGAGAAAACGCTGTTCCCGGCGCGACTTTTTTTTTATTTCGCCTAGTTTGGCCACGTGCATCAAGCACATTTATCTTTGAAAACGCTGTTCCCGGCGCGATTTATTTCGCCTAGTTTGGCCACGTGCAAAGCACATTTGCTACGGAAGTAACGTCGTTTCTCAATTTATCCAAGAAGATTGATAGATATTCCGCGCTTCTGCAGAGGGGAGGGGAGGGAGAGAAAAGGGAAAAAAGATGGGGAGAGTGAGAAACTGCCTCCCTTGCTTGCATGTGCGGCCCCGCTTTCACCCTCCTCCCAGAGTCTGCTAAACAATTCTGTCACTGTCTGTCTGTCTGCTACAAAAGCTAAAATATCATATCTTCATTCTAGAGCAAAGGAAGCATTCCTCCAGATGCCTTCACCAAGACAGAACTATCATTGACTATATAAGGACATCGCCAACACCAAGAAACAGAGAACTATCATTGTTGGAATGGACTATGACTATATAAGGGCAGCACCAATGGACTATGACTATATAAGGGCATCACCAATGGGGCATCACTAATAAGCGCATCACAACACACAACTGGAGAATTTTAAAACATTTTATGTCGATTTTTTTAGAGCGAAAAAAAATGCAAAGAAATTTATCGAAAAAAAAAATTATTCCCAAACATCTCCTAGTAAATTTTAGGATATATTTATAATATTTTAATAGACAAATGGTGTGACTTTTGCTGCTTCGTGAAGGATTGATTCGTTGGCGAGTGCCTAGTATAGTTGTAATAAGGAATCGCCGTAGCTTCTGATAGCCTGGTAGTTGTGTAAATACTCGACAAAGTACTGTATTCACACCACCTAACGTTAATGTAAACGTTTAGTATTGTGGTCAGCGAGAGTCGTTCTTGTACGAGTTTACCTAACGTTACCGTAAGACTATACCGTAATACTACCGTCAGACCGTCGGACTACCGTCAGACTACCGTAAGACCGTCAGACTACCGTCAGACTACAGTCAGACTACCATAAGACCGTCGGACTACGGACTACCGTAAGACCGTCAGACTACCGTAAGACTACAGTCAGACTACCGTCGGACTACGGACTACCGTAAGACCGTCGGACTACGGACTACCGTCGGGCTACCGTCAGACGACCGTCGGACTACCGTAAGACTAGTCAGACTACCGTAAGACTACCATAAGACTACAGTCAAACTACCGTAAGACTACCGCAGCTTTCGACTTCCTATCGGATCAGCGTTGTAAAGATTTCAGAATCCATATTTCTTCATACCATAAACCGTGAATTCATATTCACGAGTGCGAGAACGACTCCCGTTGGCGAGATAGAGAATCAATGAAGAAAACTCGAAAGTCTGGAGGAGTTGTGTGGCGTGTTGTTCACGTGTCCTGCAATACAACCTAGTTTACTATCAATAAATGATTCGTCTGTATATAGTAAGTTAAGCGTTTTACTGATTAAAGGTTCCGCGAATATTAATTTGTAGCTGTGTTGTTTGGAGTTTCCTTTCATGTGCATTCATTGCTGGTTTTCCCTGCACACGCATTTAGGATCGGGATTTTTTTCTGTGGCTGCACCGGTGCATTCATTGCGGGTTTTCCCTGCACACGCATTTAGGACCGGGTTTTTCCTGCATGCGCATTCATTGCGGGAAAACCTGCATACACGCATTCAGGACCGGGTTTTCCCTGCATGTGCATTCATTGCGGGTTTTCCCTGCATACGCATTCAGGACCGGAGTTTTCCCTGCATGTGCATTCATTGCGGGTTTTCCCTGCACACGCATTCAGGACCGGGTTTTTCCCTGCATGTGCATTCATTGCGGGTTTTCCCTGCTTACACGCATTCAGGACCGGGGTTTTCCCTGCATGTGCATTCATTGCGGGTATTCAGGACCGGGGTTTTCCCTGCATACACATTCAGGACCAAGATTTTCCCTGTAATTCATGGCAGGTTTTCCCTGTAAACGACTCCTCATACTACATCAATACACACTGCAATAATTGTGGTCTTGCACGGTTTATTTTTATCTTACATTGCTTTGACAATAATTCATGACAGTCTACCAATAAGTTTAATGGAGAACATAACAATGCACAGAAAACAGCCACACCCAGGTACTAGTAACATATAATGCTATAACCCCCAGTGTAAACTATACAAAATATCAGGGTGTACCTACACTAGCTTAATGTTTCTAATCCCAGCAGAACAATGTCACAGACAAGTTTAATCTTTCTACTGGAACAAAATCTATAGTGCAGGTGTGATACATAATTGTGCACAATATTGCTTGGTAGTTGCACCATGTCGACCTCTGCCATAGTGTCCTTCGCAGCTAATTTTAGTGTCTTCATGCAATGTGCTCTTTCAATCGAGAGAGCATGTTCCATGAGGAACCTAACACTGGCTGCGAAGGACACTACGCCATTGTTGAGCAGTAGGAAAGGAAGTAGCTTTCAACTCCCTCATGATTCTCTGGTTATCAACATGGCCCAGACTTAGTTACTGTTTGCACATAGTTAGTCGCACCTCACAAGGAACCACGCCTGCTGGGCAAGACATGGTTCATATGAGAGATGGTCGCTTACAGTATTACACTGGTAAATCAGTGATTCTATTGGTCTTACTTCACCAAGTAGGTACACCCTATACAATGTGTAACTTTAATTAATAACTCACAACTATTAGATTAAAAATAGAATTATTTAGATGTGTTTCCTTTTCGTTTTTACAGTTTCTTTTGTCACTCAGTTTCAGGATTCCAATGTGGGAAATGATTTAGTCAGGAAAATCAATACCAGTATTTCTATTCCTGCCTTTTGTGGAACAAACACATTAATACACCACTTTGCTGTTCTTTTGAGCACCCATGAACGATGGTTCTAAGTCCAGGTTGGCATTCCTTAGATACAGTAAATGTACCAAAACAGCAATGCCAACCTGGACTTGGTACCATTGTTCATGGGTACTCAACAGAATCGTGAAGTGGTGTATTGATTGCTTAATAACAATAATAATAATAAATAATTGTTTTCCTCAATTTTAAAGAAGCACTCTTACTGGGTTCCCGTTCTTGTTGTTGTGATAGGCACTTTGATGCATCCAGCAACAGCGTTTCATATGCGTAAAAACATTGCATTGCACTTCCATCGATCAAAACATAAAAGATCAAAATCATTTTGGTCTTTCTTCGATATGAAATAACTCCAATTCAGTTTTCGTTGGTGAAAAGAGTTTTTTCAAGTTTCTTTTCTGTTTATTAAAAATGACTGAAGATTTTGCAATGTTTGGGTTGCAGATGGATGGTCTGGATTGCTGGATTTCAATCAGCTGATAAAAGTCCATAAATCTCATTAGTATATACCACACAAGTGAAAAGTAATTTTCGCGCGCTCTAATTGGCTACTCAATCTCGGAATATCCTTGGCTATTCACCTCAGAGCTAAACAAGATGGTGTCTCTTTCTTCTTGAAAATAAATTTTATACATTTGGCTGGTGATTCACTTGTGTGGTATATACTAAAACAATATTATTCCCCTCGGTGTCGGTGAGTAGTGGTAGATATTTACCTTGCTGCTCGAAGACTCGCAGCTCGGTAAATATCCACCACTACTCACCTCCACTTTAAGGGAATTAATTGTCAATTATCTGGCCTCAAATGATGGTCATACACCAGAGCGAATTCTACTGAAAACTTGCAATTCAGGTGATAAAACTCCACACGAGACTGAAAATGATGTCTACAGAAACCCAGAAATGCAAGGAAATTCCTTGCAAGGCAGCATTGTTATACTCTCTACTGACTTTTCAATAGCCGTTTCCAGCGCACAGAACACCAGTGAGACTGCTTCTTTAAGAAATAAATTTAAACGGAATTTTTCGTAAATTAAAGAAATATATTAATTTAATAATAACTTATTAATCGGAAATAAATATACAGAATGAAATAATTATCAAAGATAATGTAATAATGGTTTGCAATATTTAGTAATGACAGTTGCTTGGTTCTGTGGGATGTATGTAGTGATACAAGTAAACACAGCTAAGTCACCTTTGATGATTTTGGGTGTAGCTGGAATAGGTACTACTAGCACATTAGGGGTATCGAATGGTCAAGGCGAGACTTTGCGAGACAAGGCATATTTTCGCGAGCCCGAGACGCGTTTTTACCGATTTCCTTTGTTTTCAAAATTCAAGACTCTGAGATGGCTTTTTGCAAAAAAACGAGACTTCGAGACCTGCAAATTTTTGCAAGGCTCTGCCCTTTTGTGGGGACCATTCAACACCCATCACATTCCATGCCCAAATTTTGCAGTCGGAGGCAACTTGGCAAACAAACTATGTTGGCCCCCAAAAAGATGAGCAACCAGTAAAATAATACTTGAATTTAACTACATCCCCACGATATATCCAAAAAAGCAGATAACGATAGTGGTTTCGACCCATAATAAACCAAAAAACTGTCACAACTCAAATTTGATTCAAAATAAACTTTCAGTCTTCCGATATTCTCTGTAATACTCTGATTTCAAGGGGAAAATATAACTTAATAATGTCATTGAAGATTCAATGCATACAATCCATCATACTGTGACACTTCGTGTTCATGTAGTCATCATTGTTCCTTGCTGTGACTTATTGTTTGTTCATGGAGTGGTTTAGATACTTTATGGTCTATTCTACGAGTATCTCTATCGACTGCTAATTTTTCATGTCATTCAAATAAAAAGAGATGCTAGTAGTGGACAAGTAGCTTGACCTTTTGGAGTTATACATGTCAAACATAAATTTGGAAGAGAGCATTAAGTATGAAGTAAATTTTGTGAAAATATCTCGTCGGCATAACAGATGGACATAGGGTAACATTGCTTGCAATATTGCAGGCAGACAATAATGCAACTTCAGCAACTGACTATCTCTGCGATTGCTTGTGCGATCTTTAATATTGCACACAACAATGTTGCCGTCAATTTGACTGACCATAATGCAACACAAGAAAACGCTGATAGGGTCACAACCTACTGACTGAAGTGTGCAATGACTGCATGCAGCCATGTGACGGCAATATTGCTCGCAATGCTACACTTGTGTTGATACCAAAGTACGACAATGGAAATGGAGTATGTTTGAAATGAAGAGAATGCCACGAGTGGCTTTAACACCCTTCCCCTGAGTTAATATAAATATATTACTATTATTTGAATATAATTCTGATTAGGTATTTGGTTTCTGTCCAAGTTATGGTTGTGTAGTTATCATAAGCTAGATACAACCCTAATAGACCAACACATAATCATTACTTCGGCTATAATACAGTCAAATGTCTCTCATCGTCCATCTCTAGGAGACCATGACAAAGGGGAGCAGGGGGTCACTAAGGTACTCATGTGACAGTCTGCACATGAACTCGACATCTGATGAATATGTAGATATACCAAAAAATATTGCATTCTAATTGTAGAGCTAGAATATATTCTTAGCGAGGTATCTTATGAACCTAAAATAATAGGCACAGATGTCTTTCCTATGACTGTCAAATGTAAACACTGTTACTGCGGTTCTCAGTATTATGCGAACTCAGACATTCAAACAGTCGGCTGGAACTTGGTTTTTCGCTTCTGTCAATCAAATTCAAAACTCAAACAAATTCAAAACTAACTACATTCTTCGACGAAGTGATCCATGATTTAGCTCAAAATCATATTTGGTTTCCATTTGGTGGGTCTTCTGGCTTACTGATTATGTTGATTGACAGAAGCGAAAAACCAAATTACAAGCCAACTGCTTAAATGTCTGCGTTCACATAATACTGAGAATCGCAGTAAATAAAGTTAGTTGTTCCCCTGCTTATCAATGTCATCTAGGTTAGAGTGGTTTTAAAGAGTGTTTACTGTACTGCTAATGTGAAGCTCAAATCTTAATCCATCTTATACTAGAATAATCCTAAGTAGTTTATAACATTGCTTATGCATTCTTGCTAATGATCCTAGTTGCTAGTCAGCGTCAAGTTGATACTGTATTTATGTGAAACATACATGCAGCTGGCAATTCAACATGTCAACACGACTTACAAAACTAGCGATATCTACAGCATGTCCTGACTCGCAACCACTCTACCAGTGATACATCTATGATCATTTCCAGGGCTGTTATAACCCACTCCATGTTACGAGTGAGGGTTCTCATGGCATCCAGCCACTTGTTACTAGATGGCCTCAAACCAAGACATTTAGCAAACAATGCAATGCAAAGATCATGGCTTGCACTTTGAAATAAAGTGTGCAAAAACAGTTTGACATGACACTCTGATGCATTTATATTTTCTTTGTATCCGTTTTAGGAGATCAAGCAGATAATAACAAAAATACTTGACAAGACTTCATGATGTCATTCTGCATTCGCTAAATAAATGAAAGCAAGCATGCTTCGTTCTCTTTACATTGCCTTGTGTCCGCTACATCTCTTCTATAACAGCCTTGAGCCTAGATTCACATAGATGCCTTACGATAAATACATAGTGAAACCCCTGCTATCTCGAACTGTGTCAAGAGCAGCTAAAAAGTGTTTGAGAAAATGGACGTTTGAGATAACTGGAAAACAGAATAAGGGAATATTGTTTCTAGTTGAAGATAACCGAGTTTGAGATAACCAAGTTGGAGATAGTGGGGGTTCCACTGTATCCTAAGTGTCGTATTGAAACAATGGTTATTATTAACAAACAAAGCTTGGTTTTAGTCTAGACAAAGTGGTTGGTGTCAGGAATTCTTTGTCTACCAACAAGTTATCAAATATAAGCTTATGTTTAATGTAAGATTGAGGTGATTGAAATAATCTGATAAAGTATGCATACGTGTACTTGTTCCAAAAATAACAGTGTGATCCTCTATTAAGAGTGTAAGGTATGCTTGATGAATAATCCTCTTTGTGTTCCAACATTAATGATTTGATCAAAATATATATTAAATACTTTATTTGTTTGATGTGGGATTGGATAAATATTGAAAATTCTTTGCCATTGATTTTTGTGCCGAATTCGCTGCACCTCTCGTACTTTCATTCAGTGTGCCGCCGTGCATTACACTTGGTGAAATGCACACAAAATGACTGAAATTTACAACAGCTGAATAATATTACTTCAACACCTCGAGAACCAATCCTAATTTTGTTTTGCTTATTCTCATTCTTTTATTTCTATTTCCAGTGGAAATAACAGAAGCCTTTAATGGCACCAAAAGCTAATATAACTTTAAAATCCCAAGAATTATCTAATATAGACTAATATAGACAATCTTACTATGGTTAACTTTGGGAGGTGTGTTGAGATTTCACTATCCCAGCAAATAATCATTATTCTATTTACTATTTACAAACGTACGTGGCCAAAAGGTCGCATAGATACATACCTTTGTTATGGATGAACATAATCACGTCGATTATTATTATGTCTATTTTTACATATCTGTAGTCAGTGAGCTAAATGATGTCAATGAACGGATGAACTAAAAAAATGTCGACATAACTACATTTAAAAGTAAAATTAGCTCTTCGTGTGCTCTAGCTTGACGTCACTAATACTACAGACGTACCGAGTGCTGATATTTTATCATCATAATACATACTTTTATAATAATAATTAGAGCACGTCATTGCAATAAGTATTGATATTGATCTATGATATGCATGGATATCTATGTACAGTGGTCATTAAAGTACACCAAAATAAACCCTTCAATTATATCTCTGGTTACCATTAAATAGTCAATAATTCTACAGGTTATTTAGATTATTCGTGTTACGCACAGTGCAACTAGATACATTACAATACGTCATCTTTCCAATAGCAATTAAATAAGTGAACTTTTCACCCAAAGATGACTGTATAGAAGGATGACAAATGGCTAGCTTTCTTTGACACACTTAAACAACATCAATTACCTTTCCTATAATATACAAGAATGGACTGCTGGCCATAGTCAGGCCAACGTTTGGATGCATCCTGGGCTAAAGGTGTCCTGTGAGGGGGGTGGTTGGTCATGAGACTTGTGAGAACACAACTACAAGGAAAGGGAAACATCTGGAAGGATGGATGTCCAGTAACTTGAATAGTTTATCTGAAATACCAATAAATGGATAAGAATTAATCATGATCAACATCATAAGCTGTACGTATCCCTCATATTTTGAAAACAAATATTCCATCTTCACAAATGCTTCAAATGTGTATATTGACAGACATGTTAAGAGAAATCTAGACCAGCATGTGCGGACATGGGCAAGGCTCGCAGGAAGTCATACCTTTGGTTAGGATAGGCATCCAAAACGGGCAGTCTTGATTATTGTATTTGTTTTAGAATGTCAAATTTATTGTTTAAAATGTAAGGGTCATATTTTAATTTATAGTTTAGACACTAGTGCTTGATTTATGGTGATGTAAAAAAATAGAATTTAATATCAATAAAGTCCTGTGTCTCTGTCTGGTTTAGAATAATAATAACATAAATAATAATAATAATAATAATCTTTCTAATTCTTTTTCAAATAAAAAAGTTTGGACTCATGGCCTTAGTTGTTCTTCAGATATGAATGGGAGAATGGAAGGATGGGAGGATGGAAGGATGGAAGGATGGAAGGATGGGAGGATGGAAGGATGGGAGGATGGAAGGATGGAAGGATGGGAGGATGGAAGGATGGAAGGATGGGAGGATGGGGGATGGATGGAGGATGGGAGGATGGAAGGATGGGAGGATGGGGAGGATGGAAGGATGGGAGGATGGGAGGATGGGAGGATGGGAGGATGGAAGGATGGGAGGATGGGAGGATGGGAGGATGGAAGGATGGAAGGATGGAAGGATGGAAGGATGGAAGGATGGAAGGATGGAAGGATGGGAGGATGGAAGGATGGGAGGATGGAAGGATGGGAGGATGGGAGGATGGAAGGATGGAAGGATGGAAGGATGGGAGGATGGAAGGATGGAAGGATGGAAGGATGGAAGGATGGGAGGATGGAAGGATGGAAGGATGGAAGGATGGGAGGATGGAAGGATGGGAGGATGGGAGAATACTCTAATGGAGATCATCATCTTAATACATTATATTTCCATTAGTTTGTACATTTATCACTGTATGTAGTTTCTTTTGGATTTATTTATATTCTTGGCGCGTAGCAACATAGCTTTACCGAGTTAATAAACTGAAAGAGAGAGTCTACTTCCATCTGTGTATAATATACCTAATAGAGTACTGAAGTGTGACGTCATGAAAACAATAATTTTCGCTTTATCAACTTTCGATCCCCGATTTCGAAAGAACATCAATAAAGAAGCTTACATGCCAAATTTGAGAGCAATCGGTTAAATAGCGGCTGAGATATGGCCAGTTGAATATAAGCCGAAATTACAGTGATTTGTGTGGGGAAATTATATATTCAACTGGGCATATCTCAGCCGCTATTTAACCGATTGCTCTCAAATTTGGCATGTAAGCTTGTTTATTGATGTTCTTTTGAAATCGGGGATCGAAAGTTGATAAAGCGAACATTTTATTTTTATGACGTCATCACGTCGGTACTCTATAATTCACAAGCTTCAATCATTGTTTCAAAATGAATCAATGGCCCTCATTCAGCCAAGAGTTCTACATGTATTTGCGATGCCTACTTTAGGTAAACAAACTGTTACTAACTATAAGTGCCATGCAATGGATGTTAACTCCTACACACAACTGTGGTGAAAACACTGTCAAGAGTTTCCCATTTCAAACCATCTACAAATAACATTTTCACATGACAGTACATGTAGTCTTCAAAGTACAGTAGCTAAGGTTCTCAGTTCTCAAGTTTATAATCATTTATCAAATTTGTAAATATTGTATTTAGTCACCAATCTTTTATTCGTATATTTATATATTTAATAAAGTAAAAGTAAAGAGACCTTATTTAACGTTGTTAACTCGTAATCTTATGGTAATCATACATGTATACTAATAAACTTGAGGCCGACGGTGCGCACTTTACTCCCCTCTCTCCATCAGTGCTCCGTTTAATTCTTACAACATCAAATTTTATAGTTCTTAAATTGTATTTTTTGTAATTAATTTTTAGCATTTATAATGGATGAACCCATATAGGGAGCTGTGATAAAGTATGTATGTGTCGCAGGGCTCCTTTTGATATCAGAGGCTACTAGCCACTGACTGGACTACCCTGCTGTTTTATTTGTGTTTAAATAAAGGTGTCTATCTATCTATCTGTCTATCTATGTACATGTATGTATGTATAGATTATAAAACAGTCGGCAACTTTGAACAGCCGTGTAATGAAGTTGACATACAAGGGACTTCATTACTGTATAGTCTTCCCTAATACTAACCCTAAACCTAACCCCAAGGTACTTGATTACTATAAAGTCTTCCCTAATACTAACCCTAAACTTGAACCGGTTCAATTTAAATTAAACCAGTTCAATTTAAATTAAACCAGTTCAATTTAAATTAAACCAGTTCAATTCAAATTGAACCAAAGATCATTTTGAACTACAACATATATCAACTTATATTGTTATCAATGTTACTGATGATTTTACTGAGTGTTTAAATATTAAAAACTATATATATGTATGTTAGAACACTGAGTATCACATCCATGTATTTGTTCATGCATTAAAAAAAATGAACGAGGAAAGAAATATATACTTGAATGGTTAATATGTGGTCTGGGATCGGCACACATTACAGCAATAAGTATGAATTAGGTCACATTTTGACGTCCCCTGTGTACCCAGCCCTCATGTTCATGACCATTATGGTGATGTGCCAGCTGTCCTTGATATAGCCTGCAGCTATAGCTTTATCGTTATATTTGGTTGACACTAATAACAGCCTTGCTTCTACTACACTAACTGCTACCTAAAGTATGGATTAAGCTTTATTAAATGTAGTTTCAATTAGATTAGATTAGAATGGTAATTTCAGTCTGATAGTGAAGTCGATAGACTCTGAAACAATTACGAAGGATAAATTAACAATGGGCCGAATTCTACCCTAAAGTCAAGCTACCAATCCATGTGCTTGCAGAATGGAAAACATATGATCAGAATCCAAATTCTCCTTTGAAATTCAAAGATTTGAAAAGAGAATTTACGTTTTGATCAGTGAACCCATTCGATTGAATTTCAAGAAACCTTGTTTAAGATGATATCAATGTATTTTACATTTTGTATATAATAATTATTCACATGTGTAGTGTCCATGGTTGTTGTAAAGTAACTTCCATTGTCAGTAGTTTTGACCTCAATGCTACTGCAAGATGTGTTTTTTTTGGGATAAATTGATTGCCTTTATGTCTGAATTAAAAACCTTTGAGTCAGAGTCCAATAACAGTCAGTATTTGATGTCTTGTCTGGTGGCTGAAGGTGCTTTTGATAACACAGTAATCTATATTTCCTATTCATTTATTTATATATTTCACTGTCGTACAAATATCACTTTTAGGAATTATACGTAATAGAAGCTTTAAAATCAACAAGGTTTGTAGAATTAAAAACAATGAAATGACAAGATTATTCTTGTGATGTTTATATTATTAGAACCTTGCTGCCTTATGTAAGCCCTTAATCTCCTTATGCAGCCCTCGGGTACGAGTCCATGTGTGTTTTGTCTAATTACTTTTTCAATTGCCACTATATAGCGCTGGACTAGACTTAAAAAAGGAAAAGGACAACGCTGTCTTGAAGGCAGTAATATTGGCTAGTTGCATAATCCGCATTAGTACAATCATGTAAGTGTGTAGAATGAAATGTTAATGCTGTGTAAAAACGCACTAAATGTACTTTTTTGACACAGTGTTAAAGTGCTTAATATGAAGCTTATTTTTTTATTTTGAAAATCGATTACATATGAAACGAATAGTGGGATGTTTTAGTATTTTGTGATTTGAGCTTCACATTTGCGAGTTATAACACAGGTAGCCCAAGCTGTGTATCAGTACATTATTATAAGAGAATGTATGTGGATAATGTCAATAAAATCAACAAAATAATAACATGAAAATGAAATCCTCTATAAAGTTCTGTGTATCTTCTTCAATTATTCCTTTATTGCCTGTGAAGATTTGAAGCGATTTAGACGAGAATTGAGCGAGTTATAGCCATTTTAAAATTAGCCCTTCTCTGACCCGTATAATAATTGGGAAGGTTGGCAACTTCGGCGATTCAAATTACCTAGTCGGCTCACTTCAGATGCAAATAAATCCTTCCATTTTCAATCTTTGAAAATTCCGACGCCAGAACGTAATTCTACGATAATTTTTCTTTCTGTCTGCCTAATCTTACGGCTCCAATCCCCATATTCACCCGAAAATTTTACCTTTGTAAAGCGCCATTCACCTCCAAATTCTGGCGTGCAGAGGCTCGGATCCTTAAGGTGGACCACATTTCAAACATTCCAACGGCCGAACGCAAACGTGACCCCCGGCCGGGCCGTAGACAGAAGGAATTCACTGTTGTTTTTGATCATTTACTGCTATCCGGAGGTGGGAGAGTTCAGTTTGTGATGTCAAATCGCTTCTGTCTACGGCCCGGCCGGGGGTCACGTTTGCGTTCGGCCGTTGGAATGTTTGAAATGTGGTCCACCTTAAGGATCCGAGCCTCTGCACGCCAGAATTTGGAGGTGAATGGCGCTTTACAAAGGTAAAATTTTCGGGTGAATATGGGGATTGGAGCCGTAAGATTAGGCAGACAGAAAGAAAAATTATCGTAGAATTACGTTCTGGCGTCGGAATTTTCAAAGATTGAAAATGGAAGGATTTATTTGCATCTGAAGTGAGCCGACTAGGTAATTTGAATCGCCGAAGTTGCCAACCTTCCCAATTATTATACGGGTCAGAGAAGGGCTAATTTTAAAATGGCTATAACTCGCTCAATTCTCGTCTAAATCGCTTCAAATCTTCACAGGCAATAAAGGAATAATTGAAGAAGATACACAGAACTTTATAGAGGATTTCATTTTCATGTTATTATTTTGTTGATTTTATTGACATTATCCACATACATTCTCTTATAATAATGTACTGATACACAGCTTGGGCTACCTGTGGTTATAAAGGTTTGAAATCGTGATATGCTAATTCGGTGACGTCAAAGGAGGCATTTGCTGTAAATTATTTATATTTTTTCAAGTAGCATTCTTTTCTGAAATAGAAAAAAAGTTTAACATCATTTATATATAAAGTTGTAGAAAACTTTTTTCCAGATTAAAAAATGTCAATGATTTGCACAAGCGCGCTTTTGTATAATAAATGAAGCCTTCTTTGACGTCACCGAATTAGCATATCACGATTTCAAACCTTTATAACTCGCAATTGCGAAGCTCAAATCACAAAACACTGAAACATCCCACTATTCACTTCATATGTAATCGATTTTCAAAATAAAAAAATAAGCTTCATAAGCACTTTCTACACACTGTCTTGTTCGATTGTTGTACACCGGCGCAGTCTTTACTAGTTTAACCGCTGGTCCCTTAGTAGTACGACAGTGAAATAATTAACATGTCCACAGTATTAGATACATATTGCGTCATTAGAAGTCATCAACCAACATTTTAACTTTAAACTACTAAAAATCCTAGATATTAAAATGTAAATAAAAAACAAACGAATACAGTTTATTGAATTCTTCGTTCAAAGCGTACAGTTAAAGTACAGTATAGATGGATGAATAATTTCAGTGTCATTACAGAAGCTGTCGGTTAAAAAAACATCCACGGTTGAATATAGAATGAAAATGTATTCCAGCCAAAGTAAACCATAAATTAATAAGAAAATGACTGTTTATTAAGTTCATGATCTTATTTTTCTTCTCATGTTTGTTGGGTTTCTATTGAGAAATAACTACAAGGTATGTTTGTAACAGGAATATTTACTCTAAGGCTTGGTAAACATATCTATTCATGTTGCTTCTATTATTCTGAATGGTGATAAACTCTAATTTATTCTTTTTCCAAGTGATGCCAAATGATATCCTGTCAATTTTACTAGTTTGATTTAAAGTCAACTTTAAACCACAATTTACTACAATTTAATTGAAATTTTTAGGTAGAAAAGGAACCTTCATTTTATTCATGAAATGTGCTTAAGGGAGTTAAAATAAACACTGATAAATACAAGTGACTATTTCATTTTTTAAGGAGATTTTTTTTTTCAAATTTCTTTTATGTGATGTTTTGAAGGATTAGAACAAAGGAATCACTGAATAGCGAATACCACAAAGTTCAGAGTATCTCTAGGGAATTATAGCCCAGATACACTGATTATAGTTTGTTTTCACTACTCACAATGAATGATAAAAAAGAAAGGAAAGATCAAATTTGTCTTTTCTGTGTGAAACCAGAAGATACAATTTTAGGGATCAAAAACGAAGAATCTATTAAAATTAGAATATTTCTAGTGAAGACAGTATTCAAAGGCTAGAAAGTTACAGGCTTTGGTTAAGAAAATAATGTTCTTATTAAAAATTCAATCTGAAATTCTTCAAAATCAGAATTACAAGTCCAAACAAGACAACAAGCCCACACAAACTCCCACTCATTTTCAGAAAAGTAATATTCCTCTTTATTCATGAAAGAAATTAAATTAAATTTGCCATCAACACCAGAGGGACCTTTTAGAGAGTCTTTCAAGTTAGAAAACAAGAAACCACAAATGGAAGACACGAAAATAGTATTTCGATGCTGTGTCTTTTCTTGGACACAAGGCAAAATAGGACTGAAGAAGATTGAATCAACACAGCCATCGCACCCCCACAAGGGAGTCAACACAGCTTTGTCAAACTAAGAGAAGGGAACGAAGACAAATGACAGAACCTCTTGCCTGGGTTTAGTTTGAAACCTTTGAGGGAGAGATTGCTTGTAACCAAATATTGTATTTTTTTCCTACTTTACAACGAGAGCCGTGGTCAGCCTAGTTAAAACTTCATGAAGGATTTGACAGAATGCTGAATAAATGATGCCGATTGAAAATACAAAATACAATAATGGATGAAGCAATACAATCCCCCAAATATCTCTTAAATTATAAAGACATGGGTTTGATCTTAACATGTATATTATTTTACAAAGGAAAATATCATTGAATACATAGATTAGTCTCATATGAAAATTTAATTAAAACTCTTGTTGTATGTTTCAATGTGTTAAAAAAGAAAATAGACTTCTGAATTTTGTAACTTAAAGAGATTGTGTAATACGTCTTAATGTAATTGTAAGATATGAGTAATTTTATTAATTGAATATCTAGTACAAGTATACTCACCAGTTTACACTGTTAGAGGTCAATCTATGGTCAAGGATGCCAACTCTTCCTCCAGCTCTTTCTTCCTTGTCAACTTTTTAAGTTGGTCGCAGTCCATATTTACCCCGGAGTTCTTCTTATTCTCAAGGGCGTGAATTTCATTCAGCTTCTTTCTCAGCTTGCGCACAACTTTGTCCTTCTCTCCTTTCTTTCTGTTCAGACTGTCACAGCTTTCACTGGGCTCTGGCGACAGGTCCAACATGTGGCCATTGATGCTGGGTGAGCCTGACTCCCCATCAGAGTCAGTGTTGACGTGAATGATTTTCTCTAAATTGACAGATCCTTTGGAGGAGTGGTTTGTCCTTCTGGGATGGCGATGTGACCTGTCATTGTCATGTCCATTGCCATTGTACATGCCATGGTCAGCGGAACCAAGATCAGAATGGCCAGAAGCAGAGCTGTTCGAATCAGTATCAGTGTGACTATAAGTATCGTGTGAATAATAACCATTGTAGTGATTACGACCACCATGGCCATTGCTGTAACTGTGGCCATTGCTGTAACTATGACCATTATAATGACTATGTTTTTGATAGCCATTATGCATGTGCCTGTTGTGTGAATGATTATTATGATGGTAGTTCCTGCGTCTGTAGGGTGGACGGTAATGTTGCCGTGGGGTGTACCCAGGGTTAAACTCATAAGTGACTCCCTGCACTGGTTGGGGTAAGTATTGGGTTCCGACTGGTCCCGATGCTTGCTGGAATGTGTAGTGACTGGGATATGGTGACTGACCATTACTCATGGCGGGATGGTACCCATTAGGGTAGGCTATAAATGTGGTGCCAGTGGTATAGACGCCAGGGTATGATTGGTTTGGGTGGTAGGGCTGGGTGACGTATGTGTACCCCTGTTGCCATGCCTGGTTCATATAATTCTGGTTGAACGACTCATCCTTATCATCTACATTGTCCTGCTCTTCCTTGTGTTGTTTGATAAGTCTGAGGAATTCTTCCCTTTCCTCCTTCGTCGGTGCATACTTCTTGTAGTCAAAATGTTCCTCAGCACAGCCATTCATGGTATTCTCATTCACAACGCCATTTTCCGAAGTAGACAAGTTAGTTTTCGATTGTGATAATTGCTTTTCAATTGCTATATTGTCATCTTGTGGCTCGAATCCGGTCATGTGTGAAACCGCATTCACCGACACATCTTCGAAGTCACACTTCTTGTCGTTCGCGCCATTTTCTGGTGGGGGTTCGTTTTCGCCATTCATCGTCGAGTCACCGTCCTTAAGTGCCCTTACGCTTTCTTCTGCGTCTTCGTTTGTTGAATCTATATTGTAGTCTTTCAAACCGCCTACTTTGAGCCCGTTTATACATCCGGTCTCATCCGATTCTTTATCCGTTCGAAGATCCGACTCGCAGTTCGTGTGGGCTTTCGTCTCTTCGGCTTCACCAACGTCGACATCTTCCTCGTCGTCTTCGCGGGCTTTTTCGTCGCTGTTCTCGACGTCGTCGGCCACAAAGTCCGGTCTTTCAGGGCACACAATTTTGTGGGTTTCCATTTCTTGGCTAAAAATCACATGTTCAGCGTTGAAAGGACATATGGTCTTTTCAGTATCGCTCACAAAATAGTTCTTCCTACATTTCACTAAATGGTGATTCATTCTGGCCGCAGTCACTTTATGGCTCGACTCGTACGGACAAACCAAAAGTCGGTCTAGATCATCGACATCTTGGTCCTCGTCGTACATTCTCCTTTGACGCGGAAAAATGGCTTGGTTGGTGTCCTGAGAAACGAAAAATGGCTGGTGTACAATCAGCTGTTCCCTAACGCAGAAAATCATTCAGACTTGTGATTCTTTATTTGTAGCCATTGCACATGCGCACTGCCATCCTCCCACCTGCTTTCAACTGGGCACCAGTTTCCCGGTGGATCCAGCTAGATGGAATTCCCCTCTTTCAAATATACAACTATATTTAATATTCCCTGGGAATTATCCCCTTTCGGACGTCTTAGGCATAGCTTTCCGTGTTCTAGGCATGTCGAAATCACGGGTTAAAAAAAGAACGGACAAACGGGTCACATGAAAAATGGGAATTCGGACATTGATCGGTACAAGGCGCTATATACGGAGATCGATCACCTTTCTAGTCGGCCCACTTCCAAAACCGAAACAAAATTCTCCTAATATCCCTAAAATATACGCAAACAGATTGTTTCTCGCTACATGACGTGACTTCAAGAATACTGAAAGCTAAACAATGCGGAATTTTCTGCCACCGAATTAATGTCGAAGCCATTCGAAAATAAATTCTGAATGAAAATTAACTCCCGAGTTATTTTCAGTCTCACTGACGGGGTATTTACCTCGACAATGTTTCTGATTTTAGCTTCAGTCGGCTATTTTATTCCGTATAATTTCGGATCCGGCCGTATTTTTAATTTTGATTCTATAGTTCGCCAAGCAACGTCGATGTTGGCTTGGGCGAGCACGGTAGCCAAGTGAGCAAAATTAGAATTCGAAATTATAGAATAAAATAGCCGACTGAAGCTAAAACAGAAATATTGTCGAGGTGAATTCCCGTGACACTTACTGAAAATAACTCGAAGTTTTATCAGAATCTATTTTCGAATAGCTTCGAACCCGGCGGCTTTCCAAAACTTAACCTGACTTCGCCGGGAAGATTTAGGGGATCTTTTTAACAAATTAGAAATGGACAATTCTTTCGTGCATGGATGATGGATGGCTGCATGCATGCGTTCAAATATGGTCTCCGGATACACATAAATAGAAGCTCTTTTCTCTTAGAGTTTCTATTTTTGAATATCCGTTTTAGCTTTAAAATAAATTGTGAATAAGCCAGTTTGAACTGCAATGCTAAATTCGATGGGATACTCGTTTTCAACGCAGCCATGACGTCTGGTGTCGCAGTACTATGTGGTTGATATCTTGATTCTTAGAAATTATCAATTTAATCTATAGATTTCAAATATTGACAAAAACTGCTTCCATGTTCAATGAATATAATAGAACAATACATTGTTCAGTGACAGATAGAGCTCTAACGACTCGGTATTACTTTACCATGAGCCTCCGATACAGACGGTTCCGCTTCAGTGTTCTGGCCGGCATATCAGGAGGCTAACTTAGCGGATTCATTCAATTTTGGTTGTCATTGAGCGCGAGCTCGAATGGAACTACGCCAAATCAGATATAAACTTCAAAACAATTCTTATGTTCAATAGGCTATTTCACTCAATTCTTTCTCGATAGTTTCAATATCTCCAGAAGCGTCTGGCATTCCCACGGCTCGGTTTTCAGTACCGTCAGTTTTGGCCTAGTCTCCTTTGCAGCCGTTCTTACTGTTAGTGGCTATAAACTGACACTAAGAACGGCTGCAAAGGAGCTGACTAGTTTTGGCCGCACCAACCGCGCGATTATTGAGAAAGAAGTGACTTTGTCGAGGAAAAAGACGTGTATTAAACACGGGAGATCTATTACGACTCTCATTACCGACATGAGATAAACACCGTCAGGTATTAATTTGCGCAATTACCGAAGAAGAAAATGAGAATATGGACGGTGTAAAGACCGATTAGCGACCAAGAGCTGGTCGCAAATTTTGTGCCGTTGCTAGGATACACAGAGTACAAAAACACTTGAATTTTCTAAAAAAGATTGATATGGTTCGTTTGTGTGTGTTTTATTATATATTTATATGTGTTTTTAGACCAATAAACTATCTATCCATCATGATCGATCTATCTATCTATCTTTCTAAAATCATTTATAATTCATGAGCTATTAGGCCAATGGGAGCTGACCATTTGGTCAGGTGCATGGACCTTTATACCCCCATACAGACCTGCCAGGTTTTAGTTATAGAACTGATTAATAAAACATGAGTGTTCTATCACTTTTAGTTGTAACTTAAAAGTGATAGAACATTAAATACCAGTTTAAATGAATGTTGGGTTTTAGAAGTTTCGCCTCGTATCTATCTATATCCACCGATACAGCACGGCCTCTCGTTTTCTAAACTTCACATCTATCTCATATATCTATCTATCTATCTATCTATCTATCTCTGATATCGAAACAAGGTATATGCAAATCCTCATTTTTGCAACTGAAACAGGGTGAGGATCAGCAGAGGTACTCCAGGCGGCACAACCCCCGCTCTAAATTATGCATGGTGAGACAACCCCTTCCGGCCCCTCCGGGATTGTACGGGTTTTGATGTGCTTATAGTTGATTGATATCCCAACAGTCAGTAATCATCACTTGGTTTATTTAATTCAAGTCAATTCATTCCTCTATAATAATAATAATAATGATAGTTGGTCTTTCGTTTTACTGAAATGTTGTAATTGCAACTCCATGCCGCGCTGACTACTCATGCTGCAGCTCCTACTGAAACCAGGCAGCAGTGCAGTTTCTCCATGCAGTCAGCCAGGTTGACTATGAGATGAAACTTGACACCGACTGTAACAAACCTACGTACATCAACTGCACCGTAAATGTCAAATGACCAATGTATCCACAGGTATCCCAAGTTCAATATTAGTGTAAATGTATGGCGTCTTTTGAACGCCATAATCATTAGGTAAAAATTCCGTTTGAATAGAATATCGAAAACACTAACTTGTTTGGAGTCATCTCTTCTGTGTCCGAGCTGATTTTAAGCCGAATCCGTTCAGTTTTTGGTGAGTTATAGTCGATTTGGTTTGTCACGTATCACACACTAGTACACAGAAGAGATGACTCCAAACAAGTTAGTGTTTTCGATATTCTATTCAAACGGAATTTTTACCTAATGATTATGGCGTTCAAAAGACGCCATACATTTACACTAATATTGAACTTGGGATACCTGTGATGTATCTGCACTTGCACAAACAAACCACTCCGTACATCAGATATCAGGCTGTACTTCCGATAATATATTCAGTAGGCTTGAATTGGCTCTGAATAAAGACTTTGATTTTAATTATTTTCGGATTTCAGCAAGCATTATGAGTTTGAAAATTTATTCAATAACAATTAATTTATTTAAAAGTTTATCTCATTTAAAAAGATGGTATATTTTTAATAATGGTAACATTTCACGGTCCGTCCATTCATCCAAGACGAACTAGTCAACGCGAGGAGTCAAAATGAAAAAAAATAGATTATAAATTTCAACTCAATTCTATTTTTTACTTGCAAACTGATGTTTGCCTGTCACCCCCCAACCACTTTCCTGCAATGTCGGACATTCCTTTCTATGAACACGGTTACCAAGGTAACTGAAAAGTGAAAAAAAATGAGAAAAACATTTGGAATGAAGAAGGTAAATCGGTTTATGGATGGGAAATAACCACTGAGTTAGTTTTATGGTAAAGTAAATAAAGATTCTACTTTTTTTCCCCCTATTTTCTACCGGAGCAGTTTCTTCAGCGACCCCTGGCGTCAAAAATCACTTATAGTTCGAATGAAGCCAGACACTGAAAATACGATCGCAATCTTTAATTATATTACTTCCACTTTTCTTTCTTCCTTTCTTTCTTTCTTTCTTTCTTTCTTTCTTTCTTTCTTTCTTTCTTTCTTTCTTTCTTTCTTTCTTTCTTTCTTTCTTTCTTTCTCTTTCTTTCTTTCTTTCTTTCTTTCTTTCTTTCTTTCTTTCTTTCTTTCTTTCTTTCTTAGTCCATTTCTTTCGTTTTCTACTTCTATTTTTCTTTCCTGTGTTTCTTCTGTGTTTCTTCCCTGATTTTCACTCTTTCCATTTTTCCTTCCTTCCTTCCTTCCTTTCCTTCATCTCTTTCCTTTCGTTGTTCTCGATCTGACATGTTTCAGTTTAGATAAATAACCGGTCTACCTTTGGTATCACTGACCGATAGGGGCTGGTAACTATTTGGACAAAATGGCGGCTAATGGCGGCAGATTTGCAAATCAATTCGTAAAAACGTCCTTACTGAAATAACTATCTTCCTTGTTTTTAAAAAGGTCTAATGGGTGCCAGTTTGGCTGCCTCAAGATTTTCGCAGCAACTAAACAAGAAGTCTTACCAGGAGAGAGTTGATATCTGGGACCTTTACTGTATGACATTCTACTTTAGGAACTGTGATGGTCAAAATGTAAAGATGAAACCACCTGACCCTCCGCCATTTGACAAACAATATCGGCAAGTACACAAGTGTGTGGCTGAACAGGTAATGAAGCATTGTGGTACATTATACAGTGATATTGTCATGATCACCATCATTATCATCAATCATGTCATCAATGTACATCATCATCATCATCATCTTCATCATTATCATCATCATTGATAAGGGATATTGTGGGGTTCCAGATGTTTACTCTTTGCTTTCCATTGCCAAGAAGACACTCTGGTCTGCACAGTATATCTGTCCTATATACATATGTATATAATAAATAATAAACTTTATTAACGTGTCTTAATTAGTTAGCTTACATTAACAGTATGCTAATTGCTTGATTTCATCAGACGTCACTTCCGGTGTCGTGAGGAATTTTTATCAGCTGAATTGCACCTTTTCAATAGAATACTCTCTGCTTGATAGCACATGGAGGACAGTGTTTGCCCGTCATTTGAAGCAAATAATGAGATTCAAGGAGTTTTAACAGCTGATTGAAAGCAAGCAATTGGGGACACCTATCTAGAAAAATTGAAATAAAAATAATATTTTCAATTATTATATTTATTTCAATTTTTCTAGATAGGTGTCCCCAATGAGCAATGTAAGCTAATGTAATGTAAGCTAACTAATTAAGACACGTTAATAAAGTTTATTATTTATTATATACATATGCATGCGGATCATCTATCTGTCCTGTATCAATTTTATCAATTGCTTTACAAATCAGGTGGAAGATCTTTGCAGAAATCTACACAACAGACTATCAGGAACCAACGACAAACAAAATCATGTTGAATCACCTTTTAATTTGAATGTAAAGAAATCTTCTATTGACCACCAGGATTCAGGACAAGGTACTATAATGACAACTTATTTACTTCTTGTGCAACCGAATGCAGTCCATGGCTTCAATCATTCGAGAGGCCCACAGTTCAACCCTCGGTCACCTCACACACTTGTTTCGACTTCTCTCTAATCCGTGTAGCTTCAGCTTTAAATTCCAGTAAAAAGGAGCACTGATGGAGAGAGGGGAGTAAAAAGTAAAGTGAGCACCGTACGTCGGCCTCTAGTTTATCAGTTTGTTTGCTGATGTGAGCTACTTACGTTAAATAAAGTTGCTTTACTTTACTTTTTTTTAAATTTTGATTTACTAGGTGTTTTTGTAACTGGTTCTGCAGTACCTGGAACAGTTATCACATTTCATCCTGGGCTTGTGGTGCGTATATATGTTCTCAAACCAAATAAAAATATTGGTGAAAGAAGCATAGACATTGGTGTGATATGCAAGCACGGTGGATCACTGACTCCTACACAAGTGTATCGAGACTTCAACTCGCCGGTGAGTTGTTTAGGGTCACAGCTACCGTGGGCACAATTATGGCCATGGAATTTCTTACCTTGTCTCAATACACTTGTGTTGGCTATATTAGATATGTGAGCTCAATGAGCGATCCCACCGGCAGCCCAACCATTGCTTCTGAGGCTACTAAATAATTCAATAAAAAATGTCTTTGCATCTTTTTTGATGGGTTTCCTGTGGTAGAGTGCACACGCACAATACATATTATGCTGGGCTCCCAGTGTGCTGAGTAACGTCCTATGATGGGCTTCCTTTGTGTGTTCCGCATAAGTGACCACGTGCTGAAACAATAGAGGCTGGTCGCTTATTAGCTGATTTTCAGACGGTCCGTGGTCTTCCGCTCGCTTGGACCATCTGAAAATCAGGCTAGTTGCTTATGAGAGCTTTTAGCTGTTGTGATAACATGTATTGTAATACATAATCATGATACCTGCCCATTACTACAGTATTGTATTATAATGCGCACTTGCAAATGACATTTCATAGCCTGAACAGTATTTTGAGTCTAAGACTTGTCGAAGAAGTTATTGAATGTTGACTAATATGAATCAGACTCTGAGTGGTCGATTACGAGAGCTTAAAAACAAAGCAACCATGTAGTTGGTAATTACCAAAAGTGGTCGAGGTTGCTTATGGGAGCAGTCACTTACAAGAGCTTTTAACTACAGACTTTGAGTGACAATACAAATGGAGTTTCGTAAAGGTGGTCGTAACTAGAGCTGGTCGCTTACGAGAGTGGTCGCAAGGAGAGCTATGACTGTATTATTATTATAGAGAGTTGACTATATAAATTATTGTCTCTACAACCATTCAGATGATTTAATAATAATAATAATAATAAATATAATCGTTAATGAGGATGCCTAGATCACTAATTAAAAGTGCTTTTCACTAAGGTCCTAAAAGAAAATAACAATAGAAAATAAAATAATATAAATAATTACAATAAGACTTGTAGGACATTTACATGTCCTACAAGGCATCTGATTGTGTTGGCATTCTGTTGCAGTACCTTCCACAACATATTAGGAAAATGCCCGATTACCCAGGAATGGATCAGAAAAGTACATATCTTATATCTCGCTATGATGGGTGTATTATTGACCCTAGTGGATTCAACAGTGAACTAAAGGTCTGTGACTACTGTGAATATGGTAACTATAGTAACCCCTCCCACAAGAACACATGTACAGGGCCGTAGCCACCAGTATTTGAGTGGTCGATCAGCTTTTGAGTGGTCCGGTTTTCAAACTTTGTTTTTCATAAAAAATATCCAAATAATTAAAAATGTAAATAAATTGAAACTGTTTCATTCGAAAAGTGGTCCGGTTTACCATACTGGCGGCTACAGCCCTGATGTATCAATATCAGGGTTAGTCTCCCTTGCATCAGTCTTTAGTTCCATCATGCAACGCTCTAGGGCCGAGAGCATTGCATGACGGAACTAAAGACGGATGCGAGGGAGACTATATCAGGGTCAGATCCAGGAAATTCAGATGATTTTTCATTACAGCATTTTCAGAACAAACGAAATCCTAACCATCGACAGATGTTGTTTTTATAAAAATTCCCAGATGAAAGGGTCACCATAAATATATTAATAGACAGATTCAGGGGGGACAGAGGCATTAAATTAATTATCATTTAAGCCTGGTTCACACTAGCATCGGAATTGGAATCGTAAGAGGAGCTTATGACCAGTTACCCTGGGTAACCAGAGGCCGAGAGGGGACCGGGAGAGATTGGGCCCCTCTCGGCCTTTGGTACCCAGGGTAATGACCAGTGAACTAATAGTCAGAATCGGAAGCAGAAGCGCGACAGAATCGGAATCAGAAGGTTTTCTTTTTCTTATGATTGCATTGTTTTGATTCACACTAGATCGTAAGCTTCTTACGATTGCAATTCCGATGCTTACGATGCTAGTAGTGCTAGTGTGAACCAGCCTTTAATCATGTAAATATCATCCAAACAGGGTCCTGATGGTAATGTTATGCCACACCCATTCGCCGTCGGCCACATGATGAACCACCCACCTTCAGGTGAAAACATTCAGAGATTTATTTATGACTTCGTTATGATTTCTAGTTCTTAAGGCCATTATCTACTCTTCGCAGAAAGCATTTACAGACAGACAGCAAATACTTACTGATGGTCCAGCAAGTGATTTTTCCAATGCTAGCTGTCTGCAAGAGTTTTCAGCAAGGAGTGATAACAGCCTTTGCCAAACCTTTTTCCCCCATTATTCTAAATAGGGAAGAAGCCAAATGTCATGCCATTTTCTTACGACTTCCATGCCTTTCCAAAAGAGCTCTCATATCTTATACCAAATAGGTAAGTTGGGTTCTTCTTTAAATCTGGGGAAACAGATGGGTAACATCAACGACTGCAGTTAACTCTCTAAGTATGATGTAAGGCACCTTTCCAACCAACAATAACATTATTACTGCCTTGGCTTTGTGAAGTGTCTAGCTACATTAGAGTCAGAGAGACAACAAAAAAAAACATACGTCATCAAAATCTAATTTCTCATTAAGATTCTTTGAATTTCAAGAGAGAATTTGGATTTTGATCAGAAGTTGTTTGTTCATCAAGTTAATGCATGGATCAATTCCAGCTGTTACCATCCAACCGGTCGGGGATTTTGTACAACAACATGTTGTCCCGGGGGTGGGGGGCGGGGATAACTTGACCGAGCATATAATCAATGGTGGAATTCATAATAATGGAATTCGCCGGTAAAGAGACTAGTTTTGTCGCCGATTGGCTTGAAAAACGAGGTCTTGCAAAGTTAAAGGCTTTGTTTGAAGGTATAAAGAAACACTTCGTGATTTTATAAGTACAGATGACTTCTTATCTCTACTGTTAGGGTCCATAACTCTTTCCAAAATGCGTCTAGCTTTATTATTAAACATGCCTTTAATATATTAAATTGTTGATTGCTTTTCCGTTGCCCGGGGGCGGGGAATTTGTTATTTCTGGCAGCCCAGGGGCAAGGAATTTGTAGTCCCACGGGAAAAAAAATACAAATCCCCGAGGGTCAGGGGGGGGGGGGGGGGGGGGGGGGGGGGGGGGGGGGGGGGGGGGGGGGGGGGGGGGGGGGGGGGGGGGGGGGGATGGTAACAGCTGGAATTGATCCATGCATAACCGTCATACTTTGACTGACAACCATTTTAGATACTACAAAGAACCAGGATTGCTTTTCAAGACCCAGGCCATTATGAGAAGTTTGGTGTATGTCACAGTTAATCATGTATGCAATGAAGAACTTTTTGTAAAGTAAGTTTTGAACGTTTTAGATGTTTTGAAGCATACTAGCCTGCATAGCGGCGCTCTGGAGAGGATCGGAAGGGGATCGGAAAGGGGAAAGGGGGAAAAAAAGGAGGGGGACTGGGGAGAGAAAGGGGAGAAGCATACAGATAAAGGTTATCACTAGGTTTCTGAGTATAACAAGCTCTACCTAAAAAGTAGGCAGCATCACTGAATGGCAAGGTGCAATATGCATTAGCATTTGGAATAGCTGGTAAAATGCACCGATTTATTTTGTCGACAACCCGGACAAACCATACATGGGACAAAGCTATTGTGTCAATGTATGCAGAACTGTCGAGGCATACATGTAAGTTTCTTGACTGGTATTTCTGTTACATACATGTATACATTACGCCTATATTGGATGTCAAGCCTCGTACACTGTTCTGACCAACATCTAATATTTCTGACCTGCAGTTATAGATTGAATCCTAACAGCAAGCTGCCAGAATGGTACACACCAGTAGATAAACAAGAAGATTCAAGAAGATGGAGTAGTACTTAGTCATAGATAATAATATTTTATTGTAAATAAATTGAAACTGAACAACAAATTTGTTTACTTGTTTTTGCTTACAGTAATATATATGCACATTGTACAAATGTGGTTTGTGTTTGGTCTATTTTGAAAACAAAATCTGAGTTTATCCTTTACTAGTAAGTCATAGTCTCACATTATTTCATACAAGCATCATTGCCTTTAACCATGTGATGACAGTGCTCTAAATACTCCAGTTTCGAGTTAGTGACACACCGCTGTAATCCTCAACAAGAGGCATTTATTCAGGCTTAGCCTCAATCCAGAGAATAACCTGTGCAAATAAAAATGGTTTCTATTGTTGAATGTCAACACTTTTTCACGTTCTCGTCGGTATTTGTGCATAATTTACACTGAATTGAGGCTTAGCCTGAGCAAATGCATTTTTTGTCAAGGAGAACAACTCGAAACTGGAGTATTGTTGATAGATGATTCAGAATGAAGATATTATATTAACACCAACAAACCTAATGGCATTTATATGCAATTACAAAATGTGTAAGGTTACATATTGAGTTTATCTGGAGTTACATGTACCGGTATTTACATTTTTTGGCTTGTATTTTGATTTGTATTTGAACTACATTTACAGTGAACTAGGCCCTTCCTCAAATTAAAAAGATATTAAAGATATTTTAAATTATAATGTCGCAGGGTATGATATGAGTAAATTCAGGTACTTTGGGTCCATGCAAGACCAACATAAGTGACCAGAATCTAAATTCTCCGAATTTGGGTTTTGATCACAAGTCACGTACATCGTTCTTGCACGGACCCCTTGAGATTGCTGTGAATGCATGTTCAATGGGTATATTCTTGACATCAGAGTTGAGCCACTTGCTGAGCAAATGTTGCAATTTCTTTTTCTAACATGGCCTTCTTCTGTGCATCACTGGCCTTGGGGTTCTTCTGGCAGTATTCACTCACTCTTAATATTGTCTGATACTGAAAAAAAGATTTATAGATTATCACATAAACATATCACATATAATCTCAAAACAACTGTCGACAGTCATGATGTACAACATGGATTTATTGTTATTGATACCACCCCACAATCTCCACCTCTACACAATAGGGGACTTGTGTGATGATGTTGTTTTACTACAACTACCAGAATGCTTTGGGAATTTTCTTTCTTGTTCAGATTTTTACTCCCTCATGAGAATAGTACGACAATTGGTGCTAATTATCTAACAAAAGAAAACGGGCAAAGCATTCTGGTACTTGTAGTATATGACGCCACCATGCAAGTCACCTATTGGTCCTGAGGTATCAGTTGTGGGGGGTTTGACAGCCCTGCCCATAAACATCTTTGAGTTCCACTACTTACTCTAAGTACGTCTGCCTTGGACACTGAAACTCTTTTGTAAACCTCGTATCCAACACGAGCAGTAACAAATGCCTGGTACAATGATTTTCCTGTTTCTCCACCATTTAGAAACCCAAGAATTGCAATCTAGTCCAAAACAATAAATATGATGAATCCTAGATACACAAAAAGGCGTCCTTGTTGTAAGGACAAGGTGTTTATGATAACGCGCCAACATGATCAAAACATTTCAAGAACAATCCACAAACTTTCAAAATGTAAACACAGTCAGGGACCAAACAACCATACCCCAAACTTCTATCTAAGTTTGCCACTGTATCAGTATAATAATAGCAACAATTCTCGACTATAATAGATGTAGTAATGATCTATGATTCATACGGGATTATTATCAGGTTTCTATACTTCCAGATCTTTAAGCATTACCTGTTCCAAGAGATCTAAGTTACCGAGTCGTAAATTATTTTCCGCCATCTTGTATGCTTACACCCTGTGTGCCTGCAAAGGACCATGGGAAATAAATGCTGTTTGCGTGGGAGGGCTAGTAGGAGTTGCATTCATTCGTGAATTCAATCATTTTTTTCTTCTTATCAGTAAACCTAGACTTACCCTGTACTAAATACGAAATGTCTATTGTGATCCTGCAAATGTGCAACCTAGGATACGGTAATCAGCGTAATGGCTCGTAATCGTTCTAATTTGTTTTTTGGGGGGAGGGGCCAAGTAGGTGGGGTGGGGTGGGGGGGGGGGGGGGGGGGAGGGAGGTATGACTTCAAAATAAATGTCTTTATCTTAATGCTACTGCACCTGCTCTATTATAAATGCTTCAATAAATGACTTGTTTCAATGCAATCTGAACTGTCGTAAAAAAACAATACCTATACCAAACTATTTTTTTTCTCCCCGACTTGTTACAGACAAACTGATACAATCTTCAAGGCCAAAACATTTACATTGTTCCAGACTAAAACATATTACATTGAAATGCCCACAAACCACACCCAGCTCAGCAGCAGATACTTGTTCCGCATAGGATGGGTTCAGTTTGGAAGGGAGTAGGAAAGGAAAGGAGAGAATGTAGAAGACCGAGGAAATCCACAATTCCTAATAATAAAATAGTATTTTTGAAACATTATCCCGATATACAGGAGCCCATAATCTGCCCATAAGTATAATTTTCTTTCTTATATCGGCTTCCTTGGAAACAGCTGTGCCATTTGTGTTGATAAATAAATGTTAATTTTTGTGAGAAATTATGACAATTTATGCGACCTCCAGCTAGGTTTTTGATTGGTTGTTGGCCCGTCGACTCATTTGGCGCGCGAGTCGCTCGTTTGGTTTTCGATTCAAATCATTCAAAATGGCTGCATTGAAAAGACGAAGTGAAAGCGTTGATAGTAACGTAGGACATTTTTACTACGACTGGGCCCTCTCACGATACAAATGGATGCCTCAGGATGTAAAGGCCAAGCAGAACAATCTCGAAATTCAACAAAATGAGTCGTCAAATGAAAAGGTGAAATATTTTTTTCCCTTGCGTGTGTTCAACGCGGGGCGGATTAACCAAACTAGAAATTCGTTTAATTCTCTTTTGACTCCATTTATGACTATATTTTACACTCTCTAGTCGTTTTAAAACCTTAGATAGCGCCAGTAAAAGTTCCTTTTTGAACCCCAGTTTATTTTTGCTCGAGAATTTTTACCTCAAAGATTGTGTTTGTAGCGTCAGTTGAATCCAATATGTTAATCAGAATCAGTATGAATACATGTTTTTGCCTAAACCAAACCTTCACAAGGTTTAAAAACCACTGTGTAGTTCATAGGATTAGTCGATCAGCTTGCTGAAGACCGAAGTGTTCTGGAACGATTCGATTTGTAACATCGTCAACTCGGATTCTAATCTAGAAACACCTCTCGTCGAAACACCTCTCTGTAAGCTAGACCGTAGACGGACACCTTTTTCTAATCTTATTCACTGTTAGACAGACGAACCAGACAGACACCTCACTATGCCGGCACTTCGTCAGACCGTAAGACTGGGTCCCAATGGTGTCTGGGAGTTGACTGTACCAGTTTGCTTGACATTTCTTTAATTAGTTTATTAGGGTCAGATTTACCTAATTGGATTGACATGTAATATTATTTAATGAGATATTTGTTCTGTAGGTTAAACCAAGAAAGAACTACGACCAAGCAGCTGTAAATATTATGAACAACTTTATTCCATTAGGGTAAGGGCGACTGGTTCAAGACAGTTTTGTCTTAATACATATATTTCTACGCTGTACTGTACATAGGACAGGTCACATGACTTACATGTACATGTATTTATAGCACATGATGGCATGTCAGTGAGAGTCAGACTTACTGGACACCCTCTGGACTACGACAACGACCAGACAGTGGTGTCTGTCTAAGAGAGATGTCTGTTTTGTCTAAGGCCGTGTTTACACTTGGTGGTTTACTGAAGTAAACGAGTTACCGAACCTTGGTAGAAATTAGAAAACAATCTTAGTTTTCTGATTTATACCTTGGTAAAGCTATCAAGTGTACTGTATACACGGCCTAAAAGAGGAGTCTGGAAGGAGTTCTTACTGTCGACATCAGCAACATATTTTATAAGTTAGGAGACTACATACATATGATTTCCTGATTATTTTCTGTTAAGGTTTAATGAAAGAGATAACATCAAGAAACCACTTCAAAACAGGGATGTTAATCAGCCAATAAAAGAAGAGGTATTTTAACCATGTCACTATGTATACCATAGAAGTGGCAGTGTTATTGATTGATAGGTCATATCTTTACAGCGAGGTCCAATCAAGCCAGATGAAGATGTCAATCAGGAAGGTAATAAATATAATTTATAATATTCATTAATAATTCATTAGGCAGCTGTCCAATCTGTGCTCAGCATTATTCTGGTCACGTGGCTACCTTGTAACTCCCATACAATTTCCAAGAAACTAAAAGCACGGGGAGGGTTTGAATAGTTGGCAGGGAATAGGTGGGGTTGATTAATTACTGCAATTGTTCATAAGTATGATACAGAATAGTAATAAAGCTTATTAGTATTCTGTATCTGATACAGAATACTAATAGACCTTATTAGTATTCTGTATCAGATACAGAATACTAATAAGCTCTATAAGTATTCTGTATCGATCAATGCATTATATGAGAGGAACAATACATTATCCTAAAAGCTAATTAAGAAAAATCAGTACACGTTAGATTTTGTTCCGCAGTTTCTTTAATGTAACTCTCTTCCTCTATTGGAGCTTAGCACCTTCACAGTTTTAACTTACTTACTAATGATACAATCATTGGATTTCTAGCTTTGTGCGGCAATTCTTTCACAATCTCAAATAAATTATAACAAACTTTGAAAGACAGGAGATTACTTCAAATTAAGGACTTCGCACAGTTCTCGCTAAATATTGCGTTACTTGCTACATTATTATTTTCAAGAACCTCGAATTAGAAGATGGTAAAGTAATGTTAGTCGAACTAGAACTTCATACGGAATTTATGTGTCTAAAGAAAGTCAATAGACTCTTTCCTTGCTACCTTGTTTTTACGAGACATCTGCCAGACTTCAGAAATCTTTACACTCCACTTCGGTGCTAGTTTGGGCACATTCCCTCAACAACTGACTCTCTTGTGATGCACTTTTGGCAGTTTACGAAATTTGTCAGCCATCGTCTCAAACTGATGCCCGTCTTAGCTCTGTGACCTTCCTGTGAGAACTGTTCTTGATTTGATTGAAAAGAATCAAAACTCTGTTCGCATTCACAATTAAAGCGCCCTTTGAAAACCAAACAAAAGTGTAAATGTATTCTAAATGAAAAAGCAGGCATATTACATATTTGCCGTATTTGTTCTTTGTTGTCTTAACCAATGAGCAATCGACTCTATTCAAAAACTACCAAGTATGAAAAGGAATAAAACATTTATTAAACAATCGATATCTCAATATAATACGAAACTGCCTTCATTGTTTAGTGTGGTCAAGCAATCGGAATGAGAATTGAATGCTAAAAGAACAGTTATTTAATTATTATATTTTTTTCATCTCAATCAGATATTGACTACAATTCTGGTTGAAACGCCTACCTGGTTCAAACAATGATTAAACAATATCATAAGTAATTTACAATATTCGTGACAATGTTGTATCTTATTTACAATCTCTCGCCTTTGGCTCGAGATTGTAAATAAGATACAACATTGCCACTCATATTGTAAATAATACATATCACATTATTGTTATGAATCAAAACACTGTATATTATTGAAGACTGATGAGTTGACACTGATTAATAATGAACATTTATTTTTATTGAATGTTTCAGTTGTATACTGCAACCTTCCTGGGCGATGGAAAACGGCTAATGTAAATTTAACAAGGTTTTATATACATTGGAGAATTGTACATGTTCGTTAATAGATGTATTGTTACTCATGGAATGCCATGCTTCCAGAAAGAGTCTTTTACCCCAATGGGATTCACAGTCAAGGATTACCACATTGTCAAAGTTAATAGAGTGACCTGTTTTGATGTGATGTTGGGCAAGGAGGGAGTTACGGTCTCCTAGCATAACATCACATCAAAACAGGTCACTCTATTAACTTTGACAATGTGGTAATCCTTGACCGTGAATCCCATTGGGGTAAAAGACTCTTTCTGGAAGCATGGCATTCCATGAGTAACAATACATCTATTAATGAACATGTACAATTCCCCAATGTATATAAAACCTTGTTAATTTACATTAGCCGTTTTCCATCGCCGAGGAAGGTTGCAGTATACAACTGAAACATTCGATAAAAATAAACGTTCATTAATCAGTGTCAACTCATAAGTCTTCAATATTTGTCATGCCTGATTACAAAATCTTCAACTTTATACACTGTATAAATGTTAAATTATAAATCTGGATTCCATTTCTGAATAATGATATCACTGACTCTATGGGCTTTAATTAGTAATCACAACCATTTTAATAACTTCCTGCGTCAGATGTTACTGGCTCACTGGAGAATAACTCACTAGTACACCATGTGCAATGAATCTATCAATAAATCATAATAAAGGGGTTTATAGTGCTAGTCAATTACATTACTCTAAGAGTAATGTAAAGTGACCTCTGATTGAAATCTAAGGCTTCTCGAGACTCTTTGAGTTTCAAAGGAGACTTTGGATTTTGATCACAAGTCACTTACACTGTTCTTGAGCACACCCTTTTTTTAAATAAATATTACATAATTTTATAGTTCCCATTAGAAAGACAAGTGTACCCGCAGAACCAATAGATGAACTTTCAGAGGTAAACAAAAAAAGTTATTTTTAATTATTATATATTGTTGTTGGTATCAATGATGCATATTGCAAAATAAACACTCAACACTACACCGGCCTTGAACCACAAATGGGCCTCTACCACCTGCCATGTGACTTTTTAAATTTTCACCGAAGACAAACGAAAACACCATAACTTGAAAGAGAATACTAAAATTAGTCAAAGTTGAAAATTTGAAAAGAATCAAGCAAATAAGAAAAAAGTTAACGGCTTTCAAAGTTTCCCGCTTTGACAAGGATTTGTATGGGTTTTCGCTTGGAAGGCAAGCTGTTGCCTTTCAACATACATTTCCATACAAAAAAGGCAAAGTTTGAATGCCTGTAACTATTGCCCTATTTACGTATTTCCCTTCAAACTTTCCACTTTTACTAACTTTAACATGCTCTTTCTAGTTACAATATTTTCGTTTGTCTTCGGTGAAAATTTAAAAAGTCACGTGACAGGTGGTAGAAGCCCATTCAATTGAAATATGTTTCTGATATATAAATGGAAACTGGCAAGTACACTAGTATGGGCTGTGTTGGTGTATAATGACAAATTCAATGGTTAAAAGGAAATCTATAACACAGTCACCATGAAAAAGAGTACTGAACTTTACTGACATTTTAGCCCTTCGCCGGAGTAAGAAGGAGTAATCTTGAGGCTTGAAACTTTGTTAAAGTTAAGTACTCTTTTACATTTGAATATTTCTGTTAGATCGCACAGAGTCATTCAACAATGCTGAGTGTGTTGTCAACTCGTTTACTTCGACTAAGAGCTGCTGAAACATTATGGCATAAGGTAAGCATCATCTGAATACCAGGATATGGACAAAACATGAAACTGTGCATGTGCAATATTGCAGGCAATGTTATTGCAGTATGTGTCTAGCCTGCGTAGCGGCGTACGGGAAAAGGGAAGGAGGGAGGGGAAGGGGGGAAGGGGAGGAGGGTAGGAGAGGAGAGGGGATTGGGGAGAGGGGATTGGGGAGAGAGCTGAAGGGAACGCCTGCAATGATAACCCCACATTCCTCGTATTTTACGTTCAAATTTTGAACGTAAAATTCCCATTGGTTAATCAGCTGTCAATCAAATGCCTCTATTGTTTTTTAAAAATGAAAATTGATCTCCGTCGTTTGAAGCGACGGTCTAAACACTGGCGTTCGATAATGATTGATTCTGAGATGGCCGTATCGTTATAAAACAGAACAAACTCAGTGTTATAAACTCCTTGTTATAAGGAAAAGGTCGCAAAGCCTAATTTTTAGAGTATTCGCTGAAGTGAAAGGAGAAGCGGTTTTTCAAGTACAACACGAAGCCGATTGAGGCCAAGTTCTTGGGAATCTCTTGTACTACACGAGTCGCCGCCAAAATTGATCTTCGCTAGTGCTGAAGAAGTAGACTGATTCCATAAGCGTGCATGTTTTCGCTCTTTTACCCTGGAGGTCGCTCAGAATCGGCGACAAAGAGCGAACAGACCGACTTATGGAATCAGTCTACTGAAGAAGTAACAGACACAAGGGGTTTCAACAAGTCAGGCTAAAATACCACAACTGTGCTTTGAACAAGAAGCTCGAGTACCCTGGTTCCAGAGGATTTGTTTTAAAAGCTCTATAATACGATGTCGAACAAGTTAGGGTAAAGCTCGAGCTAATCGTAAAGTAGAAAGCTTAATTAAATCGTATTAAATGTTGACAGTTGATTCTCTAGATATCTGGCCTTCTCTTCTCTTCTCTTCTCGATTCTTATATACTGGACTGATAGTCTCTAATAAAAACTTCCACGGTAATTTAACTTTCTGGGCCGAATCTAAGGATTAAAAGGAAGGATTCAGTTGAATGTGGGTATCTACGGACCGAAGTTCAAAGGTTTTTTGAAAACGGCGATTCGATCAGGAGTTCGTTCAGAAACGTCCGCAATCGTATAAATATGTTGACAGTTGTATGATTCTGTAGATAACTCTCTCTAATAAAAACTTCCTTTCTTCCTTTCATTTAAGTGCTATGTTTATTCAGTTTGTGTAGCCTTTTATAAATACCATAGATCGTAAAAAGACTTTTAAGCGATCCATGCCTTTCCCTCGTTCGATTGTCAAATTACATGTACATTTCACACTTCACAGTGTAAAAAAGACGATTTTGATTGGTTTATTTATTTCGCAATCTTGAATATTAATTAGGGGGTGTATTGAGGAATGTGGGGTTATCATTGCAGGCGTTCCCTTCCGCTCTCTCCCCAATCCCTCTCTCCCCTCTTTCCCCCTTCCCCCCTTCCCCTCCCTCCTTCCCTTTTCCCGTACGCCGCTACGCAGGCTATATGTGTCCACCATAGAATATATGGTTGCAGACAAAGTTACCATTGTTAAATGTGATCCTACATTTCTTTAGCATTGCATGCTTTGAATACTCCAATTTCGAGTTGTTAAGCGATGACCGCTGTCCTTGACAAAAGACGCATTTGCTCAGGCTAAGCCTCAATTCAGTGTAAATTATTCACAAATACCGACGAGAACGCGAAAAAGTGTTGACATTCAACAATAAAAACCATTTTTAATTGCACGGGTTATTCTCTGGATTGAGGCTAAGCCTGAACAAACGCGTCTTTTGTCAAGGAGTACAGCGGTGTCTAAACAAACTCGAAACTGGAGTATTGTAGACATAGACTCGGTTTTCAGCCCATTAGGGTGCCGATTTCCCCCAAACCTCCCCCACTAATGATGTGGGAGAGGATCACGGGCACACTGAAACCACCATGGCTGGAAGTCGAGCCTATTGTAGACATGGACATACATGTATGTTGCAGTCACACTGTTGTTGGCAATGCATAGTGTTACACAGTCTATGTGCACTACACCCCCTTGTGTGCAGTCTGAATTGTATTATTACTGTCAGCGTATGGTAATATCAGTTTTCTCTCTTCTCTAGGATACCAATGAATTCATAGAGTATGTTTTAAGGTAAATATTAACATATTACAGCTTTCAAAAGAGCATATATACCTGTGTCTTATGGACAGTGTATTTTAAAATGAATTCTCATAGTAAATTATTATGATGTCTAGACTGAAAGATGACTCTCTGTTAGTTGATGTTCTACCACTGCTCACTAGTAGGTGAGTATCAATAAAATCCTGTTTATTGATTAGCAGTTGTGTCAATAAGATGTTTAGTAACACTGAGTTTTAAAGTGAAAGGAAGTAGACAGCTGTGGGGTCAGTAAGCCCTCCCCCTTTTTTCATTTTTCCTCTGTTTTCCTAAAAATTATTGCCCGATGAAAGTACCCAACAATATTGACAATACTTCTGGACAACCCAGTCAACACGCAAACATGATTTATAAACACAAAATAATGGGACAAGTGCGACACTCAAAAGTGCCACCATTATTAGCCAATCAGCTTTCAAAATGGCCAGACATTGTTTTTAGGTCGAGATGAAAGAATGTGAATACAGGACATTAAAAGTGTTTTTAGTGTCACAGAGTACTTTGTGCTTTTGCTTACACTTGGGTCATTGTGCTATAAGTAGGAGACTGTGAGCCAATACAGCAAAAAAAAAAAAAAAACAATTCAGCAAAGGTCTAATAACCAACATTGGTTCATGTTCTAATATTTAGAGTAAAAGAAAATGCTCCTGAGGGGAGAGCACTGTCAATGGGTGCGTGTCTGGAGATGTTACCAGTCCTAGAGAGACTATTAGGATCTAAATTTGAAGAGTAAGTCCAACCTTGATTGTCAGTATGAACAGGATCGAACAACCAGTAATCAATCTAATATTGCTATGGTTTGTACATTAACTTAATTGACACATTTATACTAAATTATAATGTATTTTTAAAGCTGACTGATGTATTTTTACACTGTTCAGTTACATTGTGGTTGCACTAAACATGGTGAGGGAGATGATTAAACGATGGTGGACTCAGCTGAAGCTTGCAAACAGTAAAACTAGTGATCCAGAATACTACAGATGTAGTAGGTAGGTACAGGACTAAGCTACATGATTGTATATGTACAGAAAGGAGGACAGCTCACTAAGCATGACAGTATGGGTCAGTCCCAGGGGTGTTGTGATCTGTGAATTTGCTGTATATTATTACCTTATATAGAGATTATTTGTTTGGATTGCAATAGGAGTATTGGTGGTCTTTACATGGCAATGGTATCGATATCTGCCATCATTGCTCGGCTCAAAGGCAGGAAAGGCCGTGTGGGAGAGAAAGCTTTGGTGAGTTAATCATGAGTAGGACATGTTTAGATAAATAAATCCAGTCATTCAATGCTCCATTTTATACTTATTGCCAATTCAGCTTTAGTTTTTATTGAAATTTTGTTCACACAATATTTAATATTTGATTACATTTAAATCAAACTGACATTATAAACTAATTGCGATTTTGAGATGACAATACCACAAAATATTGATGGCTAGTTGGGAGAAAATATATTCCATATTGGGCGGAGTTGCGCAATGACCGAAGTCAAGTCGAAGTCAAGTCTGATGCAGGGAGGAAAATAGCTCAATGAAAAGACAAAAAGTACAAGATTAGCTTATTTCACGGCAAAGAACAACTTTCACTGTGAATTCATTCAACTTCATTCAATGTAATTCTGCAATAAACAAACGACCAATCAATCATAATACATTTTTAATCACAATTTACATTGCTTTGTGTCCACAGATTGTATCAAGACTACTTGACCTTCTATGATGTGAACTGTTTTTTAAGTTAGTTACTAAAGGGTTTTGTTGTAAAATAGTTTCAATTTATTATATATTATTTTAAGTGTGTTTGCTGAGTCCAACACAAATGTGCACGGCCACCTATGATGTACAAACTGTTGTATACGAGTACAGTATTCTATTACTGTCTGGTTAAATTGATCCGCAATGATCAGCTTAGCTATGAGATTCTTGATTCGCTTGCACAAGCATTTGTTGAATTGACCACAAACAGCAAAAGGGCGAGCAGATATGGATGACACATGTATTGTCAGCTGTAGTTACCCAAGGCAAGATCACTGGCCAGCATTGTCTCAGTTTTAACCTTGCCTTTAGTTAATTATATTTAGCCTCATGAAAACTGATTGCTGGATTATTACAATGATAAATATGTAAGTGGTCACACTTTTGTGTTGAATCAAGAATCTGAATCGAGTGTAAAAATTTTCCAATATTAAATTTCCATAATCTAGTTTGACTGTACATAAATTTAAAGTCACCCATAGTATATACTAAATGAGTGCAAATTTTAACCAAGTGAGTGTAAATTATAGATGTGATTATTATTTATTTTATTGTTATTAGATTACACTGTCAATCAAATAATATACACCTATTCCAAATATCGTTGTCCGTGCCGAAAGCAACAAGCAAGAAGCTGACGACCGCAAAGGACTTTGGGAATCTCCTAATTAATTAATTTATCCATGGTACTTGAGAAGTTATTCCTACGAGCGTTGAATAGCAATCATTTGGAACTATTCGGCCATTTGAAAATGCATGTTATTAAAATGTATACGGATGAATAAGGAGAAGTCCCAATGCCCTTTGCGGTCGTCAGCTTTGTGCTTGTTGCTTTCGGCAGGGACAACGATTTTTGGAATAGGTGTATATGTATTTCCATAGTGAATAAGTAATAAAAAGAATCTTGAATCAATGTACTGCATCAGTTTTATCTGTTGGATAAGACTTATCCTGTGGATATAGCACTATTCACCTTTCGTGCAACCGGGGCCAGAAGTAGGGCCAGTTTCCACTAGTGAGTGAAATTAGTAAAACATGAATTTACATGTAGACTTGATGGAATCTACAGGGTTAGAAGATGTTTTTCTTCCAATGGATTACTTTATAGTTCTATTCAATACACTTTTCATGCTGGTGAGACATTTTGAAATAATTACTCGGGCTTCCTGTGGAATGCCCGAGTGTTTCTTTTTTTTTTTTTGCTCCGTTACAAATCGCAAAGTCCTGCACATGCTTTTTGTTCGTCGCCCATCACAATTCGCTAATAGGTGACTTGCACTAAGAGGTCACGTGACCCCAACCCCCTAAGATCGAACAGCAGTGTCAAAATGAACTCCAGAAATGAGAAGAGCACCTCGAAATTAGTAAAAGGGCGAAGTTTCAGGGCATCATGTCTGACACAGGAGGAATGGGAATAAAAATAAAATCCATCGTTTTCATGGCTCTTGCCATCCAACGCATTTTCCAAACAAAATCTTAGAAAACGATCGATTTTATTTTTATTCCCATTTCTCCTTAGACTGATTCCATAAGTCGGTCTATTCGCTCTTTGTCGATTCTGACTTTTGCTCACCAACCGACTTATAACACTTCTTGGTTCATTTTGATATGACCTCCAATCACGTCGCTCGTTATATGGTCTGATATGATTTGAACCAATCACAGAACAGCTCTTATTGCTCTAAACTACTTCCGTTGTGAACTCTTCAATGTTCGCCGTGGCCATCCGCAGTCATCAGCTGTGTTCCTAAAACTTACTGAGGGAGGGAGGGACCGATAGATTGTTTTACAAAGATGTCCTCAAACAGATAAATGCTTTATAATTTGAATTTACTACGGTATATGTTTTAATCAGTATTACCCTGGCTGCCGCTAGCAGAGGTATATTTCATCTTTCTGATTTTCGATGAGTCTTTGCTTTTAGCTTTTGGTAACAAATCTATTGGTCCTTCCCGCCCTCAGTAAGATCTTTGTAAAACAATCTATCGGTCCCTCCCTCCCTCAGTAAGTTTTAGGAACACAGCTGATGACTGCGGATGGCCACGGCGAACATTTCGTCGACTTCCCCAACTTCAAAAAATTATTTCTCGGAATATGGTGGACCCAAAATTTTGTACAAAAGCTCATTATAAAGATCATTTATTTGAGAATGTCTGGAGGGAAAGCGATATTTTTTGCTTGCGTAGTTTTGGAGATATAATTTTTTTAGCGATAGTGGTCGTGCAAATTTGGTGGCCGGAGTTGCAAACCTTTCCTAATTATGTATGCTAGAAACGGGTGAATTTTCGAATCGCTCAAAACCACTCAAAAACACAATTTCTTGCTCAGATTTCTACGCCAAAGTGTTCTTTAATTATCAGACTACTGTTTTGAAGACATGTTTCAGAATCTCATATCCTTTGAAGTCTTTCTAAGAGCTCATTCCTGAGATCATTCGAAAATCCAACGGTCAAACGAATATTCAATGACGTCACGGTCCACTGATTCTACGTTTGGGCTACCTGTGGACTCGCACAGGGAGCCCAACATTATACGTTATACGTCACTCAACACAGGGAACCCAACACAATACATATTATAGAAAATGAACTAGAAGTTCTTGTTTGACTGATGACCGAAACGGCTTTTGTTTACCATTGATTTACAATACATATTATATTATACTATGCGCGCGCGTGCGCTTTACCACAGGAAACCCATCAAAAAAGGCGGCAAATATCATTTTTTATCATTTTATCATTTTATTGAATTATTTATATAGCCTCAAAAGCAATGGTTGGGCTGCCTGTGTTATTCCCCGAACATTTGTGATTCTCATGTTGTTTATTACTCGGGCCCAGGCCGCAGGCCGCCCGAGTTAGAAAATGCGGATTTCGGTAGTAGTAGTAGTAGTAGTAGTTTTGTTCGGCTTCAAAATGACGAGTATGCGAAGTATTTAATCGTATCCGGAGTTTCAAGATTACTCCGCAGATTTGAAAAGATAAAGGAGACACAGGACTCAAGTAGATTATGAATCTTAGTTTTGAAAGCAGCTGTAGATCTTCAAGCTATTAAAAGGTCAGGATTCTAGTTCATCGTTCAATGACTAGAAGTGGTAAAAGGACTAGAAGCTCGCTTAAAATATATATATTTTTAAACAAACGCGAGGCCGTTATCGGAACCATCTGACCTATGCAACCTCAAGACGTATCATGTTCGTACTCACCGGACTAATAGTCTCCCTCGTCACTCAACTGTCACTGATTGTCATGACGTCAGAGAAATTATATTGTATTGAAGAAGATGTCCTTGTTTTATTCGACGTTCGAACCGTAACTCGAACCCGAACTCGATTCCAAACTCGACGTTTCGGGATCTGAAGCTAGAGAGGGGACCTTTACACAAACTCATCAAAATCAAATCAATTGAACTCAAAGTCAAAAGGTAATCAAATGAACTCAAAGGCAAATCAAATGAACTCGACACATACATGTATATACATAGTCTCCCTCGTCACGCAACTGTCAGTCATTGTCAGGTCTCTCCTCGCGCAGCTGACATTGTCCTTGTTCTTCAACCAACTGGCATTCATTTTCAAGTACTTCCTCGAACAACTGACATTTTCCTTTTCACAATGCCCGAGTGAACGCTCATTGAGCGTCTTGTTTTTATTTACTCTATGTACTGTTCATAGTGAAATATAGATGTTCATCAGGGGCAGATCCAGGATTTTTATAAGAGGGGGAGGGATTTTTTTTTCACATCCCGATCCCAACATGTATTCAACTGTAGTGGGCTCCTGACTGGCGAATTTTAAAATGTACGCGATAGATATTTTTGATGTTACAAAATCGTTTTCGAAAGTGCTTTATAGAACTCGCTGATATTTTCTTTGCTTGGATTTCAAAAGATTTCTTCAGGTTTTTGAGGTTCTAAACCTCTTAATTTTTCTTTTACGCACTTCATTTGGGAACTAGTTTCGTCTTTTAACGGTACATCTTTGAGGGTTGAAAAGGTCTATAAAGACGAAACTAGTTCCCAAATGATGATCAACAAAAGTGCGTAAAAGAAAAATTAAAAGAGGTTTAGAACCTCAAAAACCTTAATGACTTTATAGAACTACACTGCTAATGAAGAACATTATAAAATGCCATTCGATGAAAACGCTTTTATTTTAGGACTGAAAACAAATAATAGGATACGTAATACATTAGATCCAACCACGTTAATCAAGTTAAACAATTATTATAATTATTATTAACGTTTTCGGCAGGATACTCGTACACGGCTTTTGCTACTTCTCAAGTCTTCATTCTCCAGAGACATCGGTGAGAAGTTGAGACATCGAATCCACTTACGTAGAGGATGTGAAGATATTCGGCCCTCCTCGCTAATAAAGTATAGGTCTGAGCAACAATGTCCAAAGATAGCCTGCGTATAGCTGGCCCTTTGGGAAATGAAAGGGCAGGGTAGGAGACCGGGGAGAGGGACTTGGCTCATTTTATACTCATTTTGCGTATATTGGTTAGAATTCACGTTGCCAAAATTCCATTTCCGTCTTCTCCCTTTAGGCCTGAAACTCAGGTTAAGGTGGAAAGACCTCCAAAGGTCACGATAAATACAACAACAACTTTATTACTCGGGCCCAGGCCGCAGGCCGTCCGAGTTAGAAAATGCGGATTTCGGTAGTAGTAGTAGTAGTAGTAGTTTTGTTCGGCTTCAAAATGACGAGTATGCGACGTATTTAATCGTATCCGGAGTTTCAAGATTACTCCGCAGATTTGAAAAGATAAAGGAGACACAGGACTCAAGTAGATTATGAATCTTAGTTTTGAAAGCAGCTGTAGATCTTCAAGCTATTAAAAGGTCAGGATTCTAGTTCATCGTTCAATGACTAGAAGTGGTAAAAGGACTAGAAGCTCGCTTAAAATATATATTTTTTTAAACAAACGCGAGGCCGTTATCGGAACCATCTGACCTATGCAACCTCAAGACGTATCATGTTCGTACTCACCGGACTAATAGTCTCCCTCGTCACTCAACTGTCACTGATTGTCATGACGTCAGAGAAATTATATTGTATTGAAGAAGATGTCCTTGTTTTATTCGACGTTCGAACCGTAACTCGAACCCGAACTCGATTCCAAACTCGACGTTTCGGGATCTGAAGCTAGAGAGGGGACCTTTACACAAACTCATCAAAATCAAATCAATTGAACTCAAAGTCAAAAGGTAATCAAATGAACTCAAAGGCAAATCAAATGAACTCGACACATACATGTATATACATAGTCTCCCTCGTCACGCAACTGTCAGTCATTGTCAGGTCTCTCCTCGCGCAGCTGACATTGTCCTTGTTCTTCAACCAACTGGCATTCATTTTCAAGTACTTCCTCGAACAACTGACATTTTCCTTTTCACAATGCCCGAGTGAACGCTCATTGAGCGCCTTAAAATGACAAAAAAAATTACAAAGGCTTAGAAAAAAGAACTGATAATAGGTAAACGTTACTCAGAATAACTTGTAAAGCTAATCTAGCTGAGTAACTACTAGTATTAATTAAATATTATACAGCAGGTTATTCAGAATAACTTGTAAGCTAATCTAGCTGAGTAACTACTAGTATTAATTAAATATTATAAAGCAGGTTGGCATTAAAGCTGTACAAGTGTAAAGAAAAGCTAAAGCTGTTTTAGCGTACAAGTATAAAGAAAAGCTAAAGCTGTTTTAGCGTTCGGTACTAGCCATTTTCCTACATTTGTTTTAAATTTGAGGTATTTCAGGGAAAACATTATTAAATATGCAGAGACAGCCCATGTGGACAGTCTTCAAATCAATTTTAATTAAAATACCCTGCTATAGAGAGAGGCTCCTCGTCCCATCCCTCTGAAAAGGGATGGGACGCAGGCACGGATCCAGGAAAAATGTGACCATTTTCCGAATGACCGTTTACCGAGCCGGCCGTTTTTGTTAAATACGGTACACTTGCACCCAAAAAGATTATCAATATCTAGAGCGTCCAGTTAATGCACCTTTTCATAGTTTCCCAGAATGATTCAGGATTCTGCGCGCGCAAGCGAGGTCAGGGGTGGAAATAGTAAGAAGAATTACAAAAATAGATGCAAATTCTCAAGCACAGAAAACAGTTTTATCTGTTCTTGATTAGTTACAGTAGTCATATTTTCCTCAATACACGATCAATTCTAAATATTTTTCCTCCCTGACCTCGCTTACGCGCGCAGAATCATGAAGCATTCTGGGAAACTGCGAAAAGGTACATTATACTGTATTGTTTATATAGACTGTATAGAGGATCCTCCTGAAAAACCACTTTTACAAAGTGACAAGAAGAGGTCCATTCATCGTAGATAGCTCCAAAATACACTAATTAGGTTTTTATAAATCCAAAAAGAGCATTTCCAGTTAATGTTTTCACTATTTTTGCCAATGATAAAAAGTGTGGTACTTCATCATCGTGGTACTATCAACTTTGTGCCCAATGGCCTTGATCGAGTTAAGGTCACAGTCTGTTGTAATATATAAAAGAATAACAAATCCGGGAATCTGCGTTGCTGATACTTTAGCATCATTCATAATCACAGCAATATAAGCATCATCTGTGTGAGGTGGAGCCTTGTGTCGAGTAGAATTAAGCATCAGTGGAATAACATCAGTGGATAAGACGTGGAACGCGCCATGACAGAAAGGCGGCCATCTATCCTTGGCATACTCCTCTTTGGTTAGATACCATTTTCTCGTAGGTTCACGTGCAACTCTCAGGTCCACCTTCTCGACAAGTCCTCCGTAGAATGGCCGCGGACAGCGCTCTTCTTTCAGCCATCGTATTACGTTAGGTACTCGAACGTACACATCGTCATCAGTCTTCAGCACATACTTACAAGAAAGTCTGGAGACAGCCCAGTAATGGCCCATGAATGTCTTTATCGCAAGGTTGTAGTAATGATCAGTAAAGTTCCCTATGATGATGTCATTATGATGTGAAGCTTCTTGAAGGTTGGCTGCATGATTCTCGACGCTTTCGCTAACTCCAAGCACGAAAAACAATTTCCATATTCTGGTCTTCTCTAGCGATGAACTTTGTCCCCACGTATCGCGAATTGCCTTTCGTAAATATCGATGTTTTACGCTCGAAGCGGCAGAATTCACCAACACTACAATGAACAATCGTTTCTCGTCTAGTGGTATTTGTGGTTCAAGGTAAGGCAAAAGAAGGGAAAAATTGGCTCCTCTCTTCACGTGAACGGATTTGGTGGCATACGTGCAGTAAAGGATTATCGGCATCAAGATTGAGAAAAAGAAAAGCAGAAACATTCGCTTCATCGTCTTTCTTCCTAAGATCAAAGTTAGAGGCATCCTGATCCATTTCAACATGTTTCCAACGTCTTTTATTCTTTCTCTCCTCTCAGAAACCGTCTTTACGCGACCTTTATGCAAGGTGTTCCGCTGTTTTGTCACGACGCAACGATCCCGCTTCCGAGGACCGCTTCCGAGCGCGCGCCTGCCAAACTTTTGGCGGGAAAACTTATTTCCGGTTTGGGCTCACTCGACTCGAGCGCGCTGTGAGATGATATTTCTCAACACTCGAAGATAAATTCCTCTAAATTCCGTATCTCCGCGCGGCCATGTAATTTACTTTTTGTCATAGTAGAGTCAAAGCATCATTTGCCCGTCGACATACATTTCTTTGTAAAAATTCTAAGTTTCAAAAATTCATATCTTCTCCGGATTATGAAGTTTGAAGTTTTTTATTTGATCAGTGCCTTTGGATAATCTTTACGAAACTGCACAGTTTTAATAATATTATATCGATAGGACAAATTTAACTGTAAACTCCTTTTTAAAGTGCATATGACATGAAAACATTTATTGGTCTCAATTATGCAGATTATTGGTAGTATCAAAGAAAACATAATCAATTTTCTGTGAAATGATTACTTTGAAAGATATTTTCGAAAAATACATCAGCTGTTACTTTGTTTGAAGAGCCTCAAAAATAACCAAAATAGTCATACTTTTGTCCAACCATAAGACAAAAACATAAACAGGTAAAGCTTCTAACTTTTTTGGTGTTTAAAGTATTATATCTGTACTTTTAATCTACTTCAAATTGTTTGTTCTTTTCGTTTTCTAGTACAAAAAGCGATCGATATTTGCCATTATTTCAATGAAACCAGGGTGCGATCAAACAACGTGACGTCACACTTCGCAACCTTCGCAACATGTTTTTCACAAATATCTCTAAAAGCAATAACTTGATCAAAAATTATTTGTGATATTATTATTTCCATCACTAATCTGTTATAAAATGAAATAAAAAAATTGTGTCCTATGCACTTTAAGGTAAAACAATTATTTCAAAATGTCTCACCAGCATGAAAAGGGTCTACTGTGTATGACCACAAACAATGGTGCCAATTTAGGTTGGGGTAAACTGCGCATTATGAAAGACAGAATACATTTGAAAGAAGTTACCCCAATCATGATTTGGAACCATTGTTCTGGGATCTCAACAATTGAACTGGTAAATGGTCTATTGATTCTGTTGCTTCCATCATTTCTGTCTAAATCAAAATTTCCTTCTCTTTATTCAATATTTGCTTCCCTTATGAAAAGCAACCACCTCTGAGGAACCAGCGTTGATGGTTGCTTATGAGGAAATGAACACTCTTACTGGCTTTTGCTAGTCATACTTCTTTGGGAATTGTACTACAGTAGCCTATGAATAGCCGTTACCCAACGAAATAATCTGATCTTTTTGATTTTTTCGTTGGGTATTTAAATGGCTATTCGTAGGCTATACTATAGCAACAATGTACAGAGTGTGTGGCTAGTCCCTACAGCAGGGCTAGGGTGTATACATGTAGGTATGTCATTCATATCAAATCACTTTCCTTGGCTTGTCCTCATCCCTTAACCATTGTCTGTCATTAACTTCTGCACCTCCACCACACTTCATGACCCACATTGGGAACATCCATAAGATGTACCAATACTTGCCGCACAGATCTCTATAGTTATAGCGCCATCCTTGATCGTAATCTAGAACCTGATGGCTGAACTCGTACGTTGTTTGTCCAGTAAACATTAGACGTATTTGAAAACATCCACACACGAGGCTCACCAAAATTTGAACAAGCGTCAACCATGTTACCATGACAACAAGTACATAGAACATAGCCACTTTACCAACGAACCACTTGTAGATTGTAACAACAGGAATAAGCTGAACTATTCCTTCTACACTCATAGGAGATAACGGAACAATATGCTTGTGTAGGTACATGAGATTTATGACGACACAATAAACAGTCAGTACTCCAGCCCAAATGTTCAGTACAATGAAATATCTTAAATTGAAACGTCCAATGCAGTTAGCTATAAAATAGCAGTGGTGATCTCTCCTGTCTATACATGCATTACAGATCTCACAATGGTGAGCTCGGGGCGGGGAGTTTTGTTGACAGGATTGACAGAAGAAGTAACCAGTCTTGTGACCGTGTCTTGGACTGACATCACTCTTCCGACACGATACATCCTTGACAACGACCGCGTAATAATAACTACCAACAGTCACCATGCAGTAGACGTAAAATCCTACGTGGAAATAGAACGCCTGCGATTCTTTGTACAAGAATGGAATGACTTCAAACAGTTCAAGCATCAATGAAGCAACATACAACGACAACATGTAGCCGACCGACAGGACATGAATACCCCGAGCAGATGTTCTTTCGCTGCTCTCGTACTGGTACGAATGTGCCGGCATCGTTGGTGCGTCTATATTCCCTCCTTCAAGTTTCTCGGTGATCGAGGAGGGGTCAAAATTTCATGTCTTTGTGGTCTGTTTGTAAACGTGGACGTCCATTTTAGAACCGTGACACAGGAAGCCCGGTAAAACTAGGATTATTGGGCTTCCTGTGTGTGTTTGTTTTACCGCTGGCCTAATTTACTCCACGTGCGGAAATTTCATTTTCAAATTTATTCACACAATCGACGCATAACATTTTGATCGCTGTTTTTCTCCCAAAATCGCAAAGTAAACACAGCGGAATACCTTGGGTTGCATATGTTATCCAATAAACGAAGGTCCGCGTTCAGCGTTTATCTCGAAAATTCAGCCAGAGGTGCTGAAAACGACGAAATCATCGCAAATGGCGGGGTAAGTGATCCAGATCAAGACACGCCATTCGTGACCAAAAAGATGAAGAAAATGACGCCGAAAGACAAATCCACTAAACGTGGAACGTTGGACAAAAACGCGGCAAATGGATCCACAGAACAAATGGAGACGAAATCTCGGCGGTCCATTTTGTCCAAAGCCAACAAACTGCGTCGCAGCCTACACATGTCGGGGAAGAAGAAGAAACGTGGACGAAGCATGGCCGGAGCCAGTGAAATGGAAAAAGTGGCAGTTATGGACAAAGATGACAGTGAACCTGAGACTGCAGTCCCAGTGCAGAAAAAGCCACGAAGCGATCGGAGTAATACAAGTATTGCTGCTCGTGTTAATACTCGCTCTAATACCAGTATTAATACCAGTATTAGTAGTAGTACTAGTGCAAATAAACGCCCTGTATGTACCTATAGTATGGGGAGTACTAGCAGTCTAGCAGATGGAGCAATGCAGTGCGAGACTGAAGCTGACAACTTGATAAAATGGTTACTAAGTCCAGTAAAGCCAAAAAAGTTTTTTAGGTAAACTGTAGCTAAGCTTAAGTTAATATTTTTAATTTTTCTTATCAAAGCCTTTATGTGTCTCTGCAGGTTCCTTTATCTCTCTGCAATTCAGCTAGTGCAGTTAGCCTCCTTAACAGATATTCCTCATGACAATGTCAGGGAATACGGTACTCCAGTTTCGCGTTGTTTAGAGATGACCACTGTCCTTGACAATAGACGCATTTGTACAGGCTTAGCCTCGATTCAGAATCAAAACCGTCCGTGCAATTCAAAAATGTTTCTATTGTTTCATGTCAAAATTTTTTCGTGTTCTTGTTGATATTTGTGAATAATTTACACTGACTCGAGGCTAACCCGCGTCTGATGTCAATAAGTACAGCGGTTTTACAATGGGATCTGTGAACGCGAAAAGGGACTATTTGAGACTGGCACAAAGTATAACTGTTTAGGAGACTGTCATATGTACAGTGTAGTAGTTGGAGATAGATCTGATATTATGTGACTGATGGAACTATGGCACAGTCATGGCATCAACTAGTTCAAAAATAGCCATATGTTTTTCACAGTCATGCAAAATCTGCACTAACTAAGCAGGATTGGATTCATAAATGTACTGTGAGCCACATGAAGGTCTCACCATGATTGTTCTCTCATTTTAGTGAATTGTGGGGCAGAAAACCACTTCTCATTAAAAGACACCAACCAACTTATAACAAGGGTTGGTTTAGTACCTCTGAATTGGATGACATAATGAGAAAGGTGTGTTTTATCACATAGTTAACAGTTTCAATAACACTGCAGGCAATCGCCCTGTCCTGGTGTCCAGATATTTATAGTGTCAGTTGTAGATGGATACCCATGTCTGAAGAGTACAAAATATGTAAGAGAATTGTATACGGTAGTAGAACCCCACTATCTTAAACACGTGAGGGACAAGAAAAATAGTTGACCCCTCACAGCACCTTGATTTGCACTTTAGAACTTGTGTGTTTGTGTTTTCTTTTGTATTAGTTTTTTATGAATGTTTTATATTTGTCAGCATAATGTCAGATTTTCTGTAAACCTTGATGTGACGTCATATAAAGATGGAAAGAGAGAAACTCACAATCCAGAAGGCAGAGCATATGCACCTGTTGTATGGGACTTTTATCAGGTACATGTGATCTCTGATCAAAATCTAAATTCTCCTGGAGTTTCTTTGAATTTCAAAGGAGAATTTGGGTTTTGATCAAATAAATGGCACTGTCGTTGCACTGACTCTTTCAATAATTATTACAGAAATATGTTTGTACTGGGCTTCCTGTGTATTTTTTATTGCACCAACTTTTTTGATACTGTGGGATTCCTGTGTCAATTCCCAACTGTAAATACCAGTTGTTTTGAGTATTTGCTGACATGATTAACTAATAATATTATTCTCATTTTGTGTTTATCTAGAATGACTGCTCTGTTAGAATGTTGAATCCACAATCATTTAGTCCAACCGTATGGAAGCTTACGTCGCTATTACAAGAATACTTTGGTTGTTTTGTTGGTGCTAATGTGTAAGATTTAAAAAAGACAATATTAAACACAAGTGATCTCTGATTATAATCTAAATTCTCCTGTGTGTTCTTTGAATTCCAAAGAAGAATTTTGATCACAAGTCACTTATGGTACACTGTGAACAGACTTGAAGGGGCCCCTGCAAGTGACTTGTGATCAAAACCCAAATTCTCCTTTGCAATTCAAAGAATCTTGAGGAGAATTTTGATGTTGATCAGAGATCACTTACATTGTTCTTGAAGGGAGCCCTTCAATTTTGTGTTAAAGCAACTTGTTAAAATAATATTATTGTTAGCTGATTTTCGTCCAAGGGTGGATTCAGGATTTTCTCAATAGAGGAGTTTTTGAATCTTTGTAAGAAATCAAGAATAAATGAACGGCTCCCTGCAAGAACAACGTAAGTGATCTATGATCGAAATCGAAATTCTCCTCTAGATTCTTTGAATTTCAAAGGAGAATTTGGGTTTTGATCACAAGTCACTTAGCCGTTCTTGCAGGGGCGACTCTAGCCTGATTTTCAGACGGTCAGCAGTCCTAGTGGAGTGTAGCGGAGGACCGCTGACCGTCTGAAAATCAGGCTAGGGCGACTCCTTCAAATAAGAAAATATAGACAAGGGGTGGATCACCCTTGTTATGCTTCAATTTTTGTGTGATTGTTTTTGGCCGAATCTAGGATTTTCTCAAAAGGGGATTGTGAATCTTCATGAGAGAGATACATTGGACAAGGGGGCCCTGGATTACCTTTCTTATCCTTCAATAGACGTTATGCATAATGACATAATGTGACTACAACTACCAGAATGCTTTGCGAATTTTCGTTTTTTTTCTAGTTTTTTATTCGCTCGTGTGGTAATTCATTGTAAATTACGTAATTCAGTTTTAGCTGCCAAGTAATGTTTAATAAAAAGTTCACAATTAGAAGATGCGCAAAGTATTCTGGTAGTTGTAGTCATCTTACGTCATTATGCATAAGGTCTATTGTTGTATGTTGTCTCTCTATTATATGGGACCACCTAACATGTATGTCACTGTAGTCTTATTATAGGACATCATCACATAAATTTCTTAATTTTGTTTGTAATCCATAAATGAAAGGTTAATCATCTTGTGTTTGATGTGCATAGGTACTTAACACCAGCAGGAACACAGGGTTTTGCACCACATTATGATGACATTGAAGCTTTTATTGTCCAACTTGAAGGGAAAAAACACTGGAGGCTTTACAATCCCAGGTAGGGGAAGTGACTGGTGATGGAAATCCAAATTCTCCTTTGGAATTCAAAGAACCTCAAGGAGAATTTAGATTTTGATCAGAGATCATTTGCATTGTTCTTGCACTGCCCACTTCAATGAGGGTTTATCATGTAATTTCAAAACTGCTAGGACAAAAAAATGATTATCATAGCTGGAAAGAGCTTGTTGAAATGAGTAAAAATGTGAAGTTTGGAAAAGATCACTTCACAAATTGCGAAGATAAGAATTTTCAAAAATCAAAGTTTTGTATGAAAACCTTTGGAAATTTACGCTTGGAGGCAACTCTTGCCTCCAACAAAGGTTTTCATACAAAATTTCAATTTTTGAAAATTCATATCTTCGCAATTTGTGAAGTGATCTTTTCCAAACTTCACATTTTTACTAATTTCAACAAGCTCTTTCCAGCTATGATAATAATTTTTTTGTCCTATGAGTTTTGAAATTACATGATAAACCCTCAATATTATAGTCTAGACTAGTAACCTTCAAATGTATATGTTGTATTATTCTACTGTCATGTTACTGATATTGAACTATTCATACAGTAAATCTTCCTATTTGATTTGATAGGAGTGAAGAGGAGTCACTACCAAGGTTCTCTAGTGGTAAGCTATTGTATATAGTACTGATAATGTCATCTATTGTACAGTCAACTCTTGCATTGCGGGCATGCAGAATGGGCACTGCTACTGACAAGAGCTGGATTCCACACTGGCCATTCATGATGGATGTTTGAGTCAACAATTATAGTAACTTGAAATATTAAACTTATGGGTTTGATTATTTAAACAATGTTTAAGCCTAAGCTAACATCTATCTATTGTGCCATAAAACGATAGTTAGATACTGCACAAGTTTAAGTTTACATCTATGAGGCTTCAACCCATAATGTTTAAATATTCTGATCAAGGTAACTTTAGTCAAGATGAGATAGGAGAACCAATATTAGACACAGTGCTGGAGGCTGGCGACATGCTCTACTTTCCAAGAGGAACTATCCATCAGGTAACATTGTTTAGAAACATTAACCTGTAGACTAGCCTCCTCCGCATGTGTCTTCCTCACTCTTTTTCTACCTCTTTCTCTATCTCTATCTTGGGATCCCTGTGGCTTATACTGAGAGGGACTAAGGCGTGAGAAAAACATCCCAGATCCCAAAAAAGCAAAGGGATCCCAATCCAGATCCTCAGTGGCACAGAGCACATGATCCCTTGCCCAGATGACCCAATCCCAGATCCCAATCCCAGATCCCAATCCCACATCCCAATCCCAGATCCCTACCGATCCCAATCCCAGATCCCAATCCCAGATCCCAATCCCAGATCCCAATCCCAGATCCCACCTACCTACCTACCTACCTACCCACCTACCCAATACCCAGATCCCAATCCCACCTACCAGATACCTACCTACCTAGATCCCAGATCCTACCTATTCCCTACCTACCCAGATCCCTATCCTAGATACCTAATACCTACCTACCTACCTAATACCCCTAGATACCTACCTACCTACCTATCCTAGATCCCAATCCCTACCTACCTACCTACCTACCTACCCAGATACCTACCTACCCAATCCCTAACTCCTAATCCTAGACTACCAAACCCCTAACTACCTAATACCTAGATACCTAACTACCTAACTACCTAATACCCAACTACCTCCTAACTACCCACCTACCTACCTACCTACCAGATACCTACCTACCTACCTACCTACCTACCTACCTACCTTGCACTACCTACCTACCTACCTACCTACCTACCTACCTACCTACCTACCTACCTACCTACCTACCTACCTACCTACCTACCTACCTACCTACCTACCTACCTACCTACCTACCTAACTACCTACCTTTTCTGAAAGCTAACTAACCTACCTACCTACCTACCTAACTACCTACCTACCTACCTAAACAAAAACAGTATACCTAAAGTTCAGATTTTGACATCACTACCTACGAGGTCCCATACAGCCGCAAAACTAGGAAATCCTAACTAACTACCTAACTAAGCTAATGAGATATAGCCTACCTACCTACCTGTCTCCCTATCGATACCTACCTACCTTTTTATACTAACTAAACTTCGAGCTCTACAAAACCTACCTACACTTTACAAAACAAGTACCTAACTTTCGAAGGAAACTAATATTAAAATTCGGAGACACCTTTTGAAGAATATTTACCTACCTACCTACCTACCAAATTTCAGCTAAACTACCTAAAATCCCCTGACCGGAACTCAAAACCTGCGCTTGATACCTACCTATTTACCTTCCTACCTACCTAAAGACCTAACCTACCTACCTACCTATTACAGTTATACCACAACCTATACCTACCTACCTACCCTACCTCCCTACCTACCTATACTTACCTATCTCCAATACCTACCTACCTATGTTAGATGAGATTTTATTAGTTGAACACGATTTGCAAGGCAAGAGCTGCAGTAAAAATCAAGGAAAAACTAATTTTGTTCATTATTTGAAGGGCGACACTCCAAAAGACAGCCATTCTCTTCACATCACTTTATCAACATATCAAAGGAATACGTGGGGAGATTTCTTAGAAAAGGTTAGAATGGATAGGATAGGGGATGGATTGATGGATGGATGGGAATGAGAAAATGATTAATTAACTGAAACCTAAATGAGTGAATGATTCTATGAACAGAAAAATATAATTAAAGAGAGGTTTTTGATAGATGAGTAGGATAGGGAATGGATGGATGGGAATGGCAATATGATGGGGTGAATGGATGGATAAATAAATGGGAGGGGCCTTGATAGATGGATAGGATAGGGAATGGATGGATGGATGGGAATGATTAACTGACTGAATGAGTGAATAAATGAATAAGTAAATGGGAGGGGAGTTGATAGATGGATAGGATAGGAGATGGATGGATGAATGGGAATGATTAACTGACTAAATGAGTGAATATTTACCTACCTATTTAGTGAATATTTACCTGAATATTTAGTGTATATTTACCTACCTATTACCTACTTTATTCCCTACCTACCTTTTATTTTTATATTTATACCTAATGAGTATATATTACCTTGATAATTTAGTTGGGGGGGGGGGGGGGGTAGTTTTCTAAGTTAGTAACCTTTTAACTATCTTTTATCATTTGTATATAATTATTTCTAGTGTTGTGTAATGCGCATTTGATCATATTCAAATGTTAAAATGCGCAATATAAGCAATAAATATTATTATTATTATAAATGAATAAATAAATAAATGGGAGGGGAGTTGATAGATGGATAGGATTGGAGATGGATGGATGGATGAATGGGAATGGAGAAATAAATGACTGACTGGGAAATGACCATGTTAACAAAAGTTTCTCTTCTACAGCTTGTCCCTAGGGCACTTCAAATTGCCTTTCAAGAAGACCCTGAATTCAGGCAAGGACTACCACTCAACTATCTCAACTGTACTGGAGTTGCTAACACTGACAATGTAAGACAATTTCTTTTTCACTGAATTAACTGGACTCTTTTGTTTGGGGTATTTAATAAATTGTGTACTGGATTTTCTCATCAGCTTAACTTTTCCAGTGGGAATCAGTGCATCACAGGAATATAGTTTTACTGCAACCAGTTTGTTGTTGTATGCCCCACAAAGGTTGAAGAGGATTAAGCTGACAATGAATGTTAATCAACAACAACAATATACAGCTATTTCAAAAAAGGTTGGTGAAGGTTTTGTTGCATGTTGCATACCAAGCCCGAAATGCACTATGGGCAATGTGAATGGAATCAGCGAAAGGTCACAACAATATAATATGGACTCTGGGTATTTTCCCAAACTTTGTCTTCGCAATATGGAGCGGCAGCATATTTTCTTCTGTATGTGCATGCTGACATTATATATGATTTTATATATGATCCACAATACATTTCGGGCTTGGTATGCAACATGCAACATGCAAGATGCAACAAAACCTTCACCAACCTTTTTTGAAATAGCTGTATTTTATTTATACCTTGATCATTCATATTGTTATAAAATTCTACTGACAGATCACCAAAGACAGGTCAGAGTTCCTACGTAAAATAGAGAAACTGATGTCAAAGCTTATTGCACATGCTCCAGTCGATGAAGCAGCTGATCAGGTAAAACATTAGTGCAATCAACCAGGTGCCCTACCATGCATAGTGATAAAACGAGAGAGAGTTAAGCTTTTGAGTACTTGGAGGGTTCAATCCCTGACTCGGGCGATCACATTGTCCTTGGGCAAGACATACTTTCGCATTGCTTCACTCCACCCAGGTGTATAAGTTATAACTTTATTTAAACACGAAGGACATCGTTGAGCTGGGATGCTCAAAATAAAAATGTATAAATGGGTACCTGTGAATTGTTAGAGTAATCTTACTAAATGCTTGTAGGTAACCTGTGATTGACTAGTATCAAGTCCAGGGGGAGTAGCAACACTTCTAAGTTGCTTCATGCTACAGAAACCAGAGCTATGCACCGGCCATATGGACCATGAATGACTTTATCTTACCTTTTTTGAGTACTTTTGAAATAACAATGTGTTCATATTCAATGTGTGTTCTTTAGATGGCTGTTAGTGTTATCTCTGACTGCCTTCCTCCTATGCTGACTAATAGGTAAAGCAAACACCATACACTGTATAACAACCTAGGGACATACCGACAACCTACTAACACCATACACTGTATCACAACCTAGGGACATACAGACAACCTAGTACTGACACCATACACTGTATAACAACCTAGGGACATACAGACAACCTACTGACACCATACACTGTATAACAACCTAGGGACATACAGACAACCTACTGACACCATACACTGTATCACAACCTAGGGACATACAGACAACCTAGTACTGACACCATACACTGTATAATAACAACCTAGGGACATACAGACAACCTACTGACACCATACACTGTATAACAACCTAGGGACATACAGACAACCTAGTAGTACTGACACCATACACTGTATAACAACCTAGGGACATACAGACAACCTACTGACACCATACACTGTATAACAACCTAGGGACATACAGACAACCTACTGACACCATACACTGTATAACAACCTAGGGACATACAGACAACCTACTGACACCATACATATAACAACCTAGGGACATACAGACAACCTACTGACACCATACACTGTATAACAACCTAGGGACATACAGACAACCTAGTACTGACACCATACACTGTATAACAACCTAGGGACATACAGACAACCTAGTACTGACACCATACACTGTATAACAACCTAGGGACATACAGACAACCTAGTACTGACACCATACACTGTATAACAACCTAGGGACATACAGACAACCTAGTACTGACACCATACACTGTATAACAACCTAGGGACATACAGACAACCTAGTACTGACACCATACACTGTATAACAACCTAGGGACATACAGACAACCTACTGACACCATACACTGTATAACAACCTAGGGACATACAGACAACCTACTGACAATCTTGGTACTGACTGACAATCTACGAACCTATCAGCCCCTGTCAACTGGTTTTGGTTTTGTACAATAATTATTGTGGTGCTGACAAAAACATGCAACTGACTCCATGTTGTGTAATGTTAAAGACTGGAATCATTTAAGAGATTGCTAACATATAACATTGGATTTAGATGAGTTAAAGCACAGTATATTTGGTAGTGGTGCATTATGGGATGGTGAGGGTGTCACCTGTAGTTCATCTATCACCAGTGGCACTGCCGTCAGACTGATACGAAAAGGAATTGCAAGGTACATGTACAGTACCACATAACACCACAATACACCATAATACACACCATAACATCACAATACACCATAATACACACCATAACATCACAATACACCATAATACACCATAACATCACAATACACCATAATACACACCATAACATCACAATACACCATAATACACACCATAACATCATAATACACCACAATACACACCATAACACCATAATACACCACATAATACCACAATACACCATAATACACACCATAGCATCACAATACACCATAATGCGCATTCATAATACACCATAATACACACCACAACATCACAATACACCATAATACACACCACAACATCACAATACACCATAATACACACACAACATCACAATACACCATAATACACACCACAACATCACAATTTAATGTACACCATAACATCATAATACACCATAATACACACCATAACATCACAATACACCATAATACACACCATAACATCACAATACACCATAATACACACCACAACATCACATTTGCTATTCATAATACACACCATAACATCACAATACACTATAATACACACCATAACATCACAATACACCATAATACACACCACAACATCACAATATGTTTAATACACACAACAACATCACAAAACCATAATACACACCATAACATCACAATACACCATAATACACCAATGTAGAACGGCCCTGCTTTCTCAAGCACTCATGCACAGACAGCGCTCAAGCACAATGCTCACATACTCAGGGAAGTTCTCAGAATTCAGGGAAACATTGCACAGTCGGGTTAAGCTGTCATCCCAAGTCATCTTTCCTGATATTACATGTTCGTATTTTGAACGAGCTTTTGCTCCTAGACGGTAACGTGGGTAAATAAACGATTGATTGATTGATTGATTGATTTGAGAAGCCAGTTTAATTAACATCAGTGTAACAAATAACATTTCCTTGAAGGCTTATCAATGATGATGAAGGTGTGTCTGTATATCACACAATGGAGAACTCCAGGGTTTACCATGAAGTTGAACCTCGAAAACTGGATTTTACCTCTGAGGTAAGTAGATCTTCACTTAGATTTGCCAGGGTTTACCAGGGGTTTTATTAATTTTTAAAGTAGCTGTGTACGAGATGCTCAAAGTAGCTGTAGTATAGTAGCCACCGGAGGAACGGTAAATAACCACCAGAGCTCCGGTGGTAACCGGCTTCTATTGAAACCCCTGGTTTACATTAGCTTCTCTAGTAGCCAGTGAAAGATGTAAACAGCAACTTGATGAAGCAGGATCTACAGCTTTTAAGTGAGTGGCTGATGTAGCTACTGCTGGTACTTTCAAGGATTTGGCAAAGATACTTGTGCTTCTGGAGATTCAACTCTACAGTCAGTGGCATATTTTGTGTATAAATAATTTGTCATTGTCTTCACATTACAGGCTGGACCTGCAATTGAGTGTATATTTAATGCCTTTCCTGACTTTATCAAAGTAGGCCATCTTCCTCACGACAACATGGAGTTCAAGGTAATTGCACCTGATGACGATCACCAGATCGAAAATGTTTGTTTCAACAAAATAACATCTTTTAAATGTTTTATCTTTTTGTATTATATATTTTTACGTCCGTGTGATGACACCAGGTAATATTAGTACGCTGGTACCAGAACCTCTTTGTGTACATTGACATCCATTGGTGTTGCTTTGGTCTATTGTTACAGGTTGATGTTGTCACGATGCTTTATGAGAAAGGCATACTTGTAACGAAAGATCCCCTGGAGCCATTGACATCATAGTGATGGACTCTCCAGTTATGGCCTTTCAAGTCTAAAGCAACCACAGTTTGACACTGACTTCTCTGCTAGAGAAAAGAAGGGAACAGAGTGGGACACTCTCACTATAGGCCTTAGGATATCTTGATTTCATTAAGGATGTTTAGAACATGTGACTTCCGGTTGTCAGACATATCAAATAAATTAAAAATATTCAGTAAAAGGCCATCTTGTTGAAACATGACACTGTAAAGTAAGTGGCTTTGTTTACATTGCTCGGATGAGACCTTGCACTGGAAGTGTCTTACACAGACATTCGCAAGTTCTAAAAATATGTGTACTCTTTTTCGATGCATAAATATGGGTGGTTGTTAAATACTGCGAAAAGTGACATCACAAGTTCTAAACATAGATATCCCAGAACAAACACAAGGTTCCCTCTCTGCCCCCTTGTTTTCTCTTAGTTAGTATTTTTTCTGTGTCATAATTTTTATTTTATAAGTGACGGCATACAATAATGGCGAATCAATATACAATGTATAAGTAGAATAAATAGTTGATTGTAATAACACAACTTAATAAAAATTAAAAACATTAAATAAAGTTGGACATGTATCTAGAAAGGAAATTTTAAGGGTAGGGTTTACTGACATTTCATATCAAATACAGTGGAACCCGGTTACGGACATGTTGTTCTGTTCCGACCGAAACTCATACAAATGCCTATAAAATATACCCATTTAATACGGACACCCGGTTAATATGGACAATGTGTCTCGTCCCGATGGTGTCCGTATTAACCGGGTTCCACTGTATTGTGTGTACATTAGAAGGTCTGCAAGAACAATGTATGTGATCTCTGATCAAAAACTAAATTCTCCTTTACGTTCTTTGAATTTCAAAGGAGAATTTGGAGTTTGATCACAGTCACTCTCATTGGGACCATTCCTGTTGTCTAGCAATGATAGAAACAGTCTTTCTTGATCATCATACTTCCACATGTATTTTTATTTTATTTTAATTAAAACAAAGTCTAGATTAAAACTGAAATACTACACGTAAATACCTATAATCTAAACAACCTAAATTATTAGTTACTTTCAATTCTTTGAAAGAAATGGATTCAGTTTACATTGGTAAATACAATGAAGAGTCCTTTAGTTGCTGACACTCATTTTAAAACTGAAGGGCTCTGCAAGAACGTAGTGACTTGTGATCAAAATCCAAATTCTCCTGTGAAATTCAAAGAATCTTAAGGAGAATTTAGATTTTGATCAGAGATCACCTACGTTGTTCTTGAAGGGAGCCCTTCAACTGGTTTATACACAAAGAGTAAGTGCAAAGTTCTGTCAAGTTTGAGCATGTGAGAGAACTGCTAGCAAATTAATGGAAAATTACAGTGCATTTCACAAACAAATTTTATCGTGCTTAAATAAAGTCATTCATTCAACAATGAGCAGGTTGCAACGTTTGTTCAGCCTTGAACTTGGGAAGTACCCCAGGGGGGGGGGGGGGGTACTCAGGGGTATCAGTGACGGGGAGGTGCGAAGACCTTTTTGGGGTTTGAAATTCGTGACTTGGGACTTTTTTGGGGTTATCAATTTTCTGGTGGCCTTTTTTTGATATAAAGATTTTGGCGTGGATATTTGGGGGGGTTGATAAAAATGATATCCTACCGGAGAAAATTGGACTTTTTGGGGGTTACGATTTTGGGCGTTGGACTTTTTGGGGGTCTTGTTTTTGTCTAATGGACTTTTTGGGGGTTAAAAAGTTTGGCCTCATTCACACCTCCCCGTCACTGATACCCCTGAGTACCCCCCCTGGGGGAAGTACACATGATTTATCTTGCAATTAATTTGCAATTGCTTCGTTAATGCTTCAAAGTGAGACTGCATATGCATTGGAAGCAAATGCAAACACAAAAATTTAGCTGTGTTGATTGCTTTATGGATGATGAGCACAATACTCTATTTGCAATAGAGGTTTGCACGATCATGTGCTGGCAGCCATGACAGGGGGCAGGAACAAAAAAATCATTTTACATGAGAAAGAATTCAATTCCTGCCCCCTGTTATGGCTGCCAGAAATTGGTCCTGCAAACCCTCTATAGCTGACTTGATATATATGCTTCACTAGTCATCCATAAAAGTTTCATAGTGAGGCTCTGGGGAATGATGCTCAATGATTCGTGAAAAGATAAAAGGATAAAATTTAATGTAATTATTCCCCTGGAGCCTCGCACTGAAAACAAGTAGACCATATCCCTACGTAACCACTCCCTATGTTATCGACTTTAAATATATTATTATTATTATCGAAAGTGGGCTATTGCATGCACAGTTCATACATGAATAAACCAGGTGCCGCAACTATAATTTGGATTATAGTCCATTCAAAAGTTTTGTTGATAGGTTTAACTTTTCTGCGACGCGATAAACTCTGGATAATCAATATAGCCATCTTTGTTGGTGTCATCTTCATTCAGAATCTGATCTATCATGGTTGACATCTGGTCATCAGTGTAAGTTGAGGTGTCATTACTGTCTGTCTCATCGTGATAGTGCGTCATTGCATTCATCAATTCTAGTCCATCTAATTTGCCATTCCCATCGTAATCATGCAGCTTGAAATAATGGAATTGAAGATCTTCGTCCTTTAGATTTTCATCTTTGATATCGATTTCCTCTTTTAGATGCTCTTTGATGTGTCTGTAGAAAAAATATCAATGTTTATATTATGCCGCTTGATCTACAGCTAACGTCTGCGCACTTACAATGTGAGGAGGGTTTGGAGCAAATGACAAACATGATGAATATGTACAGAGCCCATATACCCAGGGGGGGACTCCCATATATAAAGTGGTGGGGATGCTCGTCATACCTTTAAGGGGTCTAGATCTGTGATTTGGTACCACTTAGGGTGTCGCAAATCTAAAAGGACCACAAGAGACTAAGCCGGTACCTTTTAGGATGTTTGTCAGTAGATATGATACCCGAAATAAGATAATGACAGCCGGAATGACAGTTGTTAGGAGTAAAAATTATTTGTTGCCACGCCCTGGACAAGGCTCAGGTACCTTTTAGGGGTCATTTTCAAAATTTCCGATGAGCATCCCAACAACTTTAATTATATTTCCAAAAATGTTGTCACCAGCCATTAAAAGCAACAAGTGACAACCCTTACAGCCTGCTTCAGTGAATGTGTCTTTGTAAATAAATTCCCTGTGGTCTTGGCTTGTTCCTTTTGATGGTGGCAACACTAGGGCGGATCTAGGATTTTGAGGTGTGGGGTTCACCCCAGAAGGAAATGCTGCGTGCACCAATTTTTTGTATTAAAAATCGTATTATTGAATTGTTCCTGGGCAGCAAGGGGGGTGCATGTGCACCCAGTGACACTCCCCCTAGATCCGCCACAGCAACATGTATATGTAACATTGGTTTCTTCTAATTTTGTTACATTCGTCTCATTTATCCGTTTGTTTTTGTCTGCACTATAAACACTGTTATTATTTGATTTTGGGCAGCAAGGGGGGTGTATGTGCACCCAGTGACACTCCCCCCTAGATCCGCCACAGTAACATGTATATGTAAATTGGTTTCTTCTAATTTAGTTACACTCATCTCATTTATCCATTTGTTTTCGTCCGCACTATAAACACTGTTATTATTTGATTTTTTAAACAAAATGTACAATGTCAAATAATTTTTATTTTTAGAATGTTTATAAGATTATGAAATCCACATCTGCTCGCACCAACACAAGATCAGATAGTCTTGAAAACTGTTGTTTTGAAATCGCCTTATCTCCGACTAAACCCAGCTATTTTCCACCCATGTGTACGAGTCAATATATCAGATGTCCATGCAAACATTTACGTATTGCCATGCAAACGTTTACGTACCGTGGCACGTGCGACCGTCCGAATGATCAATCAATTAACAAAAGACAGCTTTATCAACGATCGGTGGTTTAATCAAGACGCAGGATCGACCATTAATCGATATTATTTCATGTATACTTACTCTTTATCATGGGTTATTTTAGTATCGTGTAAACGACTGCCTTCGTGCTCTCCATGTCCTAACACCAAACCAGCCTGGACAACTACGACCACCGCTAACAACCACGATCTATAAACCTTCATTGGGATTGATATAACTCGAGTTATACTACCGAACCAGCGATCCAAGGCTTTATGACACAATAAACGGTAAAAAGACGTGAGTGATTGCTGTGTGAACGCAAATGTTTTATCTTTGATAATAAGACAATATTCTAGACCCAGGACTACACGGTCTCACGCGGCCCCTTAGTTTATGTGGGGGCATTTGATTGGTTTATTGTATCAATTTATCAGTTTTCTATTACACATTCATGTTACACATTCATAGATTATAGTAAGCCATTTAAAAGTCTCATTGAATGATGATAATCTCTAGTCTTAGGAAAGAAGTGTAAATATATATATATTTAAATTGAAACACCAACTTTTTACTTCTATAAGTCCTATAAAAATAACTTGTAATAACATGAATTTTTATTTTTCGTTTCAAAAAACTATTTTTAACAGAAAGAACTTTCGTTTACTGCTTATCGGTTTTAGACTGAAGTGAAAGAAGATTTTACTTTCCATGATTAAGATAACTTGGCCATTTCGATTGTGGTTGTTATTTTCGACGATAAATAAACATACACGGTCCCATGGTGTAATGGTTAGCACTCTGGACTTTGAATCCAGCGATCCGAGTTCAAGTCTCGGTGGGACCTCTTAGTTTTTTAGCGTTAATTATTTTTTTATTTTCCCAGTGAAACTTTACGCTTATACAGTTTACAACTGAGATCTTTGGTACAGTAAAAAACTGGTGATTTTTTTAATATATATTTTTTTGCGGTTTTTGTCATGAAGCCTAATGTGAAAACGGAAAGCAAGAAATCTCGGAAGAGGTGAAAGATAGAAAGATAAAAAACGAATGAAAGAAGGCAGGGGAAAGAGAGAAAGAAAAGAAAAGAAAAGAAAAGAAAAAAAGAAAAGAAAGAAAAGAAAAGAAAAGAAAAGAAAAGAAAAGAAAAGAAAAGAAAAGAAAAGAAAAGAAAAGAAAAGAAAAGAAAAGAAAAGAAAAGAAAAGAAAAGAAAAGAAAAGAAAAGAAAAGAAAAGAAAAGAAAAGAAAAGAAAAGAAAAAAAAAAAGAAAAGAAAAAAAGAAAAGAAAAGAAAAGAAAAGAAAAGAAAAGAAAAGAAAAGAAAAGAAAAGAAAAAAAAGAAAAGAAAAGAAAAGAAAAGAAAAGAAAAGAAAAGAAAAAAAGAAAAGAAAAAAAAAAAAGAAAAGAAAAGAAAAGAAAAGAAAAGAAAAGAAAAAAAAAAGAAAAAAAAGAAAAAAAGAAAAGAAAAGAAAAGAAAAGAAAAGAAAAGAAAAGAAAAAAGAAAAGAAAAGAAAAGAAAAGAAAAAAAGAAAAGAAAAGAAAAGAAAAAAAAAAAAAAAGAAAAGAAAAGAAAAGAAAAGAAAAGAATAAAATAGAATAGAAAACAAAACAAAACAAAACAAAACAAAACAAAACAAAACAAAACAAAACAAAACAAAACAAAACAAAAGGATAGAGAGAAAGATGCAGAAAGAAGGGAAAAAAACAGTGTCCGCACTCAGGCATGGTTTCAAAATACCAGGAAAAAAAACACCTTACAGTGAGGACACACTAACCGGGACCCCTTGAGCAAAACTGACCAATCAGATTACAGCTGAAAATAATCACATTCCAACAAAAGTCATCTGCGCCAATCATCATTATGACTATAATGCTGATTGGCCCAGACAACTTTTGTTGGAATGTCATTATTTTCAGGTGTAATCTGATTGGTCAGTATTGCTCAAGTGGTCCCGGTTAGTGTGTCCTCACTGTAATACTTAATAACCGTTACAAGTGAGAATGACCAACTACCCTCGAAAACAATTGGTAGACACACTAGCATAGCTACAGGGTACTGTCATATACGGCCTAGCTGCGCGGATGAGGCCGAAATCTTCGTCCAATACGTAACATACTCTGGGCATCAGGATCCCAAACTGTAGGAGCATCCATGCTACATAGATCTATTGGGTCTATGTCACGGCGTTTGAACAAGTTTAATTTTAGAACACGAAATTGACCAATCACTGTGCACTTCCGGTTTTATTGCAGCAACTTGTTTTATTTGTTGCAACTCGTTTTATTTGCAGCAACTTGTTTTATTTGCTGCAACTCGTTTTATTTGCAGCAACTTGTTTTATTTTGCATTTGCAGCAACTTGTTTTATTTGCAGCAACTCGTTTTATTTGCTGCAACTCGTTTTATTTGATGCAACTCGTTTTATTTGCAGCAACTTGTTTTATTTCGTTTGTTGCAACTCGTTTTTTTGCTGCAACTCGATTTTTTTTGCAACTCGTTTTATTTGCCGTAACTCGTTAATTTGCAGCAACCGTGACAGTGATTGGTCAATTTCGTGTTCTAAAACTAGCCAAACTTGTTCAAATGCCGTGACAGATTTTAATACTACATGGCAGTGGCTGATCCTACTTCTGGGCTCCTGGGACATGTATGGCCCATTTTTAGTGTTTTGCATAAAATGGCCTACATAGCGCGGGTTCGAATCCGGGCCCAATCCAATTTTCGTGTTTATTTATTTATTTTTCTTTCCTCAGTTTCTTTGTCCACACGGTCTTTCTTTTATGTTTGGGCTCAGTCCTAAGTAAGTTTTTCAGTACTTTTTTCATTTCACTATTAATGGGCTATTGTATAGTCCATCGATATTTTGGTCCATTTTTTTGCAGTTTGTACGGCTACAGTCTATACTAAAAATCGAGTTAAAATGATCGATATTTTACATCAACCATCGAATAAAGGTGTTCCACTATATTTCAGCACAGGGTACCCAAACGCAAGATGTGAACCAAGAGAAAATAAACCCAGTTATGGTCACCTTTATTTCAGATACCTTTTACATTAGTCACACATATTACATGTTCAAAGTGCAAAGACAGTTTATACTCTACTATTATCAGTTTTGCTCAACGTCACATACAAATTCTATATCTAGTTTCGTAGCTGGCAGGCTGCGTATTTTTACACACAATGTACTTATTAATGACATACAGTTTTAACATTATCTCTTGGTGACCATTACGTGAAGACTTCTTCAGTCATTTTTTCGCACTCTTGTCCGCTGTAGACTGGGCTCTAGCGGCGAAAGACCCTTTCTCGGTAATGCCTTGATTCTGGGTTGACTGAATGCGAGATGAGTCCGACTTTGTCATTGGGGTTTTCGTGTTGGTTCCTTTGCCGTCCATTTTGAGCTGATGAATTGAATAAAAGAGAAATCTATTGGCCAAACTTTTATAACGAATTAAAAGTGCGAATACAAATTACTCTGTGAGTGGCTTCACGGAGCACAGTGAGCATTATTACTGAATTATGTACCCTGCAGGCAGAGTTTCTTTCCTCTTTCGTCGCTGTCTTTGCATTTTCCTTTAGGCTTTTGCTTCTTGTTTCTTGGTCGGTCGAGATTACCAACGATCAAGAAACAAGAAACAAAAGCCTATACAACCGAAAAGAAAATGCGAAGACAGCGACGAAAGAGGCAGGGTATAAGACTTAAGTTATGCGACGGGTCGTTCAACTCCGGCGACCATTTGAAAGTGTTGGAACTAAGAACTTTGTCTACTTTCTTCAGTTCTTCTCGCTCCACTAAGTCCTGCATGCTCACAGTCTTATCCGTTTGAACTCCAAATGCAAATTCTTTTCCTCCGTTGAAAGAAATCTTAACGCAACTAACCGAAGCCTATTGCTTTCGCTTTCGTTTATCTTTTATAAAACGAGTTTTCATCATCGAAACTATTAAATCAACTTGAAAAAGCAGTCGCTCCTTCATCCAATTTTGTTCATTGTGACCGATTGATCATAAAATAACGAATCATAATTGCATAACGAGTGAGAGAGACAAGCGCAGGTCTATCAGTAAACGAGAAGCTTGCGAATCAGTCCTTGGATTTTCATAAATAGACGAAAATTAAAACTAGAAAAAAAAAAACTCACTCTCCAGAAAATAACAGATAATTGTGCGAGAGAAATTAGGAAATAAGTTTACAATGATCTTACCACAATGTGAATCAGTGTTTTTCTTGGTTTCTTCAGTTGTGGTGTCTCTCAGATGAAAAGCGTCAGTTGTCGCTGGAAACTCTTCGTCTTGTGAACGGCTCTTCGTATTCTCGTCAGTTCTCAGAAAAGTGTCTCGGTTGATGATTAATTTACGCGTTTTCTATTGGCTGAAAAATGCCAACATGTCAAAGCATAACTCTTAACAAATATTTCACGAAATCGAGTCGTACATGAGCTGCTCTTATAACCTTGACGATTTCACTGGACGGATGTCAGGTAATCAGTATCCCCCAGTTTTGAGATGATATCTCCCACTTTGGAGAAAAATGAAATTATCTGAACTTTTTAAGACTGGTAATGTATTTTTAATACTACATGGCAGTGGATGATCCTACTTCTGGGCTCCTGGGACATGTATGGCCCATTTTTAGTGTTTTGCATAAAATGGCCTACATAGCGCGGGTTCGAATCCGGGTCCAATCCAATTTTCGTGTTTATTTATTTATTTTTCTTTCCTCAGTTTCTTTGTCCACACGGTCTTTCTTTTATGTTTGGGCTCAGTCCTAAGTTTTTCAGTACTTTTTTCATTTCACTATTAATGGGCTATTGTATAGTCCATCGATATTTTGGTCCATTTTTTTTGCAGTTTGTACGGCTACAGTCTATACTAAAAATCGAGTTAAAATGATCGATATTTTACATCAACCATCGAATAAAGGATGTTCCACTATATTTTAGCACAGGGTACCCAAACGCAAGATGTGAACCAAGAGAAAATAAACCCAGTTATGGTCACCTTTATTTCAGATACCTTTTACATTAGTCACACATATTACATGTTCAAAGTGCAAAGACAGTTTATACTCTACTATTATCAGTTTTGCTCAACGTCACATACAAATTCTATATCTAGTTTCGTAGCTGGCAGGCTGCGTATTTTTACACACAATGTACTTATTAATGACATACAGTTTTAACATTATCTCTTGGTGACCATTACGTGAAGACTTCTTCAGTCATTTTTTCGCACTCTTGTCCGCTGTAGACTGGGCTCTAGCGGCGAAAGACCCTTTCTCGGTAATGCCTTGATTCTGGGTCGACTGAATGCGAGATGAGTCCGACTTTGTCATTGGGGTTTTCGTGTTGGTTCCTTTGCCGTCCATTTTGAGCTGATGAATTGAATAAAAGAGAAATCTATCGGCCAAACTTTTATAACGAATTAAAAGTGCGAATACAAATTACTCTGTGAGTGGCTTCACGGAGCACAGTGAGCATTATTACTGAATTATGTACCCTGCAGGCAGAGTTTCTTTCCTCTTTCGTCGCTGTCTTTGCATTTTCCTTTAGGCTTTTGCTTCTTGTTTCTTGGTCGGTCGAGATTACCAACGATCAAGAAACAAGAAACAAAAGCCTATACAACCGAAAAGAAAATGCGAAGACAGCGACGAAAGAGGCAGGGTATAAGTTAGGCGACGGGTCGTTCAACTCCGGCGACCTGATTTGAAAGTGTTGGAACTAAGAACTTTGTCTACTTTCTTCAGTTCTTCTCGCTCCACTAAGTCCTGCATGCTCACAGTCTTATCCGTTTGAACTCCAAATGCAAGTTCTTTTCCTCCGTTGAAAGAAATCTTAACGCAACTAACCGAAGCCTATTGCTTTCGCTTTCGTTATCTTTTATAAAACGAGTTTTCATCATCGAAACTTTTAAATTAACTTGAAAAAGCAGTCGCTCCTTCATCCAATTTTCAGTTCGTTGTGACCGATTGATCATAAAATAACGTATCATAATTGCATAACGAGTGAGAGAGACAAACGCAGGTCTATCAGTAAACGAGAAGCTTGCGAATCAGTCCTTGGATTTTCATAAATAGACGAAAATTAAAACTAGAAAAACAACTCACTCTCCAGAAAATGACAGAAAATTGTGCGAGAGAAATTAGGAAATAAGTTTACAACTGATGATCTTACCACAACTGTGAATCAGTGTTTTTCTTGGTTTCTTCAGTTGTGGTGTCTCTCAGATGAAAAGCGTCAGTTGTCGCTGGAAACTCTTCGTCTTGTGAACGGCTCTTCGTATTCTCGTCAGTTCTCAGAAAAGTGTCTCGGTTGATGATTAATTTACGCGTTTTCTATTGGCTGAAAAATGCCAACATGTCAAAGCATAACTCTTAACAAATATTTCACGAAATCGAGTCGTACATGAGCTGCTCTTATAACCTTGACGATTTCACTGGACGGATGTCAGGTAATCAGTATCCCCAGTTTTGAGATGATATCTCCCACTTTGGAGAAAAATGAAATTATCTGAACTTTTTAAGACTGGTAATGTATTTTTAATACTACATGGCAGTGGATGATCCTACTTCTGGGCTCCTGGGACATGTATGGCCCATTTTTAGTGTTTTGCATAAAATGGCCTACATAGCGCGGGTTCGAATCCGGGTCCAATCCAATTTTCGTGTTTATTTATTTATTTTTCTTTCCTCAGTTTCTTTGTCCACACGGTCTTTCTTTTATGTTTGGGCTCAGTCCTAAGTTTTTCAGTACTTTTTTCATTTCACTATTAATGGGCTATTGTATAGTCCATCGATATTTTGGTCCATTTTTTTTGCAGTTTGTACGGCTACAGTCTATACTAAAAATCGAGTTAAAATGATCGATATTTTACATCAACCATCGAATAAAGGATGTTCCACTATATTTTAGCACAGGGTACCCAAACGCAAGATGTGAACCAAGAGAAAATAAACCCAGTTATGGTCACCTTTATTTCAGATACCTTTTACATTAGTCACACATATTACATGTTCAAAGTGCAAAGACAGTTTATACTCTACTATTATCAGTTTTGCTCAACGTCACATACAAATTCTATATCTAGTTTCGTAGCTGGCAGGCTGCGTATTTTTACACACAATGTACTTATTAATGACATACAGTTTTAACATTATCTCTTGGTGACCATTACGTGAAGACTTCTTCAGTCATTTTTTCGCACTCTTGTCCGCTGTAGACTGGGCTCTAGCGGCGAAAGACCCTTTCTCGGTAATGCCTTGATTCTGGGTCGACTGAATGCGAGATGAGTCCGACTTTGTCATTGGGGTTTTCGTGTTGGTTCCTTTGCCGTCCATTTTGAGCTGATGAATTGAATAAAAGAGAAATCTATCGGCCAAACTTTTATAACGAATTAAAAGTGCGAATACAAATTACTCTGTGAGTGGCTTCACGGAGCACAGTGAGCATTATTACTGAATTATGTACCCTGCAGGCAGAGTTTCTTTCCTCTTTCGTCGCTGTCTTTGCATTTTCCTTTAGGCTTTTGCTTCTTGTTTCTTGGTCGGTCGAGATTACCAACGATCAAGAAACAAGAAACAAAAGCCTATACAACCGAAAAGAAAATGCGAAGACAGCGACGAAAGAGGCAGGGTATAAGTTAGGCGACGGGTCGTTCAACTCCGGCGACCATTTGAAAGTGTTGGAACTAAGAACTTTGTCTACTTTCTTCAGTTCTTCTCGCTCCACTAAGTCCTGCATGCTCACAGTCTTATCCGTTTGAACTCCAAATGCAAGTTCTTTTCCTCCGTTGAAAGAAATCTTAACGCAACTAACCGAAGCCTATTGCTTTCGCTTTCGTTATCTTTTATAAAACGAGTTTTCATCATCGAAACTTTTAAATTAACTTGAAAAAGCAGTCGCTCCTTCATCCAATTTTCAGTTCGTTGTGACCGATTGATCATAAAATAACGTATCATAATTGCATAACGAGTGAGAGAGACAAACGCAGGTCTATCAGTAAACGAGAAGCTTGCGAATCAGTCCTTGGATTTTCATAAATAGACGAAAATTAAAACTAGAAAAACAACTCACTCTCCAGAAAATGACAGAAAATTGTGCGAGAGAAATTAGGAAATAAGTTTACAACTGATGATCTTACCACAACTGTGAATCAGTGTTTTTTCTTGGTTTCTTCAGTTGTGGTGTCTCTCAGATGAAAAGCGTCAGTTGTCGCTGGAAACTCTTCGTCTTGTGAACGGCTCTTCGTATTCTCGTCAGTTCTCAGAAAAGTGTCTCGGTTGATGATTAATTTACGCGTTTTCTATTGGCTGAAAAATGCCAACATGTCAAAGCATAACTCTTAACAAATATTTCACGAAATCGAGTCGTACATGAGCTGCTCTTATAACCTTGACGATTTCACTGGACGGATGTCAGGTAATCAGTATCCCCCAGTTTTGAGATGATATCTCCCACTTTGGAGAAAAATGAAATTATCTGAACTTTTTAAGACTGGTAATGTATTTTTAATACTACATGGCAGTGGATGATCCTACTTCTGGGCTCCTGGGACATGTATGGCCCATTTTTAGTGTTTTGCATAAAATGGCCTACATAGCGCGGGTTCGAATCCGGGTCCAATCCAATTTTCGTGTTTATTTATTTATTTTTCTTTCCTCAGTTTCTTTGTCCACACGGTCTTTCTTTTATGTTTGGGCTCAGTCCTAAGTTTTTCAGTACTTTTTTCATTTCACTATTAATGGGCTATTGTATAGTCCATCGATATTTTGGTCCATTTTTTTTGCAGTTTGTACGGCTACAGTCTATACTAAAAATCGAGTTAAAATGATCGATATTTTACATCAACCATCGAATAAAGGATGTTCCACTATATTTTAGCACAGGGTACCCAAACGCAAGATGTGAACCAAGAGAAAATAAACCCAGTTATGGTCACCTTTATTTCAGATACCTTTTACATTAGTCACACATATTACATGTTCAAAGTGCAAAGACAGTTTATACTCTACTATTATCAGTTTTGCTCAACGTCACATACAAATTCTATATCTAGTTTCGTAGCTGGCAGGCTGCGTATTTTTACACACAATGTACTTATTAATGACATACAGTTTTAACATTATCTCTTGGTGACCATTACGTGAAGACTTCTTCAGTCATTTTTTCGCACTCTTGTCCGCTGTAGACTGGGCTCTAGCGGCGAAAGACCCTTTCTCGGTAATGCCTTGATTCTGGGTCGACTGAATGCGAGATGAGTCCGACTTTGTCATTGGGGTTTTCGTGTTGGTTCCTTTGCCGTCCATTTTGAGCTGATGAATTGAATAAAAGAGAAATCTATCGGCCAAACTTTTATAACGAATTAAAAGTGCGAATACAAATTACTCTGTGAGTGGCTTCACGGAGCACAGTGAGCATTATTACTGAATTATGTACCCTGCAGGCAGAGTTTCTTTCCTCTTTCGTCGCTGTCTTTGCATTTTCCTTTAGGCTTTTGCTTCTTGTTTCTTGGTCGGTCGAGATTACCAACGATCAAGAAACAAGAAACAAAAGCCTATACAACCGAAAAGAAAATGCGAAGACAGCGACGAAAGAGGCAGGGTATAAGTTAGGCGACGGGTCGTTCAACTCCGGCGACCATTTGAAAGTGTTGGAACTAAGAACTTTGTCTACTTTCTTCAGTTCTTCTCGCTCCACTAAGTCCTGCATGCTCACAGTCTTATCCGTTTGAACTCCAAATGCAAGTTCTTTTCCTCCGTTGAAAGAAATCTTAACGCAACTAACCGAAGCCTATTGCTTTCGCTTTCGTTATCTTTTATAAAACGAGTTTTCATCATCGAAACTTTTAAATTAACTTGAAAAAGCAGTCGCTCCTTCATCCAATTTTCAGTTCGTTGTGACCGATTGATCATAAAATAACGTATCATAATTGCATAACGAGTGAGAGAGACAAACGCAGGTCTATCAGTAAACGAGAAGCTTGCGAATCAGTCCTTGGATTTTCATAAATAGACGAAAATTAAAACTAGAAAAAACAACTCACTCTCCAGAAAATGACAGAAAATTGTGCGAGAGAAATTAGGAAATAAGTTTACAACTGATGATCTTACCACAACTGTGAATCAGTGTTTTTCTTGGTTTCTTCAGTTGTGGTGTCTCTCAGATGAAAAGCGTCAGTTGTCGCTGGAAACTCTTCGTCTTGTGAACGGCTCTTCGTATTCTCGTCAGTTCTCAGAAAAGTGTCTCGGTTGATGATTAATTTACGCGTTTTCTATTGGCTGAAAAATGCCAACATGTCAAAGCATAACTCTTAACAAATATTTCACGAAATCGAGTCGTACATGAGCTGCTCTTATAACCTTGACGATTTCACTGGACGGATGTCAGGTAATCAGTATCCCCCAGTTTTGAGATGATATCTCCCACTTTGGAGAAAAATGAAATTATCTGAACTTTTTAAGACTGGTAATGTATTTTTAATACTACATGGCAGTGGATGATCCTACTTCTGGGCTCCTGGGACATGTATGGCCCATTTTTAGTGTTTTGCATAAAATGGCCTACATAGCGCGGGTTCGAATCCGGGTCCAATCCAATTTTCGTGTTTATTTATTTATTTTTCTTTCCTCAGTTTCTTTGTCCACACGGTCTTTCTTTTATGTTTGGGCTCAGTCCTAAGTTTTTCAGTACTATTTTCATTTCACTATTAATGGGCTATTGTATAGTCCATCGATATTTTGGTCCATTTTTTTTGCAGTTTGTACGGCTACAGTCTATACTAAAAATCGAGTTAAAATGATCGATATTTTACATCAACCATCGAATAAAGGATGTTCCACTATATTTTAGCACAGGGTACCCAAACGCAAGATGTGAACCAAGAGAAAATAAACCCAGTTATGGTCACCTTTATTTCAGATACCTTTTACATTAGTCACACATATTACATGTTCAAAGTGCAAAGACAGTTTATACTCTACTATTATCAGTTTTGCTCAACGTCACATACAAATTCTATATCTAGTTTCGTAGCTGGCAGGCTGCGTATTTTTACACACAATGTACTTATTAATGACATACAGTTTTAACATTATCTCTTGGTGACCATTACGTGAAGACTTCTTCAGTCATTTTTTCGCACTCTTGTCCGCTGTAGACTGGGCTCTAGCGGCGAAAGACCCTTTCTCGGTAATGCCTTGATTCTGGGTCGACTGAATGCGAGATGAGTCCGACTTTGTCATTGGGGTTTTCGTGTTGGTTCCTTTGCCGTCCATTTTGAGCTGATGAATTGAATAAAAGAGAAATCTATCGGCCAAACTTTTATAACGAATTAAAAGTGCGAATACAAATTACTCTGTGAGTGGCTTCACGGAGCACAGTGAGCATTATTACTGAATTATGTACCCTGCAGGCAGAGTTTCTTTCCTCTTTCGTCGCTGTCTTTGCATTTTCCTTTAGGCTTTTGCTTCTTGTTTCTTGGTCGGTCGAGATTACCAACGATCAAGAAACAAGAAACAAAAGCCTATACAACCGAAAAGAAAATGCGAAGACAGCGACGAAAGAGGCAGGGTATAAGTTAGGCGACGGGTCGTTCAACTCCGGCGACCATTTGAAAGTGTTGGAACTAAGAACTTTGTCTACTTTCTTCAGTTCTTCTCGCTCCACTAAGTCCTGCATGCTCACAGTCTTATCCGTTTGAACTCCAAATGCAAGTTCTTTTCCTCCGTTGAAAGAAATCTTAACGCAACTAACCGAAGCCTATTGCTTTCGCTTTCGTTATCTTTTATAAAACGAGTTTTCATCATCGAAACTTTTAAATTAACTTGAAAAAGCAGTCGCTCCTTCATCCAATTTTCAGTTCGTTGTGACCGATTGATCATAAAATAACGTATCATAATTGCATAACGAGTGAGAGAGACAAACGCAGGTCTATCAGTAAACGAGAAGCTTGCGAATCAGTCCTTGGATTTTCATAAATAGACGAAAATTAAAACTAGAAAAACAACTCACTCTCCAGAAAATGACAGAAAATTGTGCGAGAGAAATTAGGAAATAAGTTTACAACTGATGATCTTACCACAACTGTGAATCAGTGTTTTTCTTGGTTTCTTCAGTTGTGGTGTCTCTCAGATGAAAAGCGTCAGTTGTCGCTGGAAACTCTTCGTCTTGTGAACGGCTCTTCGTATTCTCGTCAGTTCTCAGAAAAGTGTCTCGGTTGATGATTAATTTACGCGTTTTCTATTGGCTGAAAAATGCCAACATGTCAAAGCATAACTCTTAACAAATATTTCACGAAATCGAGTCGTACATGAGCTGCTCTTATAACCTTGACGATTTCACTGGACGGATGTCAGGTAATCAGTATCCCCCAGTTTTGAGATGATATCTCCCACTTTGGAGAAAAATGAAATTATCTGAACTTTTTAAGACTGGTAATGTATTTTTAATACTACATGGCAGTGGATGATCCTACTTCTGGGCTCCTGGGACATGTATGGCCCATTTTTAGTGTTTTGCATAAAATGGCCTACATAGCGCGGGTTCGAATCCGGGTCCAATCCAATTTTCGTGTTTTTATTTATTTATTTTTCTTTCCTCAGTTTCTTTGTCCACACGGTCTTTCTTTTATGTTTGGGCTCAGTCCTAAGTTTTTCAGTACTTTTTTCATTTCACTATTAATGGGCTATTGTATAGTCCATCGATATTTTGGTCCATTTTTTTTTGCAGTTTGTACGGCTACAGTCTATACTAAAAATCGAGTTAAAATGATCGATATTTTACATCAACCATCGAATAAAGGATGTTCCACTATATTTTAGCACAGGGTACCCAAACGCAAGATGTGAACCAAGAGAAAATAAACCCAGTTATGGTCACCTTTATTTCAGATACCTTTTACATTAGTCACACATATTACATGTTCAAAGTGCAAAGACAGTTTATACTCTACTATTATCAGTTTTGCTCAACGTCACATACAAATTCTATATCTAGTTTCGTAGCTGGCAGGCTGCGTATTTTTACACACAATGTACTTATTAATGACATACAGTTTTAACATTATCTCTTGGTGACCATTACGTGAAGACTTCTTCAGTCATTTTTTCGCACTCTTGTCCGCTGTAGACTGGGCTCTAGCGGCGAAAGACCCTTTCTCGGTAATGCCTTGATTCTGGGTCGACTGAATGCGAGATGAGTCCGACTTTGTCATTGGGGTTTTCGTGTTGGTTCCTTTGCCGTCCATTTTGAGCTGATGAATTGAATAAAAGAGAAATCTATCGGCCAAACTTTTATAACGAATTAAAAGTGCGAATACAAATTACTCTGTGAGTGGCTTCACGGAGCACAGTGAGCATTATTACTGAATTATGTACCCTGCAGGCAGAGTTTCTTTCCTCTTTCGTCGCTGTCTTTGCATTTTCCTTTAGGCTTTTGCTTCTTGTTTCTTGGTCGGTCGAGATTACCAACGATCAAGAAACAAGAAAAACAAAAGCCTATACAACCGAAAAGAAAATGCGAAGACAGCGACGAAAGAGGCAGGGTATAAGTTAGGCGACGGGTCGTTCAACTCCGGCGACCATTTGAAAGTGTTGGAACTAAGAACTTTGTCTACTTTCTTCAGTTCTTCTCGCTCCACTAAGTCCTGCATGCTCACAGTCTTATCCGTTTGAACTCCAAATGCAAGTTCTTTTCCTCCGTTGAAAGAAATCTTAACGCAACTAACCGAAGCCTATTGCTTTCGCTTTCGTTATCTTTTATAAAACGAGTTTTCATCATCGAAACTTTTAAATTAACTTGAAAAAGCAGTCGCTCCTTCATCCAATTTTCAGTTCGTTGTGACCGATTGATCATAAAATAACGTATCATAATTGCATAACGAGTGAGAGAGACAAACGCAGGTCTATCAGTAAACGAGAAGCTTGCGAATCAGTCCTTGGATTTTCATAAATAGACGAAAATTAAAACTAGAAAAAAAAACTCACTCTCCAGAAAATGACAGATAATTGTGCGAGAGAAATTAGGAAATAAGTTTACAACTGATGATCTTACCACAACTGTGAATCAGTGTTTTTCTTGGTTTCTTCAGTTGTGGTGTCTCTCAGATGAAAAGCGTCAGTTGTCGCTGCAAACTCTTCGTCTTGTGAACGGCTCTTCGTATTCTCGTCAGTTCTCAGAAAAGTGTCTCGGTTGATGATTAATTTACGCGTTTTCTTATTGGCTGAAAAATGCCAACATGTCAAAGCATAACTCTTAACAAATATTTCACGAAATCGAGTCGTACATGAGCTGCTCTTATAACCTTGACGATTTCACTGGACGGATGTCAGGTAATCAGTATCTCCCAGTTTTGAGATGAAGTAGTAGGGAAAGGCCGATTCGAGCACAAAATATGATTTGAGATGACCACCTGCATCACTTTTTTATTTTATGAGATTTTCAAAAAATATCACAGAAAAATTCCAAGGTTAAGGTCAAATTCTTGGAAAAATCCCAAGGTCAAATTCTCGGAAAAGGGTGAGAAAATACATACATCACGCCAACCCCCTACTAAGCAATAATATACACTTGCAGACCCCCTACAAAACAATAATAGTGTATTCCCGGACCCCAACTCGAGGGTAAAGACACTTAAAGATATATTACTATAGTATATTATGGAAAGGTGTGATAATTCATAAAATCCATAATCAGCAAAACATGCATTTTCAGGCCCCCAAACTCAGCGATAATTTGCACTTCCAGGCCATCAACTCAGCAATAATATACACTTGCAGACGCTCTAGAAAACAATTAAAAAAAGTAACCAAAAAATATTACAAAAAAATATAAGAAAAATAGTAAGTAATTATCATAATTGTGTAGGATGAACCATACATTGTTATAAGGTTATCACTAGTGTGATTAAAAATAAACTTATATTGTACGGAATCGAAGGTTTGTAAGAATAATAAAACTTAAAAACGATAAAAAAAAGTAATCAAAAAAATATAAGAAAAATAGTAAGTAATTATCATAATTGTGTAGGATGAACCATACATTGTTATAAGGATGTCACTAGTGTGATTAAAAATAAACTTATATTGTACGGAATCGAAGGTTTGTAAGAATAATAAAACTTAAAAACGATAAAAAAGTAATCAAAAAAATATAAGAAAAATAGTAAGTAATTATCATAATTGTGTAGGATGAACCATACATTGTTATAAGGTTATCACTAGTGTGATTAAAAATAAACTTATATTGTACGGAATCGAAGGTTTGTAAGAATAATAAAACTTAAAAACGATAAAAAAGTAATCAAAAAAATATAAGAAAAATAGTAAGTAATTATCATAATTGTGTAGGATGAACCATACATTGTTATAAGGATGTCACTAGTGTGATTAAAAATAAACTTATATTGTACGGAATCGAAGGTTTGTAAGAATAATAAAACTTAAAAACGATAAAAAAGTAATCAAAAAAATATAAGAAAAATAGTAAGTAATTATCATAATTGTGTAGGATGAACCATACATTGTTATAAGGTTATCACTAGTGTGATTAAAAATAAACTTATATTGTACGGAATCGAAGGTTTGTAAGAATAATAAAACTTAAAAACGATAAAAAAGTAATAAAAAAAAAAAATATAAGAAAAATAGTAAGTAATTATCATAATTGTGTAGGATGAACCATACATTGTTATAAGGTTATCACTGGTGCGATTAATTTCCCATACGGTGCAAATAAAAATAAACTTATATTGTACGGAATCGAAGGTTTGTAAGAATAATAAAACTTACGCATAATATTTAATAATTTTATGTGTAACATTATATTTGCATACCTCGAATGTAAAGGGTTTAAAGATATATTACTATAGTATATTATAGAATGACAGAGATAAAAGATAAGATAATTATTTAATGGAAAATCGTTCAATATACATCCTGTTTATAATCTCTATGCTAGTAGTGAAGATGGTTATATTATTAATATTACAAGAAGAATTCCTCTGAAAAAAAATAATACAGAATATCAAAAGATTTGTGTTAGAAAACACGGAGCAATTAATTGTAAAGGAATTTTAACACATCGTTTTATTTGGGAATGTTATAATGGAACAATAGATGATGATAAAGATATTAATCATATAAATAATAATAAAGGTGATAACCGTTTGTGTAACTTACAACTTATACAACAACAGAAAAAATATACTAATGGTAGAGATTATTCATTCAATAAAAACAACCGCAAAAATCGACATTGTGTAAAAGCGGTTAACTATGATACAAATGAAGAAACTTTTTATTATAGTATGTATGCAGCTCAAAAGAAACTTGGAATTAATGTAGGTGTTATTTCAATGTGTTGTAATAATACAAATAACGTTAAATCAGGTATATCTAAGATTGATAAGAATAGATACAAATTCACATTTATTTTAGAAGATGAATTACCAGAAAAATATATCAAATCAACATATAAACGAAAAAAATAAGAAAATAGTTATAATTGATTTTTTTATTGCTACATTACTAATTAATAATTAAAAATGTAACAAGTCTATTATAACCTGTGAAAATCGATGTTTGGTTGTATTATCGAAACATATACCAAGCTATTCCAGCAGCTCCGACTGTTATAATAGATAAATTAATATCATGTTTTTTTGATGTTGGTGAAGGTTTTACATCTGATTTATATGAAATAGAAGGTTTTTTATCTAATTTATTTGAAATATCTGGTTTATAATTCTGATGTGGTAATTTAACCTTTGAATGACCCATGTTATTATGTTTTATACCAAACGATTTTGTTTCAGCATTAATATCATTCACACCAAATTTCATATCATTAGTTGCTTTTAGCAGTTTGTTATTCATAACCAATAACAGAATTTGTGTTTATTACAAGATTACTAGGTAGTAGCCAACAACCTACAGCAATAGCCATATCTAATTTTTGTTTTGCTTGTTGACTGCTAGTTGATATCTTTGTATACTTTTAGAAATGTCTGTCTCAACAATAGATGATTCAAATAGTTGTAAGAATACCGTTTGTGTTTCTTGTGCAGAACCGGAATTATCAATAATACTTGATCGTGTTTGCACTTGAGCTCCTAGAATACAATACACATAAGCCTCAATACTTTGATTTAATCTTGAAAGCCCTGATTTTGTTAAACCAACCCCCTTTTGAGGTACAAACCAATCATATTGTCTTCCCGTTTCATGTTCTTTGATGAATGTAATACAATTTCCATACTTTGCTTCACACCCCTCATCACTAAGCTTAAAGAATCCACCAGGCCATTGAGGTGGAAAAGCATATAGAGTGCAAACCATATGTCCGTGAAACAGTTCTAACTAATTAGTACTAAATAGCACTGAGGAAACAATAGAAAACAATAGAGATAACACTATTTAGTACTATTTAGTAATAGTACTATTTCACGGACATATGGTTTGCACTCTATATTATAATTTTTTAGCTTTCTGTAGACCATTGCGAAGGTTAATATATACATCTCCCAAGCCGTGGTTAGCACCTTTCATAAATCTAAAGTCTGGGTTCTTTGATACAGCAAACTCCTTACACAATTTTAAGTATGAATTCACATTATAAGGATTTTTTTGTTGCATTGAATGTTCTATCACCAGGTAGAGGCACACTTAACACATTTAAAATTCGCCTAATCGTAAAGATTACATGAAAACGAATTAGTGATGAAACCAAAGGTGTGTCCTTCCTCTCAAGCATATTAAAAGAGATGCCACAGCCCGCTGTAGAAAGCCAAACTGCAAAATTTAGTTGCTGAGACCAGCTATTCATGTTTGGCCCTGCCAACCATCTATTACTTTCTTTTGATGTGGTGTGAACTTCTTGACTTTCACTTAAAATGCTTCTAGGTTTAAACTTAAACCAGTTCATTCGATCGACATATATCTGAACTTCGTCCAATTGAGATTTAAGGTGATGCGGATCATCATCCCACTTACTCGAAGGGATTGAATAAATTGCTTTTTTGTTTAACATTAATTCATCCGGAAAGTTGGAGGGGGTTTCGCGAGAACCAAGAGCTTTAGTTAATGCTTGTTCCACAATGTTATCATCATAGTGGTGTACAGGACCACCAATACGCATTTTGAAAAAACATCATATGCTACACCATTCCAATCGAAATTAATACCACCTCTATAAGCATGAAATTTATTATCTACAGAGTGCGGATAATATTTTTTTAATTCAATATCTTCTTTTGTTACCATATAATATATATATGTTATTATTGTTTTATATTATATTGGTGCTCTCATAAAATCCTTAAAAATATTAATAAATCTATTTTTAGAATTTTCTAATGCTTTCAAACGTTCTTCAAGATCATCAGACATATATATTATAATTTTTTATCCTTTTAAACATCTATCATATCGCAACTTGTATATATACCCTCCGTAAGGTGTTGTATCAAAGGATAAAGTTATTTCTTTGGATTTATAAGCTGCTCTACAAGCTCCTTTCTCAATTCCTCCCTCAACTTTTGAACCAGTGGAACATCGTTTTTAAAAAAATCCTTATTCCGTTTCACCCTAATACTACTCTTTAGTTTTTCATATTTTTGTAATTCAGTCATTATATGTTCAAATTCTTTCTCATCAATTTTATTATTACTCAAGGCTTTTGATACAAGATCACATATACTATCTTCTTTTGATTTTGCAAGTTGAATAGTATTTTCATGTTTTGTTACCTTTTTAGTAAGTTTTTTTGTGAAAATTGTACAACTAGCTGATATTAAACCTAACAACCCACCAACAGCTGATAAAGGAACACCAACAATTATACCAGGTCCTGTTAAACTAGTAGTTACACCAGAACCGGTTAAAATGACAGACAAGACCCCTGTTGCAACTGCAGTTTTATGAAGTATACCACGTATCTTACTATATTTTTTCCTAACATTTTCATAATGTTTTACCTCTGTTCCTAGTTGAGACAAAACCATATTTACTTTGTGTAATCTAAAGTTTTCACCAGTTTGTGGAATCTCTGGATAAATCGCATCATAATCAACCATATATATAATAATATCTTTTATTTTTTATATGATTTCAATTACCATTCGCATAGGGTAAATTCCAGCGTTAATGCTTTGGTTGCTAGAATCTGTTATCCAAAACCGAATGCTATTAATATAATCATCATTTTTAATAGGTGTGCTCAATGGATGATTATATAACATCTTTTCTCCAGCCTTGTTTAATTCAACACATGCTAATATTTGTGAATATTTATTATTTAATAAAACCTGTGTAGAATCAATAAGATCACAATTAATACAGACATCTTGAGTAGGTTGTATAATATTGATGTTATAATTGGTATTTGCTCCAAGACCTGTTGTAATGCTTAATAATTTTGATAAACTCACATTTAATTCAACCTCTACTGTCGAGGTGATATTATATTTTTTATCTATAATTGTGATTGAAACTTTTTTCTCGCCAAGTGAAACCGCTTTATCAACAGCATTTTTTAAACTAAAATTAGTGTAGTTTCCTTTCGGAATCCGTACCAAAACATTCCCACCTCCATCTGAAATAGTTCCTTCACTCGGAAGATTATACAAATGATTATGAAAACTACAACTTATAAGTGATATATGTGTACTCTTTTTAATAGGGTTTTTAAACCACAAGGTTTCATCAGCTTTTGTTTGTTCAATATATAATATTACCATTTATACTATATAATCATCTTTTCTTTTTATACCTTTCAACAAAATACAAAACAACAGCAACTATCAATAACCAAGCGTTTTTAGCAAGAAATCCAATAACCTCACCTGCGGTTCTGAAAATAAAAGAAGCTATTGCACCAACCATACCAGGTAGTATTTGTGCTAATTTTTTACCTATTGCTTTCAAACCCTTTCCAACACCACTGACAACTGAAGATAATCCACTTTTTAGATTATTTATATCACTCCAATAATAATACCAACTGCAGATACAACAGAAAAAACAGTAAAACCATACTTTTTAAAAACAGCTTTTATACGATCTCTCAGACATTCGCTCTTCTATTACTTCATTTTGTTCTTCTATTTGTTCAATCTCATTTATAGTTTCTTCAATCTGTTCACGGAGTGATATATTCAATCTCTCTCTAACACCTTGAGAATCAGCTTGAGATATATTATCCAACTCTTCTTCTAATGCTTGTAATTTTTCTCGACGTGAAAAAATAGTTCTTTCATTATTCTCAACAACTTTTTCAGCAGGATCTCCAAGATAGTTTACAATTGTTTTAGGTACCTTATCATTTAATTCACCATCATCATTAAACAGAACATGACCTTTACCATCCCGTCTATTAAATCTTACTATCACTCTATTATATTCATCAATTGTAGTGGTGAATGGAGCGTTTTTAGAATTTACATTAGGATACTTGGTTTTGATTCTATCCCAAGCTTCTTCAAATCTTCCTTCACGATATTTAACAAGGTCTACCATTTCTATGTCTTCTCTTACCCTTCTTTCCCAATCTTTATTACTTTCATCTGAATTCTTAAATAATTTATATCCTTGTTCTTTTGATATACCACTTCTACTAAACCGTTCTTTAGTTCTTTCCCACCAAGTTTGTCTAGTTTCTTTTTGTTGTGGTAATAATTTTACAGACCCTCCTTCAAGTGGATCAAAATCTAAACTATCGACTTCCATATACTATATATTAATAATTAGTTTTTTATATAAATTTCAATAATTTTACAGACCCTCCTTCAAGTGGATCAAAATCTAAACTATCGACTTCCATATACTATATATTAATAATTAGTTTTTTATATAAATTTCGATGCTAAATACCCTGCTCCTAACATACCACCAGCTACATACATCATTTCATATTGTTTTTGCTTTTTGTTAGGTTTATAATAATCACCTAATTGAGGTTCTTTCAAATTAAAATCTGGATGTGCCTTGGAGTATATCCTAAAAGCATAATCAGTATCAGATAGATTACTATCAGCTAACTTTTTATTTACATATTGATTTGTTAACCAATCTTGATATTGTTGTCTTTTCTTTTGCCATTCACCCATATTCTTCTGATAAAGTTCTATAGCCTTATCATGTCGAACTTTCTCTTCACCAACATGTTTACCATCAGAACTTAGATGTTTAGCTAAATACATTGAACCGGTGAAAGCTGTTGCATTCAAAACAGCCCCAGCGACCATCATAATAACTGCGCTTGCCATTCTATATTACTAAATAAGAACTTATTATTTTAAATGATTAGAGTGATTTTGGAAGAATTTTTTGATCATCAAGATATTGCTTCACATACATACTCCCAGATAGTACTAACACCCATTTTCCATAATTTGTTAGACTACTACTAGGATCATTAATAAAAGATTCTTTCATAGCCTTTTTTCCAACATAACCAATTACTGCAGCGATTCCAACAACTACAGCAGCATCCGTTACTGATTTAATTAATTTGTTTTCCATTGACATGTATATATACTATCTAATATTTTTATTTTTATATCTTTTTTATTCCATACCTATTCTTGTTATAGGAATTTTTTCAGGTGTGTCGTCTTCAATTTTAACAGTTTTCACAGGTGTATTCACTTTTTTATTATTTCTCCATCTAAAATATAAATCTATAACTGTTAGACTTATTCCAACTAGTGTCAATGCTGTTGTTAGTGATATTTCTGGCGTCCATGAATTATATGTTTCTTCTTCAGTTTCATGATTCTTTTCTATTTCAAGAGCTTTCTTAGCTTTCTTATGATATTCGGCTAGTCTTTTACCAGCGGCAACCTTCTTAGGATCTTTTTGTTTTATAATTGGATTTTCTGGTTCTTTGGTAATTATATCTTTTGGTTCTTCAGTCATTTTTAATATACTATTCTATAAGAATAATATTTTAAGTAAAATTCCAAGAGATTCCAACAGATGCTCAAGAGATGCTCAAGAGATGCTCAACAGATGCTTAAGATATTTTATGAAAATATTTATTGTGGTTTTTTAATGTGTTACTTGTTATAAATCCTCTACTACAATATTTACACTTCAATCTAATATCTGTACAATAATTGTTTAGTTCTTTGATAATAAGATCATAATCGTTAGATACAACACATTTGAATCAATTTTCTTCATATTTTTCTAACAAGTTTTTCTGTTCCATAGAAAGAACACCATTAGAAATAGGTGTTTTAAATTCAATGCAAAAACCACAATATTTTTTATGGTAGTTATTACGTAATCAAGTCTGGTTGACCCTTCATATAACCTTTTTTATATGCTTGAATTCTTTTATAACTAGAATCCTGATTTTCACCTAACCCTGCTATCATAAGTAGGTTGGGATAGAACCGTCTAATATATTGAACCACCTTCGTGTGTAGATCATATTCATCTTGTATCTTGAATGTTAATGTTTTTAGGTTGTTAAACATTCTATAACATCCATATTTTCTTATTGATGGTAATACTGTAGAGAATACCCAATCTTTAAAAAGTTTGGCAGATTCTAGTTTGGAACTAAAAATTAGAGAGTATAATCCAGGTTCTTTTATGAATATAGTATGCGGTTGGAGATTTCTAAGGGGCTCTGAAAGGGGGGAACGAAATGGGCCCCCCTTATAATTTGTACACTGATATATATCTTTAGGGGGCATCGTTTTGATGCTCCCTATATTTACCCATTCAGATTTATAAAGATCATCAACATGATCACGCACTGCATTCCTAGGACAGGTATATCCTAAAGCTTTTGAAATATCAACTCCTTTGAACCATATATTCTGTTTATCATCAATGTATGTATCTATAGAAATACCAAGTTTTATGTTTTCAAATTTTCTAATTGATAATGACATATTATATATTATTATATAGTAATGTTACTTTAAGCCTCTTTCTAATGGTCTCTGAAAGGGGGCCCTATTTCAGGGCCCCCTTGTAATTCTGACGTACATATTCAGACCAGGCGATTTGTCTGGTCTGAATTTTCTTATCCTCTTCATCTACATGCATCTGTATTGCTTTATTTATATCTAACACCTTTGTAACCCCTTAGATAATGCTCAACAGATGCTCAAGAGTGCTCAAGATCAACAGTTTCCTCTAAATTATTACGTATGACGGGTGGAGCTAACCAATCATCACCACTATTGCTAATCTTAACATGTTTTGCTAGTTGAACTAAACAGCTTGATAGAGCAACCATTCTTCCACCTTTTAAAACAATATAACCAGCGATATTATTCAGTTCTTGTTTCAACACATCATTGTTTTTTAATCGTTACACAGCTCTTTGTTATCATCAATAGGAACAACATAAGAAAGAATTCCAACAGAGACCTCTATAGCTGTATCCACTAGAGTACTTGCGATTTTATTTCCTAGAATAATTTGATATCGGTTATAATATTTTTCAACATCCTTTGCCGATAATTTCTTAACATCACCTAGCGACATTTTAATTCCAATATATTGGTCAATAGTGCCAAGTACTGCTAGAATTGATAATTGTTCTCTCTTTTCTTCTGCCTCTGAATTATCGTTTTTCTTTATTAATGGTTTTTTCTTTTTCTTTTCCACTATTTCTTCTTCATCCACTTTATCATCTATATATTGGTTGAGAATTGATGTCATTCTTTATAATATATATACATTTTTTATTTTTAAATGGTAACACTAGGAATTTCAATGTATGATTGATATGGATGTCTCAAACAAAAACACATTCTTGAGTATTTTTCCTGTTTTAATGTTTTAATAAAAGACTTCCGGTCTTCAAACCCCATATTTCCTCCATATTCCTCAAACAGAGTTTTTTTTCACACAACAGATTAGGATTATAAAATGAAATAATACATCCAACATTTTCTCGAAATGGTTTAGCTATAGATGATAATTGTTGAGTTAATACCCATAGGGATAACCCTTCATGCCTCCCACTGAATGCTAATTTAATAAACTTGTTAGATCTTTGTTTGAGATCCTTTGAAAATGCGCAATCGTCTAATATTATTAATGTGTTTGTGCCAGAGAATACTGTTTGGCAACATGAAAGTAAATCATTTATCTCATCCACATCATCTGATTCTGGTGATAGAATAATAAACCTATTATCATTTTGAGCAAATCCCTCATATGTTTTATTTTTCGAATAGGTTGGACATATTAGAACTATATATTCAAAAACATTTCTATATACCCCTCTTAGTATATCAACTAAATATTTTGTCTTTCCACAATTCGTTGGTCCTGTTATAATACAGTGAAATGGTGTCTTATCTTTCAATTCTTCCATATATATATTAGTAAATAATACTTTAATACAGAATCGATTTCAAATTGCTATCTTGAATTTCCATCAAAGCATCGGCAATGACAAACATATAACAATTAATGGTTCCTGCTCCACCGGTTTTTCTCTTCATCTCCAGTTTAACACCGTCTTTTGTGCTATTCAAAACCAAACCATTACCATGAATACCATTATCTGGGTAAGTTCTCAAATCAATCCATAAAGCGAATTTATCTGAATAAAAATCTTTAGGTAGAATATTATCAGTCTCACCAAATCTTGATCTAATCGAATTCCAAAAATCAGTAGGTGTCATACCTTTACCGAATAATTTATTTGGCATTCCGTCAACGTTGATATTGACTTGTGTGATACTAGGAGATACAAACTTTTCACTATCTCTAGCACCTACAGTATATCTATATACATCAGTAAATAGCATTAAAATACCACTCATTGATCGCCTTGGGATATTAACATGTTCATTAATCACACTGTCAGTGGCTTTATTAATCGTGAATGTCTTATGGAGAAGAATGTTTTCATAATAGAACCCTTTGCCAACCTGGTATGCTGATAGAGCTTCACGTGCAAGATAATCACTAGCAATACACTCATATTCAAGCTCGATATTTGAAAGACTGTAATTATATGCTTTAGTTATATCAGATGTTATTGCAACTTCTCCGCTTTGGGGAAGTGTAATCTCAAATGACAGATTATGAGAGAGTCCTTTTGCATAAAACGCGCCATGACCATCTAAAATAGGGTGATTGATTGACATTCTATATTTATATCTCCATAAACAGCTGCCAGAGCAACCTCCTTTGCATCTGTAGACACTTTATCACCTGCAGCTGTTCTAAGCTTTCGCATATTAACTGTTGAAATACCCTCCCTCAACATATTCTCCCGTTCTCTTTTCGATAAATAGAGATCTTTATACGTTTCATACAATCCAATACGATGAGTATCTTGTAGAGTCTCCCCACCATACAAAACCCGAATATGTGACTTTAGAACTCTCCCCAAATTATTAACAACTGTATTATTTGCATGACCTGTGGCAAGATTTAGATTGAAAATCAATGCTATAGACTCTGGGACGTATCACAACGAGCCGCAGCCAAGAAAAGTTCCCAAAACAGCAGGGTTTCCGGTTGCTATGCCTGACCAGTATAATCTCATTTCGATAAGTGGGGATATGTCAACAGTAGCTTGGAAACTTAACGATTGTATGTCAGTATGTGCGTTTCTTATATGGACAGTTCAAGGAGTAGCACACGTCAAAGCATTTATTTTGGCGCGAAATTATAAATACGATTCCTTCAATCTAAACCTCAAGCCTCTTTTGATGTCGCTTCGTCAACGAAGGCTGCAGTAGACTGGCTCTACATTATGGACAAACAACTAAACAGACTACTGTGCCTCAGATAAGCATTTTTTGCAATTAATTTCTCTAGTTGGTACGTATACATCCAGTGAGAAGTCCTAGCGATTTATTTGCCTGAGCGCTTCGGAGAAATAGTCGAGTGATGTATGTGGTAATATATTTCTCTAGTTGGTACATCCAGCGAGAAGTCCTGGCGCTTTATTTGCCTGAGCGCTTCGGAGAAATAGTCGAGTGATGAATGTGGTAATATATTTCTCTAGTTGGAACATCCAGCGAGAAGTCCTGGCGATTTATTTTGCTGAGCGCTTCGGAGAAATAGTTGAGTGTTGTCTGTGGTAATATATTTCTCTAGTTGGTACATCCAGCGAGAAGTCCTGGCGATTTATTTGCCTGAGCGCTTCGGAGAAATAGTCGAGTGATGTATGTGGTAATATATTTCTCTAGTTGGTACATCCAGCGAGAAGTCCTGGCGATTTATTTGCCTGAGCGCTTCGGAGAAATAGTCGAGTGATGTATGTGGTAATATATTTCTCTAGTTGGTACATCCAGCGAGAAGTCCTGGCGATTTATTTGCCTGAGCGCTTCGGAGAAATAGTCGAGTGATGTATGTGGTAATATATTTCTCTAGTTGGTACATCCAGCGAGAAGTCCTGGCGATTTATTTGCCTGAGCGCTTCGGAGAAATAGTTGAGTGTTGTCTGTGGTTACATATTTTTATATGTTGACTGCTGTAATTTAAGAGCCGGTTTCGTTGCAATGTATAGTGTTAGAAGTAACACTACTCGTTCTCGACAGACCTTTACAAGATAGTCCAGCAATTTCATGTTTGCCATATGTATAGCTGATTAGATCTTTTACAGATCCTACGTATACCTACAGCATTTTCGTTCACGGTTCCCTCTTTCAAGTTTATATTTTCATGTTTTGGACCGTAGATCTTCTTAGATCCGTTATGCTGTAATTCTTTAGCATAGTTTGTCTATGCATTCCGTGTGGGATTGGTTTTGTCCATCCACACCTAGGTTAAACGCAACACCAACATGATATTTTGGATTCTTGCCCTTTGAACCATATTACCGCACGTGTTGTGGTGTGAGCCAATGGGCAGGCTTCTAAATTTGAGCTGTTTGAGTTTCAGAGTCGACACGCTAGTAACATACATTGGCTTCCTGAGTTGGTGTATGTTGCTCTCGCTACACCGTACTGATGAGTTCCAAAAGAACGAAACAGCTGTCTACGGTTGCCGATCCTGGCTCTCTCTTGCTCTATCATGTTGGTGTTGTGTTAAGCTTTTTATTTCTACGTAGTATCAGCCTTTCTTGAATTTCATGTTTGCCATATGTATAGCTGATTAGATCTTTTACAGATCCTACGTATACCTACAGCATTTTCGTTCACGGTTCCCTCTTTCAAGTTTATATTGTAATTATCTCTATTTTTGTGTGAAAATTTGTGTAGGCGAAAACCTTCTCTTTTTTTTCTATTTTATAAAATTCGTTCACTAATAGAATCTTCATTTTAATTGGTTTTTCTTGTTTATATAAAATATTAATAATGTCGGATTTTTTTTTTCTCTAAGAAGGTTTTTGAGTCCATCTTATCAATTCCTTTTATTCTATATGATTTTAAAAAACCTTTTAATGATGTTATCCTAAGTGTTTCATTGTTTTCAATTTGTGGTGGTATAATGTAATTATATATATTATCAAGAGTTTTCAAATATATATTTACAGGGTTTTTAACTGTTTGTGGAATATATCCAAGAATCCAATCAGAAAAATTATTTAATTTATTTTTGATTATATTCATTCTATAATATACTATAGTAATTAATCTTTAAGTGTCTTTGGATTCGAGTTGGGGCTCATCAATACACTATTATTGTTTTGTAGGGGGTCTGCAAGTGTATATTATTGTTTTTTAGGAAATCGTTGAGTTGGAGCTCGGCAATGCACTATTATTACTCCGTACAGGGCGGTTATAGATTTATCGTTTTTTTATCGTCAAGTTTGTAAATATAATGTTACACATAAAATTGTTAAATCTTATGTGTAAGTTTTATTATTATTACAACACAGTTATGATAATTACTTACTATTTCTTATATTTTTTCTTATATTTTTTTTGATAGTTTTATTGAATTTTTCATATATTTTTTGTTGTATTTTTCTTATATTTTTTTCAATAGTTTTGTTATTTTAATTTTTTTAATTTATATAATTTTTGGCATAGTTTTCTTATATATTTTTTTTCTTCTTTATTTTTGATTACTTTTTTAGTTACTTTTTTTAGTTACTTTTTTAGTATTTTTTGAATAATTTTTTTGGAATATTTTTTTTGAGTAATTTTTTTGTTGAGAATAATGAAAGAACTATTTTTTCACGTCGAGAAAAATTACAAGCATTAGAAGAAGAATTGGATAATATATCTCAAGCTGATTCTCAAGGTGTTAGAGAGAGATTGAATATATCACTCCGTGAACAGATTGAAGAAACTATAAATGAGATTGAACAAATAGAAGAACAAAATGAAGTAATAGAAGAGCGAATGTCTCTGAGAGATCGTATAAAAGCTGTTTTTAAAAAGTATGGTTTTACTGTTTTTTCTGTTGTATCTGCAGTTGGTATTATTATTGGAGTGATAATAAATAATCTAAAAAGTGGATTATCTTCAGTTGTCAGTGGTGTTGGAAAGGGTTTGAAAGCAATAGGTAAAAAATTAGCACAAATACTACCTGGTATGGTTGGTGCAATAGCTTCTTTTATTTTCAGAACCGCAGGTGAGGTTATTGGATTTCTTGCTAAAAACGCTTGGTTATTGATAGTTGCTGTTGTTTTGTATTTTGTTGAAAGGTATAAAAAGAAAAGATGATTATATAGTATAAATGGTAATATTATATATTGAACAAACAAAAGCTGATGAAACCTTGTGGTTTAAAAACCCTATTAAAAAGAGTACACATATATCACTTATAAGTTGTAGTTTTCATAATCATTTGTATAATCTTCCGAGTGAAGGAACTATTTCAGATGGAGGTGGGAATGTTTTGGTACGGATTCCGAAAGGAAACTACACTAATTTTAGTTTAAAAAATGCTGTTGATAAAGCGGTTTCACTTGGCGAGAAAAAAGTTTCAATCACAATTATAGATAAAAAATATAATATCACCTCGACAGTAGAGGTTGAATTAAATGTGAGTTTATCAAAATTATTAAGCATTACAACAGGTCTTGGAGCAAATACCAATTATAACATCAATATTATACAACCTACTCAAGATGTCTGTATTAATTGTGATCTTATTGATTCTACACAGGTTTTATTAAATAATAAATATTCACAAATATTAGCATGTGTTGAATTAAACAAGGCTGGAGAAAAGATGTTATATAATCATCCATTGAGCACACCTATTAAAAATGATGATTATATTAATAGCATTCGGTTTTGGATAACAGATTCTAGCAACCAAAGCATTAACGCTGGAATTTACCCTATGCGAATGGTAATTGAAATCATATAAAAAATAAAAGATATTATTATATATATGGTTGATTATGATGCGATTTATCCAGAGATTCCACAAACTGGTGAAAACTTTAGATTACACAAAGTAAATATGGTTTTTGTCTCAACTAGGAACAGAGGTAAAACATTATGAAAATGTTAGAAAAAAAATATAGTAAGATACGTGGTATACTTCATAAAACTGCAGTTGCAACAGGGGTCTTGTCTGTCATTTTAACCGGTTCTGGTGTAACTACTAGTTTAACAGGACCTGGTATAATTGTTGGTGTTCCTTTATCAGCTGTTGGTGGGTTGTTAGGTTTAATATCAGCTAGTTGTACAATTTTCACAAAAAAACTTACTAAAAAGGTAACAAAACATGAAAATACTATTCAACTTGCAAAATCAAAAGAAGATAGTATATGTGATCTTGTATCAAAAGCCTTGAGTAATAATAAAATTGATGAGAAAGAATTTGAACATATAATGACTGAATTACAAAAATATGAAAAACTAAAGAGTAGTATTAGGGTGAAACGGAATAAGGATTTTAAAAAAAACGATGTTCCAGATGTTCAAAAGTTGAGGGAGGAATTGAGAAAGGAGCTTGTAGAGCAGCTTATAAATCCAAAGAAATAACTTTATCCTTTGATACAACACCTTACGGAGGGTATATATACAAGTTGCGATATGATAGATGTTTAAAAGGATAAAAAATTATAATATATATGTCTGATGATCTTGAAGAACGTTTGAAAGCATTAGAAAATTCTAAAAATAGATTTATTAATATTTTTAAGGATTTTATGAGAGCACCAATATAATATAAAACAATAATAACATATATATATTATATGGTAACAAAAGAAGATATTGAATTAAAAAAAAAATATTATCCGCACTCTGTAGATAATAAATTTCATGCTTATAGAGGTGGTATTAATTTCGATTGGAATGGTGTAGCATATGATGTTTTCAAAATGCGTATTGGTGGTCCTGTACACCACTATGATGATAACATTGTGGAACAAGCATTAACTAAAGCTCTTGGTTCTCGCGAAACCCCCTCCAACTTTCCGGATGAATTAATGTTAAACAAAAAAGCAATTTATTCAATCCCTTCGAGTAAGTGGGATGATGATCCGCATCACCTTAAATCTCAATTGGACGAAGTTCAGATATATGTCGATCGAATGAACTGGTTTAAGTTTAAACCTAGAAGCATTTTAAGTGAAAGTCAAGAAGTTCACACCACATCAAAAGAAAGTAATAGATGGTTGGCAGGGCCAAACATGAATAGCTGGTCTCAGCAACTAAATTTTGCAGTTTGGCTTTCTACAGCGGGCTGTGGCATCTCTTTTAATATGCTTGAGAGGAAGGACACACCTTTGGTTTCATCACTAATTCGTTTTCATGTAATCTTTACGATTAGGCGAATTTTAAATGTGTTAAGTGTGCCTCTACCTGGTGATAGAACATTCAATGCAACAAAAAATCCTTATAATGTGAATTCATACTTAAAATTGTGTAAGGAGTTTGCTGTATCAAAGAACCCAGACTTTAGATTTATGAAAGGTGCTAACCACGGCTTGGGAGATGTATATATTAACCTTCGCAATGGTCTACAGAAAGCTAAAAATTATAATATAGAGTGCAAACCATATGTCCGTGAAATAGTACTATTACTAAATAGTACTAAATAGTGTTATCTCTATTGTTTTCTATTGTTTCATCAGTGCTATTTAGTACTAATTAGTTAGAACTGTTTCACGGACATATGGTTTGCACTCTATATGCTTTTCCACCTCAATGGCCTGGTGGATTCTTTAAGCTTAGTGATGAGGGGTGTGAAGCAAAGTATGGAAATTGTATTACATTCATCAAAGAACATGAAACGGGAAGACAATATGATTGGTTTGTACCTCAAAAGGGGGTTGGTTTAACAAAATCAGGGCTTTCAAGATTAAATCAAAGTATTGAGGCTTATGTGTATTGTATTCTAGGAGCTCAAGTGCAAACACGATCAAGTATTATTGATAATTCCGGTTCTGCACAAGAAACACAAACGGTATTCTTACAACTATTTGAATCATCTATTGTTGAGACAGACATTTCTAAAAGTATACAAAGATATCAACTAGCAGTCAACAAGCAAAACAAAAATTAGATATGGCTATTGCTGTAGGTTGTTGGCTACTACCTAGTAATCTTGTAATAAACACAAATTCTGTTATTGGTTATGAATAACAAACTGCTAAAAGCAACTAATGATATGAAATTTGGTGTGAATGATATTAATGCTGAAACAAAATCGTTTGGTATAAAACATAATAACATGGGTCATTCAAAGGTTAAATTACCACATCAGAATTATAAACCAGATATTTCAAATAAATTAGATAAAAAACCTTCTATTTCATATAAATCAGATGTAAAACCTTCACCAACATCAAAAAAACATGATATTAATTTATCTATTATAACAGTCGGAGCTGCTGGAATAGCTTGGTATATGTTTCGATAATACAACCAAACATCGATTTTCACAGGTTATAATAGACTTGTTACATTTTTAATTATTAATTAGTAATGTAGCAATAAAAAAATCAATTATAACTATTTTCTTATTTTTTTCGTTTATATGTTGATTTGATATATTTTTCTGGTAATTCATCTTCTAAAATAAATGTGAATTTGTATCTATTCTTATCAATCTTAGATATACCTGATTTAACGTTATTTGTATTATTACAACACATTGAAATAACACCTACATTAATTCCAAGTTTCTTTTGAGCTGCATACATACTATAATAAAAAGTTTCTTCATTTGTATCATAGTTAACCGCTTTTACACAATGTCGATTTTTGCGGTTGTTTTTATTGAATGAATAATCTCTACCATTAGTATATTTTTTCTGTTGTTGTATAAGTTGTAAGTTTACACAAACGGTTATCACCTTTATTATTATTTATATGATTAATATCTTTATCATCATCTATTGTTCCATTATAACATTCCCAAATAAAACGATGTGTTAAAATTTCTTTACAATTAATTGCTCCGTGTTTTCTAACACAAATCTTTTGATATTCTGTATTATTTTTTTTCAGAGGAATTCTTCTTGTAATATTAATAATATAACCATCTTCACTACTAGCATAGAGATTATAAACAGGATGTATATTGAACGATTTTCCATTAATAATTATCTTATCTTTTATCTCTGTCATTCTATAATATATACTATAGTAATATATCTTTAAACCGAGTTTACATTCGAGTTGAGGTATGCAAATATAATGTTACACATAAAATTATTAAATATTATGCGTAAGTTTTATTATTCTTACAAACCTTCGATTCCGTACAATATAAGTTTATTTTTATTTGCACCGTATGGGAAATTAATCACACTAGTGACATCCTTATAACAATGTATGGTTCATCCTACACAATTATGATAATTACTTACTATTTTTCTTATATTTTTTTGATTACTTTTTTATCGTTTTTAAGTTTTATTATTCTTACAAACCTTCGATTCCGTACAATAAATGTATGGTTCATCCTACACAATTATGATAATTACTTACTATTTTTCTTATATTTTTTTGATTACTTTTTTATCGTTTTTAAGTTTTATTATTCTTACAAACCTTCGATTCCGTACAATAAATGTATGGTTCATCCTACACAATTATGATAATTACTTACTATTTTTCTTATATTTTTTTGATTACTTTTTTATCGTTTTTAAGTTTTATTATTCTTACAAACCTTCGATTCCGTACAATATAAGTTTATTTTTAATCACACTAGTGACATCCTTATAACAATGTATGGTTCATCCTACACAATTATGATAATTACTTACTATTTTTCTTATATTTTTTTGTAATATTTTTTGGTTACTTTTTTTAATTGTTTTCTAGAGCGTCTGCAAGTGTATATTATTGCTGAGTTGATGGCCTGGAAGTGCAAATTATCGCTGAGTTTGGGGGCCTGAAAATGCATGTTTTGCTGATTATGGATTTTATGAATTATCACACCTTTCCATAATATACTATAGTAATATATCTTTAAGTGTTTTTTACCCTCGAGTTGAGGTCCCGCACATACATATTATTGTTGTGCTGGAGGCTTGCAAGTGTATATTATTGTTAAGTAGGTGGTAGGTGTCCTTTTTTATTTTTGAGTACTTTTTTTTATTTATTTTTTTGGTTACTTTTTTTAATCGTTTTCTAGAGCGTCTGCAAGTGTATATTATTGCTGAGTTGATGGCCTGGAAGTGCAAATTATCGCTGAGTTTGGGGGCCTGAAAATGCATGTTTTGCTGATTATGGATTTTATGAATTATCACACCCTTCCATAATATACTATAGTAATATATCTTTAAGTGTCTTTACCCTCGAGTTGGGGTCCGGGAATACACTATTATTGTTTTGTAGGGGGTCTGCAAGTGTATATTATTGCTTAGTAGGGGGTTGGCGTGATGTATGTATTTTCTCACCCTTTTCCGAGAATTTGACCTTGGGATTTTTCCAAGAATTTGACCTTAACCTTGGAATTTTTCTGTGAAATTTTTTGAAAATCTCATAAAATAAAAAAGTGATGCAGGTGGTCATCTCAAATCATATTTTGTGCTCGAATCGGCCTTTCCCTACTACTGATGATATCTCCCACTTTGGAGAAAAATGAAATTATCTGAACTTTTTAAGACTGGTAATGTATTTTTAATACTACATGGGAGTGGCTGATCCTACTTCTGGGCTCCTGGGACATGTATGGCCCATTTTTAGTGTTTTGCATAAAATGGCCTACATAGCGCGGGTTCGAATCCGGGCCCAATCCAATTTTCGTGTTTATTTATTTATTTTTCTTTCCTCAGTTTCTTTGTCCACACGGTCTTTCTTTTATGTTTGGGCTCAGTCCTAAGTTTTTCCTTTTTTGATTTCACTATTAATGGGCTATAATAATAATAATAGTAATAATAATTTAATTCTTGAAAAAGCGCATTACATATAAATCTCAATGCTCTTTACAAGTGAGTAAGAAAATATAGAAAATAAAAAATATAGAAAATATATATAGAAGAATATAGACAAATATAGAAAATTAGCGGGACTCGTCAAAGGACTATAGTATAGTCCATCGATATTTTGGTCCATTTTTTGCAGTTTGTACGGCTACAGTCTATACTAAAAATCGAGCTAAAATGATCGATATTTTACGTCAACCATCGAATAAAGGTGTTCCACTATATTTTAGAACAGGGTACCCAAACGCAAGATGTGAACCAAGAGAAAATAAACCCAGTTATGGTCACCTTTATTTCAGATACCTTTTACATCACACATATTACATGTTCAAAGTGCAAAGACAGTTTATACTCTACTATTATCAGTTTTGCTCAACGTCACATACAAATTCTATATCTAGTTTCGTAGCTGGTAGGCTGCGTATTTTTACACACAATGTACTTATTAATGACATACAGTTTTAACATTATCTCTTGGTGACCATTACGTGAAGACTTCTTCAGTCATTTTTTCGTATTCTTGTCCGCTGTAGACTGGGCTCTAGCGGCGAAAGACCCTTTCTCGGTAATGCCTTGATTCTGGGTTGACTGAATGCGAGACGAGTCCGACTTTGTCATTGGGGTTTTCGTGTTGGTTCCTTTGCCGTCCATTTTGAGCTGATGATTGAATAAAAGAGAAATCTATCGGCCAAACTTTTATAACGAATTAAAAGTGCGAATACAAATTACTCTGTGAGTGGCTTCACGGAGCACAGTGAGAATTATTACTGAATTAGGTACCCTGCAGGCAGAGTTTCTTTCCTCTTTCGTCGCTGTCTTTGCATTTTCCTTTAGGCTTTTGCTTCTTGTTTCTTGGTCGGTCGAGATTACCAACGATCAAGAAACAAGAAACAAAAGCCTATACAACCGAAAAGAAAATGCGAAGACAGCGACGAAAGAGGCAGGGTTTAAGTTAGGCGACCGGTCGTTCAACTCCGGCGACCATTTGAAAGTGTTGGAACTAAGAACTTTGTCTACTTTCTTCAGTTCTTCTCGCTCCACTAAGTCCTGCATGCTCACAGTCTTATCCGTTTGAACTCCAAATGCAAGTTCTTTTCCTCCGTTGAAAGAAATCTTAACGCAACTAACCGAAGCCTATTGCTTTCTCTTTCGTTATCTTCTATAAAACGAATTTTCATCATCGAAACTTTTAAATTAACTTGAAAAAGCAGTCGCTCCTTCATCCAATTTTCCGTGAGTTCATTGTGACCGATTGATCATAAAATAACGTAGCATAACGAGTGAGAGTGAGAGAGACAAACGCAGGTCTATCAGTAAACGAGAAGCTTGCGAATCAGTCCTCGGATTTTCATAAATAGACGAAAATTAAAACTAGAAAAACAACTCACTCTCCAGAAAATGACAGACAATTGTGTGAGAGAAAGTTAGGAAATAAGTTTACAATAATCTTACCACAACTGTGAATCAGTGTTTTTCTTGGTTTCTTCAGTTGTGGTGTCTCTCAGATGAAAAGCGTCAGTTGTCGCTGGAAACTGTTCGTCTTGTGAACGGCTCTTCGGATACACATCGAATACCTAACATATGATACAGAAAGAAAGAAAGATATAGAGAGAAAGAAAGAAAGAGAGAAAGAAAGAGAGAAAGAAAAAGAGAGAAAGAAAGAGAAAGAAAGAGAGAAAGAAAGAAAGTTAGAATCAAGTGGGTATTTGCTACCATAGGCGGGTATTTGCTACGGTAGCAAATACTCACTGTGGGTATTTGCTACGGTAGCAAATACCCATAGTGAGTATTTGCTACGTTCGGTGGGTATTTGCTACGGTAGCAAATACCCACAGTGAGTATTTGCTACGTTCAGTGGGTATTTGCTACGGTAGCAAATACCCACAGTGAGTATTTGCTACGGGAGCAAATACCCATAGCGAGTATTTGCTACCGTTTATTGGGTATTTGCTACTCTTCAACAAATACCTGCTTCTCAGTGCTATTTTGAACTGGTATGTATTTATCAGTTGTGAAATATACAATTAAACACAAGCCAGGTATTGCAGGCAAAACATGGTGCCTTTATATTATTAGTTTTACATACACTTTTTCAGTTGAAGCCAATTTCAATTCACATTATATTTTCCTTATGAAAATACATATAGTATCAGAGAAAATTGTAATCGAAATTTTGAGAGACTGATATATTGAATGGGAAAGGGACTGAGTAGGTTATATCATCCACTGCCTTAAAATGTCATCAGAATTTATTTCAATATGTTATTCGTATATATCAGTTTATTTGCTAATGAAGAATAAGTGTGTTATGCAGGCTGTATTTAAATCAGTATGTGTGTGTATCATTATTGTACCTTACTGTACATATAAAATTAAAAAATAAGTAAAATGCTACAGTTTGAATGAATGAATGTCTGAAGATATATGAATGGATGGATAGATGAATGCATGGATAGATGAATGCATGGATATATGAATGGATGGATAGATGAATGCATGGATAGATGAATGAATGGATATATAATGAGTGGATAGATGAATGGATGAATAGATGACTGAATGGATGATGAGTGAATGGATAGATAAATTAATGGATAGATGAACGAAGAGATGATGAATGAATGGATATATAAATGAGTGGATAGATGAACGAATGGATGATAAATGAAGGGATAGATGAACGAAGTGATGATGAATGAATGGATATATAAATGAGTGGATATATGAATGAATGGATGATAAATGAAGGGATAGATGAACGAAGGGATGATGAATGAATGGATATATAAATGAGTGGATATATGAATGAATGGATAGATGATAAATGAAGGGATAGATGAACGAAGGGATGAATGAATGGATATATAAATGAGTGGACAGATGAATGGATAGATGATAAATGAAGGGATAGATGAACGAAGGGATGATGAATGAATGGATATATAAATGAGTGGATAGATGAATGAATGGACGATAAATGAAGGGATAGATGAACGAAGGGATGATGAATGAATGGATATATAAATGAGTGGATATATGAATGAATGGATAGATGATAAATGAAGGGATAGATGAACGAAGGGATGAATGAATGGATATCTAAATGAGTGGATAGATGAATGGATAGATGATAAATGAAGGGATAGATGAACGAAGGGATGATGAATGAATGGATATATAAATGAGTGGATAGATGAATGAATGGATGATAAATGAAGGGATAGATGAACGAAGGGATGATGAATGGATAGATAGATAGATGAACGAAGGGATGATGAATGAATGGATATATTAATGAATGGATAGATGAATGAATGGATATATTAATGAATGGATAGATGAATGAATGGATAGATGAATGATTAATGAATGGATATATTAATGAATGGATAGATGAATGCATGGATAGATAAATGCATGGATAGATAAATGCATGGATAGATGAATGCATGGATAGATGAATGCATGGATAGATGAATGCATGGATAGATAAATGCATGGATAGATGAATGCATGGATAGATGAATGCTTAGATATTTTATATTTTTCGTTATTATTATTGTTATTATTTGTTTTTATATATATATACATATTTTTATTTATTTTTAACATTGTAAAAAGCATTGAGACTTCGGTTAATGCGTTTTTTAAGAAATTATTATTATTATTATTATTATTATTATTATTATTATTATTATTATTATTATTATTATTATTATTATTATTATTATTATTATGAATGTATGGATAGATGAATGCATGGATAGATGATGCATGGATAGATGAATGCATGGATAGATCGATGAATGCATGAACAGATAAATGATTAATGGATAGATGAACGAATGGATGATGAATGAATGAATGGATAGATGAATGAATGAATGGATGGATGAACGAATGGATGATGAATGAATGCATGGATAGATGAATGCATGAACAGATAAATGACTAATGGATAGATGAACGAATGGATGATGAATGAATGAATGGATAGATGAATGCATGGATAGATGAATGCATAAACAGATAAATGAATGGATAGATGAACGAATGGACGATGAATGAATGAATGGATATATGAATGCATGGATAGATGAATGAATGGATAGATGAATTCATGGATAGATGAATGCATGGAGAGATGAATGCATGGATAGATGAATGAATGAATGAATGAATGAATGAATGAATGAATGAATGAATGGATGAATGGATGGATGATGAATGAATGCATGCATGGATAGATGAATGAATAGATATATGTTTTTCGTGAGCTCCAGTGGAGTTTTGCGCAATTACAGAGTACCAAACTGATGGCCGCAAAATATCAAACATCACAAAACCATAGAAGTGTAATACAGACTTTGTTATGTGATATTTAAGATGGAATACGCCTTAGCAAATGCAATGATTGTAAAGATATTGTTTATAACTGCTGGAGAAACACAATGTAGAAAAAAAGCCAACTGATGACTTTTCAAACGTTGTTGGGCATAATGCTATATTCAGCGTTCTTTCATAGCGACATGCAAGGTTGAAAACCGAAATATATTCGATTCATAGAAAGTATATCTTATATCTGTTTTGGTAATGTCACTTTCTAAATCATGGAATCATTTTTACTATTTGAAAATAGTACGTTTTATTTTCTCGATCATATGACGCACATGACGCGTTTGTGATTGTTGTTGAAGGGTTAAAGCATTTACCTATCGACATGCACGTCAATAGAATATACATTTTGATGTTTAAAGGTATCTATAGATGTAAAATGCGTTACTTTATATACTGTAAAGTAATTTTACAGTTTCATTGGCCAAAGTGTTTAGCAAAATAGTTTATCAGTATGACTGAAAGAAAAATCAAATGATAATTTTCATGTCAAAAATCCAAATATCCCCCCAAAATATTTCATAATAGTGTACCAAAATGAAGTATGATTGGGCACCTATGTAAAGAATCTCTCTATTTATCTTCAATTTTGATATTTTCAAGTTTATATATCCTAAATGGGTATTTGCTACGAAAACGGGTATTTGCTACGAAAATGGGTATTTGCTACCAAATGTTTATCACGCTATAAATTCCTTAAAATGCACTAAAATGACAACAGATCACCGCCATCTAGTTCTTTTAATCATAAACCTACTGTTCTCCGTTAATAAACTCATAAGATGAAGGATGAAAAGAGTTATGAGCAAAAGTTCCCAGTGTCACAATTTTGAAAAACTCAAACTAACTCATCTTTTCAAGTCTTGTTGACTCTTAGTCCAAAACATTGATCTTTTGGTCAAAATCAGTTTTTGAGCAAACTTAGAATATTACAGAACCCAGAGGGGTTGCGCCGCAAAGCTTATTACTTTAATGACCTTCCAATGCAGGAAGGCTTTTTGATTTTAACCAATAAATCGGTCGATGTACCTCAAAATGGGTATTTGCTACCAAGCCTGTTTTTGAAACCAAATAAGTCAATCACAACGACGATTGAATTGACATTTTTTTATATCAAATTCGTTCCTAAGTTCAGAACTTCACTCTAAGCTATTTTAACTTGGCAGCCAGAAGTATATTATGAAAGAAAATTGCGATAGCGAAAGTGGGTAGCAAATACCCAGTCGAAGATCTAAGAGAGAAAGAAAGAAAGAAGAAAGAAAGAAAGAAAGAGAAAGAAAGAAAAGAGAGAAAGAAAGAAAGAGAGAAAGAAAGAAAGAAAGATAGAAAGAAAGAAAGAGAGAAAGAAAGAGAGAAAGAAAGAAAGAAAGAAAGAAAGAAAGAAAGAAAGAGAAAGAAAGAAAGACAGAAAAAAAAAAAGAGAAAGAAAGAAAGAAGAGAAAGAAAGAAAGAAAGAGAGAAAGAAAGAAAGAGAGAAAGAGAGAAAGAAAGAGAGAAAGAAAGAAAGAGAGAAAGAAAGAAATGGAGAAAGAAAGAAAGAGAAAAAGAAAGAGAGAAAGAAAGAGAAAGAGAGAAAGAAAGAGAGAAAGAAAGAAAAAGAGAGAAAGAAAGAAAGAGAGAGAAAGAAAGAAAGAGAGAAAGAAAGAAAGAGAGAAAGAAAGAAAGAGAGAAAGAAAGAAAGAGAGAAAGAAAGAAAGAGAGAAAGAAAGAAAGAGATAAAGAGAGAAAGAAAGAGAGAAAGAAAGAAAGAGAGAAAGAAAGAAATGAGAGAAAGAAAGAAAGAGAGAAAGAAAGAGAGAAAGAAAAGAAAGAAAGAGAGAAAGAAAGAAAGAGAGAAAGAAAGAGAGAAAGAAAGAAAGAGAGAAAGAAAGAGAGAAAGAAAGAAAGAGAGAAAGAAAGAGAGAAAGAAAGAAAGAGAGAAAGAAAGAGAGAAAGAAAGAGAGAAAGAAAGAAAGAAGAAAGAGAGAAAGAGAAAGAAAGAAAGAAAGAAAGAAAGAAAGAAAGAAAGAAAGAAAGAAAGAAAGAAAGAAAGAAAGAAAGAAAGAAAGAAAGAAAGAAAAAGAAAGAAAGAAAGAAAGAAAAAGAAAGAAAGAAAGAAAGAAAGAAAGAAAGAAAGAAGAAGAAAGAAAGAAAGAAAAAAAAGAAAGAAAGAAAGAAAGAAAGAAAGAAAGAAAGAAAGAAAGAAAGAAAGAAAGAAAGAAAGAAAGAAAGAAAGAAAGAAAGAAAAAAAAAAAGAAGGAAAGAAAGAAAGAATGAAAGAAAGAAAAAGAGAGAGATAGAGAAGAGAGAGAAAAAGAGAATGAAAAAAAGTAAAAGAAAGAAAAAAAGAAGGAAAGAACAACGGAAGCTTTCTAAACAGTTTTGTACCTCCCTTTTTATTCAAAACTGTATAACACAAAGGAAAAAGACTGATGACTTTACATAACAATATTGTTAAATATTGTGATTTTGATACATATAGTTCCTATAATATCGCTATATAGTTTTAGTCTACAATACTGATTATCGTCCATGCCGGAAAGGAAACTGGAAAGCCGAAAGTACAAACGAAAATGGATACGTAACGGACCAACTCAGTGCCCAGCAGAGAACACACGTGTTTGAAACATAAACAGAATCTATCTGGGATGGATACAGATTCCTGATCAACCATGGATTTTTGACCATAATTCTACGTGAGCGCCGCTACAGTAAACCAAAGCAGGAACAATACGAGGTGGTGAATGAGAAGAATAGGAGCCTTGGACGACGGATTGGGACGATTTTCCTCTACTGCCTTGAGTTGTGTTGGATACCTTTTCAACAAGTGCAAAGCAACGCCATTGGTCCAACCAAATCCAACTTGAATATCATACTCTCCCCCACCCCCAGGGGTGCCTTGAACGCGCGCGTCGTACTTCTCGAACATGTGCTTTGTAGAGTTCCATGCTCGGTAGTTTGTCTTGATCCATTTCTGCGCAAGGTCGAGAGCTAGTTTTTGGAGGACATCGCTGGCAGAGTTTGCCATCCCTTCCTGGAAAAAGTACTGCAAGGGCGCCCACGCGTTAGGGAAGTCCCACTGTTGGCCTGAGTTTACCCTTGACGTCGGGACACCACCAGGGTAGTCTAATACTTTCATGTTCATAAAGGCGTGTACGACTAGTTGGTCACGTGTAACGTTGCCCTGGTGTAGCCCTGCCCAGAGAGGGACAACGTTGGATGCGTAAAATCTATATATTGTTGATTTGGCGTCGAGATCGTAATCATGCCACGTCCCCTTATCCTCGTCCCACAACACTGCCTCCATGGCCCGACGCCTCGACGCTGCTAGGCGATTAAATTCCTCTGCCTTTTTGCTGTCTTTGGCCCTTTTGTAAAAACTCTCCAGTGTGAGCTCATTCCTGAACAAAACAGCATTCAGGTCAACTGGAACCACTCGCCTTGTACGAATGGACGCCAGGCTGGCCGATGTCTTGTTGAACCATCGTGTTGAAAAATCCCATCCACTTTCCGCGGCAGAGGCGAGGTCCTGGTAGAGCGCGGCCTGGGCTTTACCTTTGCGGCCAGACGCAGTGTGAACATCTTCATAATACGACTCAGGTCTTGGTGTATTCATGTCTGCAGCGTATTGATTCAAGATGTATACATTCCCTGAGATGTTGACTTGCACAGAACGATTTGCATTCCAAAATTGATACTCACGTGCAAGATACGGGAGGATGGTTTTCACATACTCGAAATCCTCAGTTGCCTTCAAATAGAGATCGACGATGGGGATGAGAAATGGAGGCTGGCTGCGACTGAGGTAGTAAATTCGTCCCCCATTTGGCACAAAACCGAATTGTTTCACTAGTTGTACAAAGTTGTCAATCATGGAGCGGGCTGTTTGGTGCATTTGGCACACCAGTAGTCCCTCCACGATCCAGAAAGTGTCCCAGTAGTAAAACTCACGAAATCGTCCACCAGGAACAATAAAGGGCTTGTCGACGACAATCAGAGATGATCTGTTGGGAAATGTTTGAGCTATCGTGTTTATTTTACGTCCAAGTTTCTTCCACAATCTATTCAAAGCTGAGCCAAACAGTTTCAAGTGTTTGTCGACGACATGGTCGACGAACGATGGATTATCCTTCCAGTCAGGGGGCGTCCAAGCCACCAAGTCTTTCCCAGGAGGATGGAAGTTCTCTCTCACGAAGTTTTCAAGAGATTTTCTGTCAGGATTCGGTCCAAGTTTTGAAAATGCCGTCAGGACATCCTCGGGATTGTGGCTCATTCTCATATCAACGAAAGTCTTGGAGTCGTTGAACAACCGTGCCATTTGGACAGCATGCAGTAGATTCCCCCGGCAAAAGATCTCATTATCGCAGGCCCACAAGGTTTCATTGTCAGTGATTGATGCCGATACTGAACACACAGAGATTAATAGGAAGTGAAGCCGGAAAAAAAACAAGTCAACTATTCCTTTAATTTTCCGGCCCATCTTTGTGACGAAGTAATGATTAGTTTTCGTGACCTTTCTGTCATCGATACTCAATCGAAACTAGACAGTCAGTAGCTATAGTTACGTATGGCAAGTAGCCAACACCAAACAAAACTGAACTCAGAATCTCATGTCCGTGCTTTGTGGATAAAGAAAAGTCGGGTCAATTCAGACCTACGGCTGCATTCTAGTTGCGAGCGTTTCTCATGTCAGGTTTAGCTAACCGTTGTGCTGAAGAAATAGAAAACGAGCGCGCGTGCTATGTGCAGATTTATAGCACGCGGGGACTGATCAGAACACGAGAGAAGTGTTAAGAGAAGCACGACGCGCTGCACATAGCACGCGCGCTCGTTTTCTATTTAGTCGACTCTAAAAATGAGAAGCGTTCTTTGTCGTCGTCGTTGACCTCAAATCAGGGTTCTACAGCGCATGCGCCCTGTGCCGGCCGCTAAGATAATCACCGAAGGCTCTATAAACAAATGAATTTTTTCACGTTTTGAAAATTAGAGAAAAAATATGCTCTCGTCGGTATGTGCTGTTTCCCTTGGGATTCTATAAAGGTATTTAAGGGTCGTTTGTTTAAGGGTGTGTCCTCTTGGTGCTCTCTTCTGGAGACTGAACGTCTTAAATTTTGATGGACTCTTTGATGTTTGCTTGTTTACAATTTAGCTTTGTTCTCTTTGTTTCAGTGTTTTCCAAGGAATGCAATTTCTTTGCTGAATGGTTGGGACGATCTGTGCCCCGTTTCCAAAATGGTAACTTTTGTATCTTCAGAGAGAGATAAATTGTAATTGACCGTTTGAAGGGTCGTGTTGTGCCCATTTATATTAAATTAAATTGGAATATGGTATTCCTGTTAACGTTATTAATACGTAAATTTGGGACGTGATGTGCCCGTAGGGACGTGATGTGCCCATTAAATTGCAGTGATATTGGGACGTGATGTGCCCGTTAATATTATGTAAGGATAGGGACGTGATGTGCCCGTAAGGACGTGATGTGCCCATAAAATTTCAGTGATATTGGGACGTGATGTGCCCGTTAATGTTATGTAATGATAGGGACGTGATGTGCCCGTAGGGACGTGATGTGCCAATAAAATTGCAGTGACATTGGGACGTGATGTGCCCGTTAATGTTATGTAATGATAGGGACGTGATGTGCCCGTAGGGACGGATGTGCCCATAAAATTGCAGTGATATTGGGACGTGATGTGCCCGTTAATGTTATGTAATGATAGGGACGTGATGTGCCCGTAGGGACGTGATGTGCCCATAAATTGTAGTTATATTGGGACGTGATGTGCCCGTAAATATTATTGTAGGATTGGGACGGTATGTGCCCGTAAACATGAAGTAAAATGGGGATTGAAGTGCCAATAAACCTTTGAATGTTAAATTCCCTTGTAGTTGACTTCGTTTGCCCTTGCTCCTCAATAGGAGGGATTTTTATTTATTTATTTTCCCATACTGAATCTTTGTGATTAGCGTGTTAATGTTGTTGCAAGTTTTTGTGTTTTTCAGATGTGTTTCAGTCTTGTATGTGGCAGGAGTTCAGCGCTGCAATTCCAGATCATCTTCAAGAGACAGCCAAACGCGTAAAAGAATCAGTTGTTGCCTCCAAGGCCAGCGGTACCGTGAGGACCTACTTATCAGGTTTCAAGCGTTGGAAGCAGTGGTGTAGCATAAATCATGTTTGTGCGTTTCCAGCTAATCCATTTTTGGTGGCAGTTTATCTCCAATGTCGGCTTATTCAAGGTGCTACGTCTCCCTCACCTATTCTTAATGCAGTCTACAGCATCGACTGGGCGCTGCAGTTGGGAGGCCTTTCGAAGATTTCTTCCCATCCTCTAGTCTCGTCTATGTGCTCTGCCTCCCAAAGAATCTTGGGAAGACCAAAACTCAAAAAAGAACCTATTACAGCAGAGATGCTGAAGATGTTGGTCGAGTCAAAAATCAAAGATAAGTGTCCTTCCTTGATGGATTTAAGAACTGTAGCCTTGTGTTTATTAGGTTACGCGGGATTTTTTCGTTTCAGTGATTTGGTTAAAATTAGGGCATGTGACGTGAAGTTTTCCTCTTCTTTTTGTAGAATTTTCGTCGAATCGTCCAAGACAGACCAGCTGCGCGAAGGTGCATGGGTGACGATTGCTCGATCCGATCTGGTCACGTGCCCCGTTAAAACCTTGGAACTCTATATTGGCGCAGCTGATATCAACTTGGATGATGACTTGCCGTTATTTCGAGCGATTTCTCCGCCTGCCTCGTCTTCCAAACTTCGCCAACAAAGCATCAGTTATACGAGAGTGAGGGAGCTTATCAGGGACGCCTTCAAAGACTTTACAGACGTTTCCACTATAGGAGTTCATAGTTTGAGAGCTGGTGGAGCCTCTGCTGCGGCGAATGCGGGTATTCCCGATAGACTTTTTAAGAGACACGGAAGATGGTCCAGCGAGAATGCCAAAGATGGCTATATTAAGGACAATTTAGACAATATGCTCTCTGTTTCGAGAGCTTTAGGGATTTAGTTTTCGACCGAGCCCAGCAGGTCGGAGAGTGAGGTCCATGGGGCTGGGGATTTTCCTCGTTTAAGGATACGGTTCACCTTGAGTGGAAAAAGTTTGACGATTTTTTGTTTTTGTCACTAACGGATGGATTTCATATCGAAATTTCATTTTTTAGTGTTTTCTGGTTGAAAATGTTTTTTATTTACGAGATATTCGCAAGAAACACGGATTTCTGATTTCTAAACACAACGTCTTTGGTGTCATAATCCCATTAGGACCGGGAGTCCTGTAATGCTTCTTTCGGTACCTTCTCTAGATCCTGTCCCTATTTGATGGTTTTCGCTTTTTTTGATTTCGGAATATTATTATTTTACGATCGTAGCAGGCAGCCTCGCGAAGACTTTGAAGTTTGAGCGCAAACGAGAGCAATAAGTAATACGACCTTACTATTTCTGCGTCCTCAATGTAAACAATGTGGTGAAGGATGAACGTGATTGGATGGCATGGTGTCCGTTGCAGGAAGTGGGCGTGACAATGTTTGCAAATTTTCAAAGGTCATTTTCACCTTGTTGAGTTTTCGCAAAGTTACCAAGATATTTTTGAATTAATAGGGTACTTAGATTTGATGGATTTTGCTAAAACTTCGACACAAGTTAGCAGACTAACTGAAGATAAAAACCGTGTCAGGGATTTTTGATTTTGATTTTTGCTCAAAAGTTATAACGTGTTAACTGAAGAAGAAACAACATTTATGATTGATTAAACTTCAACTAAGATAACGTTTGATCGACATCGAATATGACAAAAGCCTGACACGGTTTGACAGGTCAAAGTGTCGTGATTAATATGGTATAAAGATCAATAGAGTCGGATGTAACGCAAGGTCTATTAATTCGGTCAAACGGAGACGGTCGTTTTCAAAACAATGACCCGCGACGTCTCCATTTTTAATTTAAAAGAAAATATCACGGTATTATAGCGATCTTCATTCTATTAGCTTTAAAATGATGTAAAGTTGATGGGAATTGGTCAAATAATAAGGAAATTAAAAATGTTTTCCGAGACGTACCCGCCAAGGTGTATGGAGCGCCATCCGTAAAAAAATTCCGACTTTCAAAAGGATTTCGAAACTCGAAACATTTCGATTTCGGAATGGTTCCGACTTTCTCGGAATGGTTCCGACATTCTCGGAATGGTTTCGACTTTCTCGGAATGGTTCCGACTTTCTCGGAGTGGTTCCGAAATTCTCGAAATGGTTTCGAAATTTTTCGAAATAGTTCCGAAACATTCCAAGTCACGTGTTTTCGTCACGTGGACGATCACGTGGACAACTTGTCACTTCACACATCCCTGATCTGTCACCTTGGTTTCATCACTCGACTCTCGCGAAAGCATTGTTTTACTTTACACTCGAGCGTTTTATAGCTCTTTAGTAGTTTGTAAAAAAGATTTCGAAAGATTTTAAAAAGTCTACAAGTCCATCTATATATATGGAGAGATTTTGGGGTTCTTTGGTCTTGGGCTTGCTCGTTTAAGAAGGTGGAAGAGGGGGAATGAGGAGAGAATAGTTACACAGGTATCCCAACCCGATCCTTCTCTTTTCTCCCACAAAACATAGAGTTGACTGCGGAGGAGGCTAATATAGCATAAGTATATAGCATAGAGTTCTGTATATTATAATTTGAGTTTGTAAAAGTAACAGGAATATACATGTAGTAGCGGATTTCACAGATGCTCAAAGGTCAACCCCAATGTCAACCGAATCAATGTCACGTACTTTGGCAAGAAAACCCGCGTAATTTGATGCCCAGAGCCAGTCACATGGTGCCAGTCTACGATCGCGTCCTCTTGACGAGCTGTTTCGTGTTATCGTTTCAAGCTAGAATCTCGTTTATATCTTTGGTCTTGGATATAGTTTACTTTCTAAACGTTAGACCTTTGACTTTGAAGATGGTAAGTTACTTTTCATCACATTTTATGTATTATTTTGAGGGATGGGGATGATTTTGGTTGCTTTATCATTCTTCACACCTTCATGGCGTCCTTTTGCCAAATCACATCGCTAGATAATCGAGCTTTATTATTAGATACTTCAGGACATTTTCAAGTTTCTTTAATATGTATTCGAATCTTTATTCCAACAAGCTTATTATTCCTTTCTTTTTAGGACTACCAGTACTCCACCGGCGAAAGCAACGACTGGAACCACTATGTACTAAATACAAAATGTAGCTGCGAGCATGGTACCACAATAACGGCAACAAACTCTACACTACTACTGTCAGTCTTTGGCCACGATTACTGAGGTATTAAAATATCTTATATTATTCCAATCTGATTTGATTTATTAGATAATTTCCTTCATATTTATATCTATTTTAGTATTTATTTATATTTATGAGTTCATCAGTACAGTGCAAAATGTTCAAAATAAATAAATACATTATTACCTTCTTAACTAGAGCTATTTTAAGCTTAAATACCCGTATAAATACTAACTGAAACTATAACTTATAAGCTACAAATGTAAATCTATTCTAGGCAGAGTACATGTATATTATTATATTTTTTTTAGTGAGATTTCAAGACATTTTATACAGTTTGATTGACAGATAGACTGGTTTTACTTTATTTTGTATTGTTCATTATTTTTCAAATAAGAACTTGTTTCAAATTTAGGGTCAACAGGTTCTTACATGTATATACAATGTAATTAATAAAGCCATAATTTTAGCCTACAGGTTCTTAATCACTAGGTTCTTAATTATACTGTATAATTTATTTATTAGTAGCTACTACATGTACAATGTACAGTACATGTAGTAATATTAATACTCAACCAGGAGATCATGGTACAGTATGTGGTTCTAATTGTGAACACTGTTCAGTTAATGTGTACCCGGGTAGCAGAGACTATTGTTTTATCTCTCTCTAAGCTCTACGAGAGAGATAAAATACATGTAATAGCCTCGAGTAACCAGTGTTCACAATTAGAACCGTTCACAATTAGAACCACATACTGTATCCTGTTTTAGAAGTGACATACATGTAAGTGCTATCAATTACCCATATCATTGCACAGCATACCTTAGCATACATGTAGCTTTAATAAATAAAATGATTTGTTTTATAGTGACCCTTGCGAGTAAGACTTTCTATCTATAAATTAATTCAGTACTTTTACCAATAGTCCCTTTTCGTGTTCACAGATCCCATTGTAAAACTGCTGTACTTATTGACATCAGACGCATTTGTACAGGCTTAGCCTTAAGTCAATGTAAATTATTCACAAATATCAACAAGAACACGAAAATATGTTGACATAAAACAATAGAAACATTTTTGAATTGCACGGACTGTTTTCTGAATCGAGGCTAAGCCTGTACAAATGCATCTTTTGTCAAGGACAGCGGTCATCTCTAGACAACGCGAATCTGGAGTATTCAGTAGCTTATACACTAAATACAAGCTTAGTAATTATATTTGTATATAAAAACATTCCAACAAATGTACCATTGATGTGTTTTTAGACTGAATGATGTCTTTTTAGACTGAAGGATGTGATGCAAATTCAACTGTAAGTACATGTTACATGTATCTCAGTATTTATTACATTGCACTCCACACAACCTGATACAGTGAGTTTTAGGTTTTATTAAATTAAATAATATGTTGGAAGTCTTTAATTCCCAAAAGGAGGGATGATGGTTTGCGGGCATACCCTAAACTCTTGCGAGCATGGGTGAAGGACCAGTGGATCTAATAATAATAATAATATATATAATAATAACACTTAACAGTATGTTATCCACTGGACCTGATCTCTTGTGAGCTGGAGGGAGGGTTTTTTAGGGACTGTGTCATTTTTCAATGTTACATGTAGATTACAGTTTAGACAGCACTTAGAATATTGATAGTTTTAGCACTTTATCAATATTATTATTATTTATTTTAGTATTATTATTATGTCTGATCGAGGGAGGGAGGGTAGTTAGTGGCTAGGCCTGAACTCTTGTAAGCTTGGGTGAAGGACCGGTGGAGTAATCGGCTGGACCTGATCTCTTGCGAGCGGGAGGGAGGGTAGTTAGTGGCTAGGCCTGAACTCTTGTGAGCTTGGGTGAAGGACCGGTGGAGTCATCGGCTGGACCTGATCTCTTGCGAGTGGGAGGGAGGGTAGTTAGTGGCTAGGCCTGAACTCTTGTAAGCTTGGGTGAAGGACCGGTGGAGTCATCGGCTGGACCTGATCTCTTGCGAGCGGGAGGGAGGGTAGTTAGTGTTAGGTCTGAACTCTTGTGAGCTTGGGTGAAGGACCGGTGGAGTCATCGGCTGGACCTGATCCCTTGCGAGCGGGAGGGAGGGTAGTTAATGGCTAGGCCTGAACTCTTGTGAGCTTGGGTGAAGGACCGGTGGAGTCATCGGCTGGACCTGATCCCTTGCGAGCGGGAGGGAGGGTAGTTAGTGGCTAGGCCTGAACTCTTGTGAGCTTGGGTGAAGGACCGGTGGAGTCATCGGCTGGACCTGATCCCTTGCGAGCGGGAGGGAGGGTAGTTAGTGTTAGGCCTGAACTCTTGTGAGCTTGGGTGAAGGACCGGTGGAGTCATCGGCTGGACCTGATCTCTTGCGAGCGGGAGGGAGGGTAGTTAGTGTTAGGTCTGAACTCTTGTGAGCTTGGGTGAAGGACCGGTGGAGTCATCGGCTGGACCTGATCCCTTGCGAGCGGGAGGGAGGGTAGTTAGTGGCTAGGCCTGAACTCTTGTGAGCTTGGGTGAAGGACCGGTGGAGTCATCGGCTGGACCTGATCTCTTGCGAGCGGGAGGGAGGGTAGTTAGTGTTAGGTCTGAACTCTTGTGAGCTTGGGTGAAGGACCGGTGGAGTCATCGGCTGGACCTGATCCCTTGCGAGCGGGAGGGAGGGTAGTTAGTGGCTAGGCCTGAACTCTTGTGAGCTTGGGTGAAGGACCAGTGGAGTCATCGGCTGGACCTGATCTCTTGCGAGCGGGAGGGAGGGTAGTTAGTGTTAGGTCTGAACTCTTGTGAGCTTGGGTGAAGGACCGGTGGAGTCATCGGCTGGACCTGATCCCTTGCGAGCGGGAGGGAGGGTAGTTAATGGCTAGGCCTGAACTCTTGTGAGCTTGGGTGAAGGACCGGTGGAGTCATCGGCTGGACCTGATCTCTTGCGAGCGGGAGGGAGGGTAGTTAGTGTTAGGTCTGAACTCTTGTGAGCTTGGGTGAAGGACCGGTGGAGTCATCGGCTGGACCTGATCCCTTGCGAGCGGGAGGGAGGGTAGTTAATGGCTAGGCCTGAACTCTTGTCAGCCGTGGGAACGGTCCTTTCTGATTGGTTGATTTTTACAGAGATGTGATTGCCGCTGTCATGTTACATAGGAGGCTAGTTATTGCAAGCCCGTGTACTACTGAACAGTTTTAGAAATCTATTGACAGATAATTTTTCGCTCCGACGGCAATTATTATCACTGAAGAAAGACATTAGTATCAATCAATAAAAATCAACATACATGAACGATCTCTTATGAACACCTTTATCTTGAATTTAGAATAAAGTTTGGTACGGTTGGCGGCACGATATAAAACGAACGAGCTGTTAGGCAGATAATTCAGTGATCTGGGATGACTTGGTTTCCAAGAGATAGCATTTATACGGTACTAGGATTCGATCGACTACTTTATATGTTGCGGTCCACAGTGACAATCAGTGCAGCGACTTAGCACACAACAGAGCTGAAAGACTAACTATAATAACATTGCCTTCCCCTCGATATGTTGCTAACTAAAGCGATCGTCAACAATAAATGAAGATCTTTACATAATTCCATCGAAGAATCGGATATATTAAAAGTACGAGCAAAAAAGGCTTTGAATCCACTCTGAACACAAGATCGCGAGTCACAAATGCCCAAATGAATGACAGGAACGTACGATATATGACGTCAGGGCAAAAGTCACGTGAAAAAAATCTTTCTCCACTGAAAAACACAAATCGAGAATCGAGCTGGCATCTGAATACACAGGAAGCCCAACCTAAGATTAGTGTTGCTCCCAGTTCGCTCGCTGGGGCTCGCTCACTGGTCGCAATAAAGGATTATTTCATCAACACATTATCGAAATGTCATTAAAATATACACTTACCATCTAGATGTTGCCTCCAGATCCTTCCACGGTCCCTTATCATCTGTCTTGGCGTAGAAGCAGTGGTACTGGATGTAGATGTGGTGGTGGCAGTAGAGGTGACTAATGATGAGGGTAGTGTGGTACTGGAAGACAGTGATGTGATGGTGGATGTGGCAATTGATGAAGTAGTGATCTGTCCAATAGATGATGAAGATGTGCTGGTGTATGGTGCAGTTGCAGATGTAGTGACAGTAGATGCTGGCGTGGTGGCCAATGATGCAGAAGTCAGAGTGGGTGATGATGTTTGTCCTGAAAAATATATCTCAATATTAGAAAAATATAAAGTGCATTGAAAATGAAATTAATGACATAAACACCTTGAATGTCTGCCTGAACTGTGACATTGTTCCCCTGAAAGTATAAGAAATAAGAAATCAATCATTTCACCAAAAGGGCATGCAAATCCTGTTGTCTGTCTGGTCTGGCCTACTGCATCCTACAGGCATTTATAGTACTTGGCTAATGCTGTTCGATGACCCTGACATAGCTTCTAAATCAAAGAAACCAATGAAACAAAGAACATTCACTAACAAACCTCCACATCTGGGATCAAACGAATGTAGAGGCAGCCTTGACCTCTAATATTGTTCAGGTCACGGGCTGAGCAGCGTGAAGGTGGCATGCTGAAGGGGGCTAAAGTATTATTGCCACAGGAGCTTAGAATCTCAAAATTATTGCTGCAAAGAATAAAAACAAATTTACAACAATTAGACTGCCAAACCTCAAGACAGTAGTAATGATTAGAAACTAATTAGAAACTGTGCCTATCACTACATCAAAGTAAGCCGCTAAATCTGATTGGTAAAAAGTACAAATCAAAGTTGTCAAAAAGATGTCAAAAACTTATCTAAAACTTTATCTTTAGAAGTGGCAACTGTACGACGCGCAGCACAGTAAGCATTAGGGCCACTTTAACAAGCATTTACTTGACAAAGTGTGAAGACATTTAGCCACAATATAATAATTTACTGACCTTCTTAAATCGGGGAAGAGACCCTCAACGTTCCTACATGTAACACTTGGGGGAGCACCTTTGGGAATTGCCAATGACTTCACTCTGCCCATGCTTACAAGTCTACTCCTTGCACCTCCTCGAGGTATAGTTTGATGTCCAGGATCCAGAAGAATGACATCGAATGTGAAAGAACTGTCATTCCTCTGGCGTTGCTGTCCCCTTCCAGTTCCTCGTCTGCCCCGTGACACAGTTACTTCCCGAGTCGATGCCTGGTCAAATACTGGCCCTTGATGAGGGGTGAAAGCTGCCCTCACTTGAGCTGCAATGGCATTAGCAGCTCGAGTTGCCTAAATATCAAGAAATACATGGATATGACATACATGTATATTAAATTCATCCAGCCATTAGCCAGGGTAGCAAAGACTTTAATAAAAGATACATGTAGCATTCATGCTGCAGAAAAATTACGCTTATAATCTACTATAATGGGGAGGCTCTACCCAAAAGGGATACCTTTTTCAGCAATGTACACAGCTAATTCAGAAAACGTGTTCGGCGATTGACTTCAAGCCTACGCGACTAGACCGAAAGGTAGTATGGGTAGATATGATAATTGAAGGGTTGTCCATGAAAACGGCTTAAGTGACTATTTTGATGATTTTTAAAATGTTTTGCAATTGCTTCATAAACACACCTACTGGCTTGTAGATACCTACCTATACAAACATGATTTGGTGATGATGAGACTGATTTTTACACTAGATGAAGACCTTAGATCGAGATTACTCACCTGTACACTCCCCTCCCCATACTACACTCCCCTCCCCCACCATACAATGTTGACCACCAGGTGCGCTCCTTCATGCGCAATGATGTATCTTCAACATTGGAGAGGGGATTTGTAAGCGTATAGTTCATATTTTTAAAATATGAGTTGCTCAACATCTGGACCTTACTAGAAGGACTTCAACATTGAGAAGGGGGAGGGGAGGGAGAGGGCAAACATGTTCAAAGGCTCATTGCATTACAAGGTGTTTGTTGTCTTGGCAATAAGTCACTGGGTCGTAAAAGTATCCTAATTTGCATACAATCGCTTTAAAATTTAAGCCGATATTATAAATACTGTAGTGCCCACAATTTGAGTGTAATTGATCTAAAAATACCAAATGTTTGTATAGGTATATAGAAGCCGGTAGTTCTATTTTTGACGCAATTGCAAAACATTTTAAAAATCATCAAAAATGCCCAGAATGCAGGAAACATTGTTCATGATTGTTCGAGTCACCGTGCATGTGGATCACGCTGCAATGTCTAGTTTATTTATATTTGTATTTGGTATGGATATATTTATGGCACCAAATAAACTATTGTCATTGTCATTTCTATGATTCGCTGAGTTTGTGAAATCGATTTTACCGAGTCATGCATAATCACCAAAGGCTCTAACAACATGGTTTCTTCACAAACATTGTCAGTTGGAGGAAGGTTCACTATACTCTAGTATGTCATCTTGTTTTCAAAATAACCTAGGCACTCTGCGATGTCTAGTTTTTATGTATACGCTCTTTGTATTTGTATGGATATATTTATGGTACCAAATAAACTATGTCATTGTCATTCATGATTCGCTGAGTTTGTGAAATCGCAGTACTGAAATTGCAAGGAAAGCTATAGGTCTATTATTATTGTTCTACCGAGTCATGCAACGATTGCACCAAGATATCTATCAAGAACCCAAAACGTAGCTCAAACAAAGTTCAATGAAGCATATGAACTCATTCATCATCCTCGTCCGATTCGATAACCCTTTTTTTGCTTTGGAGGCCTACATGTAGGAGTTTGAATAGATCTCAACATCTGGAAACCATTTTTATCTTGTTCGTCAAATTGATAATCCAAATTGAAATCTTCCGCAAGTTTTTTTATTGTCACGTATGCTGGTAAGGTGATGGCCAGGAGTGGGGAGGCAGTGGTCAATCAAATGGCACACAAAAATAAAAGAAGGTACCATATCTTTATCGCCACTACACTTAGTACTACAGTATGTCTAATCCACCTCTAGTTTTCATTGAAAGAGTAACAGACCTCCTCGATCGTCAGCTTTCTGCTTAGCATGCCCTTCTAATATTTTACCACAGGCCTCCCAAACCGCAAAAATCAAATATTCAGACACCCTGCCACATGTTTTGTTTGACCTCCCAAATCCCCAACCCCCACCCCAACTTTGGCATAATATTTTAGAGAGATTTAAATATTATAAATAATACTGAGAAAATCCTTTCATGTACCTCGGTAACCGTGGAGTTGTTTGATGCGGTTATTGTGTTTGCTGTGCTTGTGGATGTGCTTGTGGCTGTGGTTGCTCTGCTTGTGGCAGTTGATGTTGTCGCAGTTGCCGTTGGAACCACAGGTAGCCCAAACGTAGAATCAGTGGACCGTGACGTCATTGAATATTCGTTTGACCGTTGGATTTTCGAATGGTCTCAGGAATGAGCTCTTAGAAAGACTTCAAAGGATATGGGATTCTGAAACATGTCTTCATAACAGTAGTCTGATAATTAAAGAACACTTTGGTGTAGAAATCTGAGCAAGAAATTGTGTTTTTGAGTGGTTTTGAGCGATTCGAAAATTTCACCCGTTTCTAGCGTACATATAATTAGGAAAGGTTTGCAACTCCGGCCACCAAATTTTTGCAAACACTGTCGCTAAAAAAAATATCTCTCAAAAACTACGCAAGCAAAAAATATCGCCTTCCTACCACACATTCACAAATAAATGATCTTTTCAATGAGCTTTTGTGCAAATTTTTGGGTCCACCATATGCCGAGAAATATTTTTTTGAAGTTGGGGAAGTCGACGAAAAGTTCGCCGTGGCCATCCGCAGTCATCAGCTGTGCACCTAAAACGTTCTGAGGGAGGGGACGGACCGATAGATTTGTTAACAAAAGCTACACTGAGTAGGGGAGGGACCGATAGATGCTAAAGGCAAAAGACTCATCGAAAATCAGAACGATGAAATATAACTCTGCTAGCGGCAGCCAGGGTAATACTGATTAAAACATACACCATAGTAAATTCAAATTATATAGCATTTATCTGTTTGAGGACATCTTTGTAAAACAATCTATCGGTCCGTCCCCTCCCTCAGAACGTTTTAGGTGCACAGCTGATGACTGCGGATGGCCACGGCGAACTTTCGTCGACTTCCCCAACTTCAAAAAAATATTTCTCGGCATATGGTGGACCCAAAAATTTGCACAAAAGCTCATTGAAAAGATCATTTATTTGTGAATGTGTGGTAGGAAGGCGATATTTTTTGCTTGCGTAGTTTTTGAGAGATATTTTTTTTAGCGACAGTGTTTGCAAAAATTTGGTGGCCGGAGTTGCAAACCTTTCCTAATTATATGTACGCTAGAAACGGGTGAAATTTTCGAATCGCTCAAAACCACTCAAAAACACAATTTCTTGCTCAGATTTCTACACCAAAGTGTTCTTTAATTATCAGACTACTGTTATGAAGACATGTTTCAGAATCCCATATCCTTTGAAGTCTTTCTAAGAGCTCATTCCTGAGACCATTCGAAAATCCAACGGTCAAACGAATATTCAATGACGTCACGGTCCACTGATTCTACGTTTGGGCTACCTGTGTTGGAACACTGGCAGTAGTACATGTACTGTCATCATTAATACGATCCTTAAAAAGAAAGGAATATAAGAAGTTTGTTGGAATAAAGACTCGAATACATATGAAACAATCTTGTGAGAACCTGAAGTATCTAATAAAGCTCGACATATGGAAAGTTCAAAGCGATAAGAGGTGATTTGGCAAAGGACGCGATGAAGATTGAAGGTGTGAAGATGATCGAAGCAACCAAAATGATCCCCATCCCTCAAAATAATCGATAAAATACTATGAAAAGTAACTTACCATCTTCAAAGTCAAAAGTATAACGTTCAGAAAGTGAACTATATAGAAGACCAAGGATATGAAGACTATAAAAGAAGATTCTCTTGCTTGAAACGAACCAAACACCTACTCCAAGAGGATGCGATCGCAGACTGGGACCATGTGACTGGCTCTGGGCATCAAATTACGCGGGGTTTTCACCACGTGATCGCCCACGTGACGTTCTTTGACATTCGATCCGACTTCCGTTTATTTTCACTTCCGTTACTACTAGTGTCACTCAGTGTCACTAGCATTGAATGATCTACTGTACAACAACTGTTTCGACGATTTTACGCCAAAATGGATTCAGAACATGGATATTCTACAGAACTTTTCCTCGACGCCATTAATCCCAATTACGTGTGCCCTGTCTGGTAAGTATGTAAAGAAATATACGAGTTCGCTCAGTTTACCAAGCTATAAAGTAACACGTACATGTAATGACGTAGTGTGATGTTTTGGAAAATATTTTATGTTCTGATGTTATGGGGTATTTTGTAGTTGAGCTGAAAACCTATTAGTATATTACTTCGTACTGTGATAGGGACTAGCCGGTTTTGAAGAGAAGCGCGCGTGCTGTACTGTGTAGATTTGGAGCACATACGCAGGGATTGATCAGTTAATAACACGAGAGAAGATGTTAGGTGTTAGGTACGTGTCGGGTTGTTCTTCTCAGTCCTCAAGCATGCAGCTACCCTGGTTCCAGACCCGCCCCCCGGGGGGGAGGGGGGGGGGGGGGGGAGGCACTAAGGGTATTTTTGGGTAGGGGTGTGCCGCGGACACCTCAAAACCCAGACCCTATCCCAGACCTAAAATTTTAATTTTCCATACCCTATTCCAGACTAAAGCTTAAAAATGTGTACCCTTATCCCAGACTAAAGCTCAAAAATGTATACCCTATCCCAGATTGAAAACGTGGTCTCGAAAGTAGAGTAGCCTCTGGAACCAGGGTATCAAGCAGCTATAAAGTGCTCTAAATCTGCACATAGTACAGCGGACAAGTTTTCTATTGTGACAAAACTTTTTGTATCTTCAACCCGAGTTTTCTATTTCTTTTATAAAATTCACTATGATTTTAAGGCAAGTTTTCAATTTTGTTCATTACCAAAATGTTTGATGCACACATTCTGTGTGCTCTCATAGAGCACGCGGAATATGCATCCTTTGGCCAATCAGAGCGCGCGTTATCATAGTTGTTTTATAAGAAGAAATAGAAAACGAAGCAAGTAGAAAAAAGCGCAAACCTCATTAAAAGTCCTCATGCAAACCTGCTCGGGGGAAAACCATAGAAGCATGCACGCATGATTTGGAAGAAGACGAGAGAAGTACTAGGAGAAGTTTCCCTTCTTGAGGGGGAGAGGGGGGATTGGCAGTTGTCAGAGGATGACCATGGTCTCTTTTAGGGGTGTACAGGAGGGAGTGTACAGGGGGAGAACTACTATGCCATGCCCAAATAATTCATCATCCCTGTCCCTGTCCCTTTTTTTGAATTTTCATGCTCAAAAGAAAAGAAAAAGAAACGAAAGCGCTTAAAAAACATCAATTTATATATTTTAATTAATTTACATAAAATTTTGTATTTCCTGCAGTTACTCGGTGTTCAGGAACCCAGTTGTATGCAAAGATGGGCATACGTTATGCTACAATTGCCTTGATATGGCCATCAAGGCAAACAACAACAAATGCCCAATTGACAGGGCGTACTTGGGAGTCCGAGTGAGATCGACGAAAAATAGAGCTCTACAAGCCTTAATTGGAGCACTTAACATTAAGTGCCCAACAACTTTAAGTACTAACAATGCCAGGTGCCAATGGCAAGGAAAACTAGAGAAAGCAGAAAACCACAGCACTGCCTGTGAAATGGTAATGGTAAGTTGTGCGCATGACAACTGTCAAGCCACAACTTACCGATATGAGGTAGAACGCCACATAAAGGAGTGCCCACACAGAGTTGTGCATTGCAAGGACTGCAATGTACAACATAAAATCAACGACCAGCATATTGACATTTGCAAGAAAGCAACTGTTACGTGCCCCAATACTTGCACAACACAAGTCCTTCATAGGTAAATACATTTTGTATATACAATTGTGTCAACAGAATATTGTAAGATGAATAGTGAGTAATTGCCATAAATTTAATTAATAGAGACCAAGTTATCCCACATCTGGTGAGCTGCTGCCCGCGTGAAGTGTTTAATTGCCCACTACAGTGTGGTTCTCTACTAAGAAGTGATAGTGTTGAGCAACATTTCCAGAACTCAGACCAGCATTTCACTCCAATCTATAATTTGCTAGTTCAATCAAGACAAGATGTGAGTAAATCACACCAGCTGCTTTTGCATGCAGTCTGTGTTACCATTTATTTCTCAATCATGTTTATAATTTTGTAAGAGTTGGCATTATGATGAAAATAATCCACTAAAAAGTTAAGTCACTCAGTGTCTGTTGAATTAATAAAAATTGTTTTATTTCTTAGAAAAGCGCAATTTGTTTAGTTGACCAAACAATGGCCGAGTGGCAATTACCAGGGCTTGACATGCAACAGACAAAGTTGATTGCAAGCCCTAGCTTCTTTGGGAGATCAATCATAGTAAAGATTGGTCTACAATCTGTTTCCAACGATTGTGTGGATGTCTTAATACATCTGGAGAACAAGATGGCACTTCCAAAATTGATGACCACAGGAATGTAAGTATACGTCCTTGAGTGCATGTTAATTGTATGATTAAAATTAATTAAAATAAAAACAGACATTTATGTATGTATGTTGTTGTTTAAAATGATGCCTTGGTTTAATTTAAATTCAACCAGAACTTTCAATTTAAAATATTGAACCAAGGGATCATTTTAAACTGGCATTTTAAACTAAAACATATATATACATTTCCCAATCCCAAGGGAGTGTCCACTGGTTTAATTTGGAATTATAGTGGGGTCCTCAAAAGAACTAAATAATTTCGCCCTCTCTAACATTAACCCTCCCTAAACCTAGTAGCTAACATTAAGTCTTCCCTAATACTAACCCTAAACATTGTGTTCTTTTAGTTTTCTAGACATTGACTATTAGATTTTATTTAACGGGTTAAGTAAAATCACTCTAACATAAGAGTATATGCCTTGGTCCTCAGGGTAACACTGGAAGCCAATCAGGTGAACAAAAAAAGAGTCTGGAAAAGACATGTAATAAATGATGGAGAAGTGCTAATTCTTAAAGGATTTGCAGAGACGAAAGATCTAACAAACAACATGAAGATAGGAATCCTTCTTCAAATTTTATTGTAAATAAATATTACCAAATTTTTGTAATTGTATGTAAATGTATGCTCATACCCAAATCAGCGCCAAGTATTTTAGTGTTTTATATCCCATAGTGTGAAGTACTATATAATATTTCAGTTTATATTTCACTGGCGAGGTTGTAAAACTAATGAAAAAGAAAAGCCTCACTAGTGGAATATTGTATAGTACTCACTATGTATCATTAAAACAAATGAAATTATTCGTGGGTATGGCATATTAATTATATTCATACATAGATATTACCAACAAACAGTATAATGTTAAAGGTGCCTGGAAATAGTTTTTTTTTCCAGACCATCAGACCACACAGCACTTCGTAAATCTTCTTTTACAAAGTCTTTTCAAAGCTGAAATTTACACCTGTCATTTACACCTGTCATGCCTTTTACCCAATATAACTGAAATAAAGTTAAATCATCTAATATAACTTTATTCAACGGCTGATAACTGGTGTCATGTTCAGCTTTAAAAAGTAAACAACCGAAAGTGCTGTGTGGTCAAAACATTTTTTCCATACATGCTTTGAGAAAATGGTATTTATATAGACCTCTCTTTCATAAAGGCTCATTGGTGTGACAATATGATACATTTCTGGTACAAACAATCACTGTCATCTAAAACAGTACCTGGAAATAAACATTTTTGGAAATATCCTTGTTGTAGACAACATATCATTGGAGACATAAGAGATCAAAATTATAGAGTTTTGATTTGTGTGTATTTTTCAAGAGAGACCTTGGTGGGGCCTTGTTTTGGTGCTGCCAATTTCACAATTAAAATGTTCGTATCTTCTCAAATATTTATTAGTGGGTTTATCAACACACACATAGTATTTAGATAATCACATTCTATCAAATCAAATATTTACTTTCCCAAAGTAATCTTTTTTTGGCTTTTAAGCACATTTATGAAAGTGGTCTATAGAGATACCAATTTGAAGCATGACAATGCACTATCTAATAGCAAGTAGTGATATCAATCACTAGTTATTGATTAGAGTTATTGAGTGATTCAACTTGTCTGTATTTTGAAACACACCCAATTTGATAATTATTTTTGCTATCATTGACATAGTTATTGTTGAATTTCTCACTTTTAAAAACAAACTAGAAACATGTCTTATTGCCTTATATAGACATTGACAAATCATGTAATATAAACATCTCCAATTCAAGTATATTGCATCTTTATAAAAACTACATTAATGATTTAAAATACTTAAGACTCCAGGTCTGCACATTAAAGTGTTATCCATGTCTTGTCAAACATGTTTTAATATACATTATTTTCTCCATGATTTTCACTGGTTGAGAGACGACAATTATTGCTGTCAAAGAAAAAAAGTACTACCAAAATAGTGATCAATATGAGTTTTGAATTTCGGTTAACTAAGGTGACCATTCAGAGAGCTCCAAATGGTCATATGCAAATCAGGTCTCCATGATCAGAACAGAGTGGGAAACCAATATCATGTGACCATTTTGGCATGCGAACAGTTCAGTGATTTTGGTAGTAATACTCAGGGGAATAACATGTGCACTGAAATGGGATAACATACCCAAGTTGAAAAAGGTCAGTCTATTGAGTTACTAGATCATTATTTTTTCTCTGGCGGTCATGTGCTAAAGAGAATGTTATCAAGTTACATGTAGCTATGGTGTATTTTGATTCATAAAACGTTGTAAAAATTCTTGCACTTGTAAAAAAATATTGATACCATAATTACCATCATCGGCAAGTGGATCGAATTGTGTCTGCATGACAACAATAACCTCTTCTGACAACTCTAAATTAATGGGTGGCACCTCCACACCACCAACGTCATTGTCTGGATCTGGTGGCGGAGCATCAGGGTCATCTCCATACATATCAAGATTACCCAATATATTGCTGTCAGGAGAATTAAAATTCCTCAGGCACCCAGATGCCCAGAGCTGACGGGGTGTCCTGTTTCCCTCTGTGGAGATAGAGTGCACATTGAAGCGTTCCACAAATCTGTCCAGTAAACGCTGAATTCTTGGAATGAAGATATAATGGAGTACATAAATTTGAAGATCATTCAAAGGGTCCAGGATGTGTTGGGCTTCCATGAATAGAAATAATGAATAAAAAACAGAGAGGACACTCCCAAACACATCCCGCCACAGTCTTTCTATCCTTGTGTTTCTCACACTGGGACCAGTGAGAAAACTTCCTCTATTGTCACCCCGGTACCAAGTGATGTACTCTCCTACTGCAATATTCTCTCCTCCTTTATCTGCTCGCACACGAGATGGATGTCTCCATTCCCTTGTTCCCTGTTGGAAGCAATTTAGTACTGTTGTTGCTCGGTTGTTGTTGACTCGAAGGTAAATAACAGCCCTGGAATATCCATCAACACAGCCATGGACACAAAGTCTCCAGTGCCGCAGTTTCATGTTGGTATCAATGTGCCACATAAAATTGGGATGTGGCACACTATATGGTCGCCTCACTATCCTTTGACCCCATCGATTAGCTCTGTTAATGGGGTCAACACGAAGAATAGACTCGCGTACTCTCCACCTGGGTAAATACACCCCTCGTTGCCTTAATCCTGCCATCAAGTTTGTTTCCCCAGTCTGTGGAAAAGCATTTTGTTCTTGTCTGACCAAATTGTCCAGATCATGGTCAGGCATAATTGTAAATCTTTCAAACTGTAAGCAGAATCCAAGTTCACGTCTACGGTTGTATATTGTTTGGCGTGAAACACCCAAGTCTCTAGCAATTTGAGTCCAGCTGCTAAATTCATTCCTCAGGCAAGAAAGTTGTTCTTGACTGAGGATATACCTTGGTCTCCCAGGTCCAGGGGAATGTTCTGTTGCTGGCCTGTATGCATATACCTCCATCATGGGCTGAGAGGAGAGGAGATCATATATAGCCCTTAGATTGTTTCTCAATGATGTCATTTCACCGATCTGGTCTGGTGTGTATTGGCCAACTTGCTGCTGCATGTATACAACGATGTTGTATATGTGGCGCATACAACAAAGCACACGGTTTGCATAGAATTCACACCGTTGTCTGTCTTGGCGTAAATTAGGGATTTCTCCATCAACCTCCCTAAGGAGAGACGTCACAGTGTTGATAAAGTCATCCAGATCGGGATCACATACAACCCTGTAAATAGGGGGAAATAATTTATTTATTGTTACATTAACATTAAGCCATCTTTGAGCTATACCAATGAGGAGAGTGAGGGGAAACACGATTCCATGTCAAGACACTGGATGACAAAGGGAAATACTAATATATAGAACTCAGTTAATGTATTCATAAATGTGATGTAGATATATCTGATTAGATCAACACAATAGAGAGTGAACAATATAAATTACAAAAAATATTATGAACAGATTACAGTTTACATCAACTGAGTGCTCAGAGTAGCAAAGGGGTTACACATGACTTGACCAAAATAATGGAGTGTGAATCATGAAATTCATAAAAATTCAAGCGTGATGCGTGAATTTATGTTTTGATGTGATGCGTGATTGTCCCTTTTGACCGACTGTGATCGTGATCGGGGTTGTGCCGCTAAGTCTCTGAGACCCTGGACCTAGCTGTTACAGACAAAAAAAAGATAATTTTGCAACCCTGTTCCAGACAAAATGGCCAAAATAGGTACCCTGTTCCAGACTAGAAGCAATAAAAATATACTCTGTTCCAGAGTATTATTGGGTCCAGAGCCAAACTGAACGTAAAATATACCCCTGTTCCAGACAGAAACAGTGATTTGTATACCCTGTTCCAGAGTCAGAGACAAAAACCATACCCTATTGAGCGGCACATCCCTGTATAGTCCATATATGGGAGTACACCCCCCCCCCCCCCCCCCCCCCCCCTGAGTGCTTTATAATAATAATAATAATATGTACAATGATGATTTAGAATATAAATATATAGATATAATAAAAATAGATGTATAGTTTATAGTTTATCCCAGATGACAACTGAGAATATAATACAAGTCTTGACATATAAGTTGTTTTTACTATTATTACTCGGGCTTCCTTCCTGTGGAAGGCCTGAGTCTAAAAATGCAGGTTGTTATCATCGTATTTGCTCTACTTCAAATCTGCAAATAGGTTCTACAGCGCATGCGCTCTGTGCCAGCCGAAGTGTCTTTGCAATTCAGCCGAACGAATAAACCACAGTTAGTCAGATAGTTTGGATGATCGTTCAAAAAGTGGAATAAATAAGCCCAAAAATTAAGAAAAATTATCGGTAAAGAAACATATGAACTTGCATCAACTTGCATTCACCGTTTGACCGGCTACGTGCAAGTTACTGCAACTTGTGCAAGTTACTGCAACTTGCAGCGACTTCACATTTGACCCAGTTTTCGATTGTATTTTTGCCATTCACTGACCCGATCTGAGTGTGGAAATTATGTTTTAAATTGTGCAAGTAATAGGCTAAAACTACTTCTGTATGATGATACAAATAAGCTTTTAGGTTTCACATTTAACGCTGTCAAAACAACTTTATTAAGAAGCCCGAGTTCACGCTAGTATATAGAGCGTCTAGTTTATTTAAGCTTATACTTAATATAGCGTGATGACTGTAAACTTTTAGTCACGGTCACGTCCATCAGTAAAGCGCAATCAAGTGTCAATACACAAAACAAATATAAAAGATAAATAACGACCATACAGAACTAATTACCTAGTTTTAAAATGCACAAAAGAGAAATACAACTTACCTCGTGATGAATACAAACACCACGAAGAGGCAAACCAGCTGAAGAACTTTCATCTTCGATCTTCGATGTCAGAGTTCAAATAGAAATTTGAACTATATATAAAGTACTATTTTAAAAACTATAAACTATTAAACTATGAACTATTAAACTATACTAATAAACTATTAACTTGGATTCAAAGAGCTATAAAAACGAGTGTGAACAATGCTTTCGCGAGAGTCGAGTGATGAAACCAAGGTGCATGTGACGGATCAGGGATGTGTGACAAGTTGTCCACGTGATCCTCCACGTGACGAAACACGTGACTTCGAATAATTTCGGAACCATTCCGATGACCATTCCGATGTCGGAACCATTCCGAAGTCGGAACCATTCCGATGTCGGAACCATTCCGAGAAAGTCGGAACCATTCCGAGAAAGTCGGAACCATTCCGAAATCGAAATGTTTCGTCTTTCGAAACCCTTTTGAAAGTCGGAATTTTTTTACGAACGGCGGGCCATAGGGGGTGCACGGGTTTGATTGGGATAGTAATTTAGACGAGAGCATGATTTATCAATACGAGACTGGTCGAGTCTGAATTCACAAACCTTGTTGGAGGAAGTTTATGTCGTCTTGTTTTCAAAATAACCACAATAATTCATAGAGAATTGATATGGATTTATCAATCCAATACTAGTACTGCAAAGGGTTTAGAGATCTTCAGAACTTAGAACGAAGTGAGTTGATACACGCAGCCGGCGGTGAAGAGAACAGTTGTAAGGTTTTCAGCCGACCGATCACCGTCGAGGTAACTAGGCCTATATTTACACTTCATCCAAACATCGTTTAATCACTCTGCGATGTCTAGTTTATGTATACGGTATTTGTATTTGTATGGATATATTTATGGTAACAAATAAACTATGTCATTGTCATTCATGATTCGCTGAGTTTGTGAAATTGCAAGGAAAGCATGTTCTATCGAGCTCGAGTCACGCAACGACGAGCAACCAAAAACTGTTTTAATCGCACTATAAGATATCTATATTTAGTTCAAATAGGTTACATTTTATTTAGAAGCTCGACTTCACGCTAGAAGAGCGTCTAGTTCTTTTATAAAATACAATTATGATTTTAAGGCAAGTTTTCAATTTTGTTCATTACAAAAATGTATGAATATCTGCGCGTGCGTGCTGTGTGTTATTTTTAGAACAGTTTTTTCCGTCAATTGACCAATCAGAGAACGTTTCCGGTATGGCGGTTTTATTTCCGGTTTCACGTCAAAAATATAATGGCGGAATTTCGAAAGACCCGAAGAGATGAATGTACAAATAAAAGTCAGGATTATCCAGTTTTCTTTGTGTCTGATTCACAATTTTATCATACCAACAACTTCCCGGGATTCCATAGGCGCTACTTTGAACCTTGACCTAAAATTCTAGACTGCGTTTCCCGAACGAATTTGAATTGAAGTGATGGCCAGGCGGTTCGAGGATAGATAATGTGAACGCGTGTTTTCTGATCAGAAATATCAGTTCCTGTTTACCTCACGGAGAAATACAAACGTATTATGAAGCGTTGTGCCTCTGAAACGTTAGAAAGTTAAAGTCAAGTAAGGTGCATTGAAAGCGATAATCTATTTAGGCAGTTGGCTTGTAATTTGGTTATTCAGAAAACTTAAAAATAAAAGTCAGAAGACCCACCAAATGGAAACCAAATATGATTTTGAGCTACATTATGGATCATTTGGTCGAAGAATGTATCAGTTTAGTTTTCAATTCGTTTGAGTTTTGAATTTGATTAATTGACAAGTTCCAGCCGACTGTTTGAATGTCTGAGTACCGGCGCAGTAAATGAAGGTCACTGAATTTAGTGAAGCGTGTGTATAAAATAATAAGCTCAGTGAATCTATTAAATTAAACATCAAAACTTGAATGAAGGTGTTTTTATTAATATATTTCAAATCGGCAGACTCACAAAAATATTCACAATCCATTTTAAAGTCATTTTAGGTAACAGAAAAGACACAAAAAATGACAACAAATACGCTTACTTTCACCAATCCTATTTGTATTATAATTTGATTCACTCGTCTTGTCGCTCATGCAGTTTCAGCGAATTTGTTTTTGAATAGCCAGTTGTCAGTCTTCAAACTCCACAACGATAATTACAAGATACCACTAAACCACATCCAAGAATAAATTGAATTCACTTTCTGACGAAATAGTTTAGACGAAAATATGTCTTTGAAAGTCTTCGGCTGATTTGCATCCATACGCTACAACTTTGTACAACAGCTTCTCAGTCGGGTGTTCGGAAAACTAAGACCCCCAAAACTAAGACCCTAAGGACCCTAAGACCCTAAGACCCTAAGAAATTATAAAATGTCCAAATCAGGCAAATCCAATGTTCTGTACTTTAATTAAAAAAAAGAAGAGAACAGAGGAAAGGCTGTGTTCGCACCACGTTTAGCTTCAAAATTCCATGAGTTTCTCTGCCGTCTGAGCCGGTGATAGTTGGCTCGATGATATCGAATAGAACTTAAAATATCCTGTCTTTTCGGCTTTCCATGAATAAAACTACCCCCAGAATAACAGCTTCTTACTTTGAGGAGTAAAATTCACGTATCCAGTGGTTTTCCAGTGGTAGTTTTTCAAATCAGTTGGCAAGATAAGTTTTTACGGATAGTCAGTACGTAGCCGCCATATTTAACACAGGTAACCCAAACACAATTATGCCCTACCACAGGAAACCCATAGAGCCGGTCCTAATGGAAGGAAACAGCGTTCCTCCTTTAGACTTATCAACCAAAAGAACCATACGCGGTTTAAAACATCAAGAAGATGGATTTAATATGTAAATATGTCATTCAAGAATGAAATTAACTAATTGGAAGAATAGTTATTGTATATCCCTGTGTGTATGGGTTACCTGTGTCAAAGATGGCGGCTGCTTTGTCGCGTAAGACATGACTTATCTTGACTGATTGATTTGAAAAACTGCCACTGGAAAACCACTGGATACGTGAATTTTACTCCTCAAAGTAAGAAGCTGTTTTTTCTGGGGGTGGTTTCATTCATGAAAAGCCGAAAAAGTCGAAAAGACAGGATATTTTAAGTTGTCCTATTCGGCGGCATATCATCCCGGCAATTTATCACTCAAACTTTTTTGAACTAGCTGAGCTGAACGTCACCCAATTAATATTAAAGTACAGAACATTGGATTTGCCTGATTTGGACATTTTATAATTTCTTAGGGTCTTAGGGTCTTAGGGTCTTAGGGTCTTAGGGTCTTAGTTTCGGGGGTCTTAGTTTTCCGAACACCCCTTCTCAGTCGGTCACTTCGTGTTCGAGTTCTTCGAACCACTTGCTTTGGATGCCTTTAGAAGCACAATCGTCACCACTATCACTTTCAAGTGATTCTGTTGTACCGAATGACTCAATACTGCTCTCACTATCACTAGACGATTCGTAGTTTAGTTCACTTGAAATCTCTTTGTCGCTATCGGATGCCATCTTTATTTTACCTGCCATCTCATCAAAATTCAAAAAAAACGTCATACCGGAAACGTTCTCTGATTGGTCAAAATTCGCGGGAAAACTGTTCTAAAAATAACCACACTTGTGAAAACGCTGTGACACTACCCAATACCGTATGGACGCTCCTACTTATGGGCTCCTGAGCACGCGGAATACGCATCCTTTGGTCAATCAGAGCGCGCGTTATATCATAGTTATTTTATAATATGTGTTATTGTTGCTAGTTTGGCTAGTTGATATATGTTGCCCAGAAAGTCGTACACGGTCTTTCCTTACTGTTCTATTTTCAAAATGTTAAGGTTCATGAGATATATTATGTAGCCGAAAATCGTTTTATTTTTCTGTTCCAAACGCAATTAAGGCAAATTTGAGTGTTTTATCAAAAACCCAGGCCTTAACATGCTTAATTGAGTCCTCCTATCCCTTCCCTTCCTTTCCCTTCCCTTCCCTTCCCTTCCCTTCCCTTCCCTTCCCTTCCCTTCCCTTCCCTTCCCTTCCCTTCCCTTCCCTTCCCTTCCCTTCCCTTCCCTTCCCTTCCCTTCCCTTCCCTTCCCTTCCCTTCCCTTCCCCCTTCCCTTCCCTTCCCTTCCCTTCCCTTCCCTTCCCTTCCCTTCCCTTCCCTTCCCTTCCCTTCCCTTCCCTTCCCTTCCCTTCCCTTCCCTTCCCTTCCCTTCCCTTCCCTTCCCTCCCTCCCCGTTACTTTCGGATTTAGCAACTTTAGGTAACTGTTACTGTTTCGGGTGGTCGCTACTTTCGGGGTGCTAAAATCGTTAACTTTTAGGAGCCATACCGTGTACCTTAAACGACATCATGTACGGTATTTTAACTGAAACAACGAATATTCACAGGATCTAGAACGTATTATATTATGATTATAGCTTTTGTTACATTTGTTTATGTGTAGCAGTTAATTCTGGCTCTTTACGTGCTGTTTACTAGTGCTGTTCGCCATCTAATCTAATCATCGCTCTAGAGAAGGATCGCTACTTTCGGAGGGATCGCTACTTTCGGGGGATCGTTACTTTCGGGATTTGTTAGCAAGCATCAATTTTTACTGTTACTTTCGGGGGGTCGCTACTTTCGGGGTGTCGCTACTTTCGGGGGGTCGCTACTTTCGGGGGGTCGCTATTTTCGGCACTTTACGGGCTTCGCCCAAGAGACTACGTACAAAAATCACACCTTAATATAATAATAATAACAAGACGCTCAATGAGCTTTCACTCGGGCATTGTGAAAAGGAAAATGTCAGTTGTTCGAGGAAGTACTTGAAAATGAATGCCAGTTGGTTGAAGAAGGACAATGTCAGCTGCGCAGAGAGAGACTACAATAGTACAAAAATTGCGTGACGAGGGAGGACTATGTATATACATGCGTGACGAGGGAGACTATGTATATACATGTATGTGTCGAGTTCATTTGATTTGCCTTTGAGTTCATTTGATTACCTTTTGACTTTGAGTTCAATTGATTTGATTTTGATGAGTTTGTGTAAAGGTCCCCTCTCTAGCTTCAGATCCCGAAACGTCGAGTTTGGAATCGAGTTCGGGTTCGAGTTACGGTTCGAACGTCGAATAAAACAAGGACATCTTCTTCAATACAATATAATTTCTCTGACGTCATGACAATCAGTGACAGTTGAGTGACGAGGGAGACTATTAGTCCGGTGAGTACGAACATGATACGTCTTGAGGTTGCATAGGTCAGATGGTTCCGATAACGGCCTCGCGTTTGTTTAAAAAAATATATATTTTAAGCGAGCTTCTAGTCCTTTTACCACTTCTAGTCATTGAACGATGAACTAGAATCCTGACCTTTTAATAGCTTGAAGATCTACAGCTGCTTTCAAAACTAAGATTCATAATCTACTTGAGTCCTGTGTCTCCTTTATCTTTTCAAATCTGCGGAGTAATCTTGAAACTCCGGATACGATTAAATACGTCGCATACTCGTCATTTTGAAGCCGAACAAAACTACTACTACTACTACTACTACTACTACTACTACTACTACTACTACCGAAATCCGCATTTTCTAACTCGGGCGGCCTGCGGCCTGGGCCCGAGTAACCTGGGCCCGAGTAATAATAATCTTTATTCCTTACACCATTATACTGATGCACTGGGTTTACAATCAAATCTATACGTAAATATATATACTAAGATAAAAGTCTGATGTGATCATCAAACGAGACTACGACACTATAACAATATTTAGCAAAACTCTTCAAAATAGACTCATCTTTCATAGAAAAAAGATACAAAAACAAAGCCCCCTTAGTAAAAGAGCGGAAATAATTATTTATAATCAATAAATCAAACATAAAGTTTTCTCTCAAATCTTTAAAAACCCTATTTGTACAATTCATTATGTAATGACATTCATCTCCTACCTCATTAGCATTACATAATTTACAAATACGGGATTCATATGGAATCTGCGTGTAACGACCAGATTCAACAGGTAGTTTGTGTGCGGATATTCTTAACCTTGTTACAGCTTGACGGTTATGGAAATTAGAAAAGGTCAATATATTTTTCAAAACCAAAATTCAACTTTACTTGATTGAATGTACGTAATTTTCCGCCACCATTATTTAACAACTACTCTGTTGGGCCTGGGGTCTCTGGCCTTTTGGTTTAATAGGACCTTGTTTTATGTAGCACCGGGATAGCGCGGGCGGGGCCGAAATCTTCACCACGTAAGTCGATTCGATGTCTCAGCTTCTCAGATATTTACATGTATCTCTTTTTTCAAGATTTCTTTACTTGTTTGTCTTTTGATACGGGAAGGGCACGAGTTCGAGCCTCGTCAATGTCAAGGAAGTTTTATCTTTTTTCCCCGCGATTGACTCACCGTACCAACGGCCCTCACGGTGGGCTCCCTGTGGACTTTTAAAAACCACTTCCCTTTGCGCCTGCGCACTGATATTGTCGTTAGACGTGGCAAGATGGCGGACGAAGAAGGAAGAAAGAATGAACCTTCTCAACTCAATTTGACAATTACAGAGGACCACAACTCCTCTATAAAAGATAATTTCAGCATCGGAGAGAACGAGGAAGCGATAGAGCCTTACAGCCTTGGGTTTGGTTTGGCAGAATACTACAAACTTTGCCTGAGTTACTATCACAAAGGTAGGAGAGAGAGAGAGAGTAGAATAGAAGCCGATGATCAGCTACATGTACAACTTATTGTGCTGGCTGCTGAGATGTTGTAGAGTGTGAACTTATAGATAGACCTGCTTGTTATGATTGAGTTAATACATCGATATAGTCGATTATAATACACACGTATTGCGAAAACCTTTACTGTGCAGAAATATACGAAATCTGATCTCTAAATCTAATCATCATGTTTTTGCAGATTTTTGGCAATTTTACATGTGAAATGTACACCACACTGATGCAACTGTTTATTGAAATACAAAGTGAAGTGTGTCTACTATTTGTTTGTCATTCTGTTTTGTGTTATTGCGCAAGGAATAGCAACATTCTTACTTGTACATCATGATATATAGTGATTATGTGTATAGTACTTAGTTTTAATCTGATGACTGTGTTATTGCTTGATATCAATCAGCTGTTATACGAAAAGTGCTTGAATCTCATTAAATACCTTAGAGTGAGGGGCAAACACTGTCCTTCATGTGCTATCAAGCAGAGAATGTTTTATTGAAAAGTTGTAATTCAGCTGATGAAAATTCCTCAGGAGACCAGAAATGATGTTTATTGGAATTAAGCAATATAAAGCAATATAAATAAATAGCTGTACTGCTCTCTTGGCTGTCCCGAACAAGTGCATGCGTGTACAGTATGTCATGATTTTGTACCATCTACATTGTTAATAGATAAAGTCTCTTTGGAAATGTCATTCAACAATGTTGAATTGAACCAATTGTAAAGATTTATCCATATTTAATACCACTTTAATTTGCTGTTTTACACATACGGTAACTCAGCTCTCGATATTACAACAACAACAATTAACCCGACGTAGTCAATCGATAAAAATCGATATCACACTTTTTATTTTTAATATTGATTTTTATCGATTCACGTCATTTATCGATTTTGCCGTATTCATTTCAAAATTATATTATATAATGACAAGACAAGGATACTTTTCTAGCAAACGTTTACTTATATAATAAAAAAATAAGTAATGAAATAATATCGATTTACAATAGTTGTATCATAGTTACTAGAGGGGACTAGTACTGGTTAGGAAGGCTTTTTATTCTCAGTTTGTACATTGCCGGAACGGGTCCTGACTGCGTGCACAATCTTTGTTACGAGGACTAAGAATTGCATGATGTTTACACAGTAGAGGTAGACGCTAGTTGATAACGACCAGGTTTGTAAGAGCCGTTCTTCTCACAGTTGCGATGGTTTTGAAACCATACTGTGACCAAAAAACATCTACATCTTGTTACGTCGGTAGTATCGTTAATAAATAAAAAGATAATAACAATAAAAATATATATATTGATTTTAGAATAAAAGAAGTTGCAGTTGTCAATAGTAGTTTGGTTTATGCATCTCGGTAATTGTACTCTAGGGTCAATCAGATGATATTCAACACATTATTACGCGAAAAAAACAGCAAACCGTTAAAAATCGATAAAAATCGATAAAAATCGATATCATACTATTTTTCTTCATCGATTTTTACCGATTTCCGTTTAAAATCGATAACCATCACTTGATTTTTATCGATTTGTATCGATATCGATTTTTATCGATTGACTACGTCGGGAATTAACTATTCGGCCACGAGGCCAACGTCATGATCACCATCTCTATATATGGTGTGTGACGTCGTAACAGGTTTACATACTTCCAGTAAAACCCTCACACAATGTTGAAGCTGATTGCGATTACGTAACTTTTGATAAGCATGAGATTTTGGTATTTATCTTCAACAATGGTATGATGTCTGTATTCATTGTTATAAATTGTAGAGAAGAAGATAATCAAGATTTCATATGACGACAAGCTTCAGCTTACAGCTTTCTGGAAGCAAGTGACATGTGGAAGCTTTGATCCAGAGAAGATACCTGATGTAGGATACTTTGATGTTATTGGCAGTGATAGAAAGTAAGTTATGAGCCAATATACCCTAAGATATACCTCTTTTTAACCCAAGTGGGAGGTCCATACTGGAAGTTATGGACCGAGTTATTTTCATTGACTTACAATCAAAAGTGTGTGTGTGTGTGGGGGGGGGGGGGGGGGGGGGGGAGGGGAGAAGATTCATAACTTAGGGGGGGGGGGGAGAAGATCCATAACTTGGGGGGGGGGGGGGGGGGGGGGGGGGATGGGGGAGGAGGGAGGGGAGAAGATCCATAACTTTAAGAAGATCCAAAACTTATGGTATGGACCGAATAAATGAGGTTAATAAGATGTTTATCATATGGATGTTGCACTAACAAATTTATACACACAAAAAGGATGGTTTTAGTTTGTCAATCCAGCACTAGAAAGGTTTCCTATCATCACAGTTTACATACCGTCTATGAACTACAATGAAAAGTTCAATGTTTGCCAAATATTGTATCTTTTGTTTGTCCTTTTAAAACATTTAGGTTCCTACATACCTCTTATTAACCAAGTGTGAGGTCTATACGTACCATTATTTATTCAATTGTACTCCTTAGATAGGTAGATAGGCAGGTCCACATCAGGACTTAAGTCTTGCGTCATTGTAAACCAACCTGCAGAACAAATAAACTGTGGTTATGGACCGAGTTTTTTCTATAACTTATAGTATGGACTAAGAAAACAAGATTAAGATGTTTATTATATGGCTTCTGCACCAAAAAATACACACAAAAAGGAAGTTCTCACTCACTATGGTCCGTACAGGAAGTAATGGACCACTAATTGACCAATCACAATTCGCCAAGTGCCTTTGCCATACTATATATTGTCAATGAGTGCAATGTGAGGAAAACCATTATTTTTGACTCCAGAAATGCATGGGAAGCCTTAGGAGATATGAGTAGAACTGAAGCCATGGAAAATTTCTGCATCCTACTGGAAGAGTGCTCTCCCGAGCTTAAGCCCTGGATGGAAGCACAACACAAAGAGGTAGAAGAAATCAAACGAAAGAAGAAGGAAGTAGAAGAGAGACAAAGACGAGAGGCGCAAGAAGCAGCTGAGCGAGAACGACAAAAGTTAGCTGAGGAAGAAGCTAGAAAAAGAGCAGAGGAAGACGAAAGGTGAGTTAAAGTTGAATGTAAAATTGAATATGAGACAGTGGAATCTCAATATAATGAAGCTAGAAAAGAATGTTTGTTATAACTGGGTTCATTTTAATGTGCATATGACGCGAAGTGTTTTCTTTTGAAAATCAATTACATATGAAGTGAATAGTGGGATGTTTCAGTAATTTGTGATTTGAGCTTCTATCACATTTGCGAGTTATAAAGGATTAATCATGATATGTTAATTTGGTGACGTCAGATTGGTTTTTGCCGTAACTTATTTATATAAGTTGTAGAAAACTTTTTGCCATGTTAAAAAATGTCAATAGTTTGCATAAGGGCGCTTTTGTATAATAGATTAAAACCAATCTGAAGTCACCAGATTAGCATATCACGTTTTCAAACCTTTATAGGTGTAGCTCGCAAATGCGAAGCTCAAATCACAAAATACTGAAACACCCCACTTATGTCATTGATTTTCAAAACAAACATTTTGCATCATGATATGGACTTTAAGGGATTCCAAGGACCAGAAACTAAGTTAGTTATATTCTGGGAGCTTTCTTACATCTATAACTGGGTTCAATGTAGCAGCATTCCACATAAAGGTATGACCATCTTTAATGTATGTCAGTTTTAGCCAATCAGCATCTGACATGTACATGTACATTTGTATTTCATTGTGACCAGGTCGAGTATGCAAAATATGCAGAAAGATGGTCACACTTTTCTGCATCAATAGACATTACAGCTAAACTACACGTATGTCCCGCGTGACCAGTAAATTGGAACATTCAAATGAAGTTTTGAATTCTAGACTCCGAGTCTCGAACATTCAGACAGAAAATTCAAATCTCCACGAATATATCTATAAGTAAAAGTATCAGATATCTGTTTACTCAGGCTGTTGTGATTGCAGAGTATGTAGGCTTAGCGGGCACAAATTTTCATCCAATTTAATTTTAATTTTATGAATGTTTTTGAGAATATATTTAGTGGTCTGTAGAAGATTCCATTGGACTTTGAAATGTTCAAACTGTTATTTGAAATGTTGATTTCAAATGTTCGAATTACTGGTCATGCGTGACGTAGTTTAGCTAGAACAAATCGGCCTATGATCTGTACATGTACTTTCCATAATAATTATTGAGTAAATGATCACCAAACTCCAGTAGAACAGATTCCGAGTGCAATATTGGCCAAATACTGAAGCGAGAGAGGTGTGGCGGATGGTGTCTGGAATGTGTCTAGGGAGTGTCAAAAACATATCTCAAGTTCCTGAAAATCATGTGTTTGTTAATGTTCTATTTCAGAAGAAGAATCGAGGAAATTGAAAAACAAGAGAAATTGTTGTTACAACAAAAACAACAACAACAAAATCAAGTAGATGGATTACAACAATCACCTCGAGAAACACAGCAGGTGCAACAATTTGTATTTTATTTGTACCTTACGCATTGATCAACACATCAACATACCCCATTCTTATATATAGCGCATATATACTCTATTTCAAAAAAGGTTCTCTTGTGTTTCGTGTGTATTGCACTTTGCGTATTGCATTGTGTATTCGATGATTGAAATGCGTCTTAGGTGTATCAAACCATCATGCCGCCACCATATAATATAGTGATGGGCTTCGATGGAAAGTTATTTGGTTTGTCCACATTTTGAGCTCAGTGAGTAGAAAAATGATTTTTACACGAGAAGATAAACTTCATATCTTTGCGCCACCATGTAATTTTCTTTTTATTATATGGACAAATACACAATTTAAGTAGTACAAGGTAAGAGAAAAAATAGTGGAATATGAAAAAAGACGTGAGTGGAATATAAAAAAATATATGTAACGTTTGGCAGTGAAATATAAAAAATATATGTAATATTTGGCAGTGAAATATGAAAAATATATGCAACATTTGGCAGTGAAATATGAAAAATATATGCAACATTTGGCAGTGAAATATGAAAAATATATGCAACATTTGGCAGTGAAATATGAAAAATATATGCAACATTTGGCAGTGAAATATAAAAAATATATGCATCATTTGGCAGTGAAATATGAAAAAATATGTATCGTTTGGCAGTGAAATATAAAAAATATATGCAACATTTGGCAGTGAAATATGAAAAATATATGCAACATTTGGCAGTGAAATATGAAAAAATATGTATCGTTTGGCAGTGAAATATGAAAAATATATGCAACATTTGGCAGTGAAATATGAAAAAATATATGCAACATTTGACAGTGAAATATGAAAAAATATGTATCGTTTGGCAGTGAAATATGAAAAAATATATGCAACATTTGGCAGTGAAATATGAAAAAATATATGCAACATTTGGCAGTGAAATATGAAAAATATATGCAACATTTGGCAGTGAAATATGAAAAATATATGCAACATTTGGCAGTGAAATATGAAAAAATATGTATCGTTTGGCAGTGAAATATGAAAAATATATGCAACATTTGGCAGTGAAATATGACAAATATATGCAACATTTGGCAGTGAAATATGACAAATATATGCAACATTTGGCAGTGAAATATGACAAATATATGCAACATTTGGCAGTGAAATATGAAAAATATATGCAACATTTGGCAGTGGAATATGAAAAATATATGTAACATTTGGCAGTGAAATATGAAAAATATATGCAACATTTGGCAGTGGAATATGACAAATATATGTAACATTTGGCAGTGAAATATGAAAAAATATGTATCGTTTGGCAGTGAAATATGACAAATATATGCAACATTTGGCAGTGAAATATGAAAAATATATGCAACATTTGGCAGTGAAATATGAAAAATATATGCAACATTTGGCAGTGAAATATGACAAATATATGCAACATTTGGCAGTGAAATATGAAAAATATATGCAACATTTGGCAGTGAAATATGAAAAATATATGCAACATTTGACAGTGAAATATGAAAAAATATGTATCGTTTGGCAGTGAAATATGAAAAAATATATGCAACATTTGGCAGTGGAATATGAAAAATATATGCAACATTTGGCAGTGAAATATGAAAAATATATGCAACATTTGGCAGTGAAATATGAAAAATATATGCAACATTTGGCAGTGAAATATGAAAAAATATGTATCGTTTGGCAGTGAAATATGAAAAATATATGCAACATTTGGCAGTGAAATATGAAAAATATATGCAACATTTGGCAGTGAAATATGAAAAATATATGCAACATTTGGCAGTGAAATATGACAAATATATGCAACATTTGGCAGTGAAATATGAAAAATATATGCAACATTTGGCAGTGAAATATGAAAAATATATGCAACATTTGGCAGTGAAATATGAAAAATATATGCAACATTTGGCAGTGAAATATGAAAAATATATGCAACATTTGGCAGTGGAATATGAAAAATATATGTAACATTTGGCAGTGAAATATGAAAAATATATGCAACATTTGGCAGTGAAATATGACAAATATATGCAACATTTGGCAGTGAAATATGACAAATATATGCAATATTTGGCAGTGAAATATGAAAAATATATGCAACATTTGGCAGTGAAATATGAAAAATATATGCAACATTTGGCAGTGGAATATGAAAAATATATGCAACATTTGAAATATATTATTGAAATATGAAAAATGAGTTTTTTAGTTCTCAGTAAAACACTGCTACCCATATAACAAAAACAACATCTCAATGTACTTCACATGATAAAAGGATTAAGCTAAAAAAATATTAAATTAAAAACATTATCAATAAAAATGGTTGACAGACCAGCATTAAAATTACAATGTTTAAAAACATCAACAATACAGTCAATCTTATTTTTGACTACAGAAATGCATGGGAAGATTTCATACAAGTGGGGAATGTTATGGTACCGTGCTCTGTCGTATTGAAAGAGTTTGATTGTATTCGATGCATCTGAAAGCTTTATGATTGGTTCAGAAAGGAAGCCATTTGAGTGTCATGGTACCGTAGGTTTCCCACTCGTACGAAAATGACTCTAATAAATGAGCAATCAATATTTCTTGTGCTTCCTTTCGGTCTTTTCACTGACAATGTTATAAATGTAGGTCTACATTCATACATTTGTATATGTAGTTCTTTCAGTGTATTTTCCTGAAGAAATAGAAAATGTGCGCACGTTCTATGTGCAGATTTATAGCATGCAGGGACTGATCAGAACACGAGAGAAGTGTTAAGATTCTGATCAGTCCCCAAGTGCTATAAATCTGCACATAGCACAGCGGACAAGTTTTCTATTTCTTTTATAAGGCAAGTTTTCAATTTTGTTCATTACAAAAATGTCAATATCTGAGCATGCGTGCTGTGTGCTCTCATAAAGCATGCGGAATACAAATCCTTTGACCAATCAGAGCATGCGTTATATCATAGTTATTTTATAATGTGTGTTAATTGAAATGATCTCTCCACCAGACGAAACCAGCAGCACCAGTCAATCAAACATCGCATATTCTTCCCGCCTCTTTGTGGACGAGACCCAAGGTTATGGAATTCATACAACACGTCAAGTCAGATCCTAACTCAGTCCTGGTAGTTCGGTAGAGGTGAAACAATGACTGTGCGTGTGCCTACTCATGATAGTGGTAAGTATGTAGACATATAATTGAAGGGTTGCCCATGAAAATGGCTTACATGTAAATGACGTTTTTGATGATTTTTAAGAAGTTACGCAATTGCTTCATAAACACACCTACTGGCTTGTAGATACCTATACAAACATGCTGAAGGACTTCAACATTGAGAAGGGGGAGGGAAGGGGACGGGAGGGGGAGGACAAACATATTCAAAGGCTCATTGTGTTACAAGGTGTTTGTTGTCTTGGCAATAAGTCATTGGGCCGTAAAAGTATCCTAATTTGCATACTGTCCCGAACTATCACTTTAAAATTTCATCTGAAATTATAAATACTGTAGTGTCCACAATTCGAGTGTAACCGATCTAAAAATACCAAATCATGTTTGTATAGGTATTTAGAAGCCAGTAGTTCTACTTTTGAAGCAATTGCAAAACATTAAAAGAATCATTATTGAATTCATGAATAACCAACCAAGGCCACAGAGACAAATAAGCTTACAAATTATCCAATACATTGAGCGTAAGCATAAAATCTGTACAAATTTGCAAAATTTTCGCTTTAAAAGCATATATTTGCATTCATACTGTATGTACAGTGGATTTTCTTGGCCAAACGGTATATCAATTTCAATATATCATCATCAAAATTATAGTACAAACAACAAACGTATACAAAATTGGATTATATAAATAATATACCAACTTTTTGCGTCCGATCTTTAAGGGATTTTACAACGCTCTCTCGATTCTACAGCTTTAGTTTGAAAGCGCCCACTAACTTACGATCGAGCTGCTCATATTGAGACCATTGGAAATCGTTAAATATTTCAGTGTAACAGTTTTGTCAAAATACACCAAAAACGGCACCCAAACATTTTTTATTCAATAACTTTATCACACTATATTACTAGTATATAGCAAAGTATAAAAAAGTTAGGATTTTATTCATTAAAAAAATTAATACATCAATATCAGATACAATCGAAAGGAGATATCGAGAGGTATGCAAAATTCCCTATCGACGGTAGGCTAGAGATACAAAAGCTATAGCAACCACTTTTAATCATATAATAATAATACTTTTAAGTTGTGGAAAATTATTTACCCGATCCCGATGTCACGCGAGACTCGACTGAAAGACCTAAGGACCATAATTTCAAAGCAGTGTAGCGCAAAAATGAGCACGGTGATCCCGTTTTTAGGCATTTTTTGAAACTCAATACCGTAATGTATCACCATGCCAAGTTATAGAAAATTCTAGGATTTGCTTCTATTTCAAGGGAATCACCTTAAGGGGAATTTTCGATATAAAATACCCATAATGCACCTGATATCAGACTGATAACCCGTAGCGAGGAATATTAAGCAATACTGTATAATAATAACAAATACAGTTTAAATTCATTTCGACATCATTCAGTTATCAGCATCACAAATGAATAGAAACGATTAAAAATTTGTTGGATGGCCAGAGGTGTAACACTATCGCTGATTTCATCCCAACAAAAAAAGTAGGGTGTGGCAAAAAATTGAGTATTTAAACCCTAGCAAATGGATTCAACATTGTTTCAAATTTTTCGATTTTGTTAAACGCATATATTTGAATTCATATGTGAACGCGGGGTATAACGGGTTTCAAGAGAGAACAAGAAACAGTTTAAATTGTAAAATTTTGACATCATTCAGTTATTCAGAACATCAAATGTTGAATCGATTAGCAAAATTTGAACTCTTTTAAACTTGGCAACTTCGATTGGTGTAGTCGCACTGTAAGCTGTGTTGAAAGCATGGAAAGCGTTTCAACATTGCTATTCAACATCGTAGGGTGTGGCAAGTTGGTTAAATCAAGACATTAAATGACTGTTTTCAAGCCTGACACCTTGGCTTGTAAAAACAAGACTGTTACATCATCATTCTACAAGTTCAGGACTCCTTGATAGATGAAAAACATTTATTCAAGATTTCAAGATCAGGGTAGATTTTGCTTGTAGCATTTCTTGGGACCATTTGCCACCGTTACTTCGCTTCTCGGCCACAGACATTATCAGCCAATATACCAGTCACCAGAAGGGGTTTATTTACTAAATATATTACATAGAATATTCCGCTATATACAGTCATTGTTTTTTGCAAAAATTCTTTGTCCGACTTGTAATAATATATCATAATAATAATAATATATCGGGTAATAATTATGGGTCATAATAAAATAATACTATTTGATTAATAAAATTATAATAAATAAAGCAAAATAAAAAATAAAAGAAATAAATAAATAATAATATAATTATAAAATATAACCAACTTTGCTGGCGTTAACTGAACGCCCAGCTTTAAAGTAAATTTTCGATTATTTAATTACCCATAATGCACCCGATATATTGATATATTGATATATCGTGGCGGACAGAATTTTTGCAAATGATGTCTCTCCTTATTCGAATACTAATAAAGTGATAATATTTTATTTGAAGTCGATAATGTAATTTTAAATATTTTTAAAGCGCTCATAGCGAGTCCTGAGTCTTTGTCAAACCCAATAGAACTTGTAATAATAATAATAATAATAATAATAATTTATTTGAAGTCGATAACGTAGGGAGTGGTTACCCAATCTCCCGAGCCAGAGGCTCATGTTAAAAACGCTCAACTATAACAATAGGCGACTTGCATGATGCCGTTGTTTTACCACAACTACCAGAATGCTTTGGGAATTTTCTTTCTTATTCAGATTTTTATTCCCTCATGAGAATAGTAAGACAATTATTGGTGCTAATTATCTAACAAAAGAAAATGGGCAAAGCATTCTGGTACTTGTAGTATATGACGCCATCATGCAAGTGTACAATCAGTCAGTACATTTTAACAACCAATAAATTCATCTAATGAATTACTTGACCCCATCAATTAGAGGTCAGACATCACATGCTCAGATGGCTCACTGAAGTAATCTAAGATTCTCTTGTTGTATTCAGGAACGTGTCTCTTTTGGGAGTTTGCAACAGAGCACTATGACCTTGGTTTTGGAGTTAGCTTTGAATGGTCTCTCCAAAATGGTGTCTCCCAAAACATAACTATAGCTATCAACGAATCCGATGACGATGAATTTGCAGAGGAGGAAGACAAAGTCACCGAAAACGAAGCCAACTCTACCAGTCCTTCTCGGCCGAAAGTGGATGAGATTTTACCTGTCGTGAGGAGGGCTTGTCACGAAGAAGTGATTGTAGGGAGTCACATGTACCCTGGAAAAGGCGTTTATTTGTTAAAATTTGATAATTCCTACTCTCTATTTAGGTCAAAAACATTATATTATAGAGTCTATTACACCAGATAATAATGAGTCACGAATGTTTGAAGTGATTACAGTTTTAGATGCAGTAATAAGAAGACAATCAAAAGACCACTGACAGTCGTCTTATCTCTGACAAATATTTTATTTTGTAGGACAATCTACTTGAGAAATAATTTGTATAAAAAGTCTGATCAGAGGATATTCCATTTGAGATTAAAGGGAAATACTAGTGACTACAACGTTGGTATTACAGTGGAACCCTGGCTTACGACCACCTCATTAATACAACCACCTCGTTAGTATGACCACCTCGTTATTATGACCACCTCGTTATTACGGCCATTTACATGTAAGGTTGGCCTCAAAAACAGCTCAGTCATTAACATCCTCTTGATGTTATTGTGGCCACCCGTCAATACAGCCAGATGTTTTAATTGGCCCACAGGTGTCGGTAGTAACCGGGTTCCACTGTACCTCCCATTGTCTTGGAAAGTCGTTCAGCTCCAGGAGTAACCGCGGCCTTGGGGTTACTCCTGAGGTATTGATGTACATGACTGTAGATGGGTCACAATCAACTATTCAACAGTTCATTATTATTGTCTAATAAAGGTCCAATGAAGAGGCATAGCTTGGTGCCATTAGACACAGTCAAGTTTGGTGTCCAGTATTTTACATTACGTCTTTACGTTTGTCCAATGTGAACATGCACACAAAAACAGCTAGTCTCCCTCGCATCCATTTTTAGTCCCGTCATGCAATGCTCCCGGTCCAAATGGATGCGAGGAAGACTAACAAACAGCTAGCTACATTCATTTTATTCCCTTGTATAATAACACTAAATCTGTTATTATACTAGATTCATTTTCAGTTGTCGTGCGTTGATCGTGGAGTATGTGTACATGTTTGTCTGTGAGAACTCACTATGGGTCAGTGTTAAATTTAATACTAATAATACAATACCGGTAATTAAATCATAACATTGTCATAATCCAGTTGCTAACTTGCGTATTTATACCATATTTGGTCAAATTAATGAACACATTTTGTATAAATAATATAATATGGTCAAATAATAAATCATTGATACAGGACCAGATAATAATATGTCATTGCATGTTTTGATATTCACTTCATAAACAATAAAGTGATGACATCATATTCGTGGTACAAAGTAGTGCGAACCAATTTCAACCGTGATATCATTCTCTTTATTGCAAGACGAGAAATTAGAATGTTATCATAGCACGATAGAAACAAGTGAAGATGATACAGTAAAAAGCATGTGCTTGGCTAGTATGCTTTGCAGCTGTCATTTATGAAGTCATGCTATATATTTATAATAGTACTTATTACTTTTTTCATGGATATAGCGTGAGCACTCTACATGATGCTACACTTAGGACCTTTCACATAATTTCTGTATAGTTCTCTCCACCCCTCCCCCCACAGGTACAATATGAACGCTTCTTAAAATACATTTCTGTCCGAGAGCGGACGATACAAATATATCCCAATAAAAGAAGTCATTATACACTAAAATTCATTTTACTAAAACTGTTTGTTCTTTTTGATAAACGGATTACAAAAGGACACCAAGGATATGAATATTCCAGGTGCACGAGCATGTCAACGTACGAATTACGCATTCGCCACGTACGTATTGCGCAGGTACAAAGGAACCAATAGGAAACCAATATTTTACCACGTGATATTTCGGAAACTATTGAAGAAGACGTAGCCATATTTTCTTCGAGATTTCGCGTTTTGTGGCGAAAAATGGGAAAATATTCAGCCGTGGAATCTCTTCTCATCGAAGAAGTTCAGAAATATCCAGCCTTGTGGAAGACAACGGACTCTGAATACAAGAATCGGGCGGCTAAGGACAGCGCTTGGGCAGCGATTACCGAGAGCGTGAACGCCGCTTCAAACACCACGTACTCGGGTAATAGTTGTTGTCTTTATACGAACAATTCCTGTTCACTAAACTTTGTGTTCTTAGCTTAGTGAAAATTCGTAATAAGTGAAGAAAAATCACAGGTTTTTATGTAGCAAAGCTTGGTTGTGATGACATGGGACAACTTATTTCCATGGAGACTGATATGGGAAAATGGGATAATATGAATGCATGACACGCGCGGGCATTCTCTTCGAGATTTGACTCGTAATTATATATGGTAATTGTATTATCATGTCTTTCATTAATAATTGTTTGTTGCTTTTTATATTTTAGCTTATATTTTTATATTAATGATTTAAATCCTTTTTCATATTTTGATTTCCTATTTCCTTTCTTCTTTTTACTTTCATTTTTTTTTGGGAGGGGGAGGGGGGAGGGGGGTAGTCAAAAGTCAATGCCTTTTGCTATCTTTACAAAGAAAAGCTTGTCTTAACTATTCAATGTTTACTTCTCGTTAAAACAGTCCTAGATTACAGAGACAAGATTTGGAAGAACCTTAGAGATTCCTATGTGCGCATACTGAGTGGTCGCAACTATAAGTCACTTGTCTATGATACTGGTGATATCTCCAAGCACCCTCATCTGGAGCCACTTTCCTTCTTAAAGATTTACATCAATCCAAGAAAATCCACTTCAAAGAAGCTCTTTCCAATGGCGTCAGACACAAGGGTAGCAAATATTGAACCAAAATCCGAAAGTGACGAGGACCCACCAAGTGACAACACAGAGATGCAGTCGACAGATGCAACGAGTATGGTCGACAGAATCCACACCGATCCTGAAGTGGACGACAACAATCCTCTTAGAGCAGCTAAACGCCCTTTTAATGCACAGACGTCTCCAAATGGACATGACAAGTCGACCATGGATTGTAAGATATTGGAGTACTTTTCAAGATCTGCAGCATCTGCATGCCCGTGTACACAGTCACGAGAGGAAAGGTGTGAAATGGATGCTGACACCCTCTTTGGTCAGAGCATAGCAGCGCAGCTTAGGATGTTGGACAAAAAATCAAATGCCATAGCCAAAGTCAAGATCCAGCAGATTTTGCTTGATCTTCAGTTTCCTGACAACATTAATTCCTAGCTTAAAGTTTTAAGTAGTTTTATGATCACTTACAGTACTCACATACATAGGATATGCCAAGATATATAAATAATATTATTAGACCAGGTTTTTGGCATACAATATTAGTCTTAGAAACTATATATAACTTCAAAACTATAAAACTTCAGGAATAGATATTTTAACATGACTTTTTAATGGCGTAATACTTTTAAAGCTGCTTTTGCTGACCTGCGAGAGGAAGAAGCTAGATTTCAGGCTTTTCTGAGATATCTTTTGGGATTTTATATTTCAATCAGTAAAACTTTGTCTTAAAATGGAAGCATGCATGTACATATACCTTCCCAATATCCATCATGCAGTCTTTCTTGCTGTTTCTGGGTATCTTCCACTGAACTTGTTGACAGCTAGGAGACATGCATACAAGGGTAATTCAGTCGTAAGGTTAATACAAGTTTACAACCAATGAATTGTACTTGAATCTCACATATTAGTTGCGGGGTTAGTTGGAATAAAGCAAAAGTCAATTAAAATCTTTACTGTTGTTTTGTACATTTAGTACAAGGTTGTCGATGTAAGCCGAGAACTGGCAATATAGTTTGTCATATGACCTGCCATTTTGATGTTAGTTGGGCTGCCTATGTTTTAGCTGGAACCTGCGCTACTCAAAAACCTAGTGTACCCCAATTGCTGAGGTGCTCAATTTTGAATAGATCGAGAAGAGGTTCCAAGCAGTAAATAAACAAAGCAGGGTTTACATGAAAATGCCATGAAAATTTCAAAAATAATTCATATCTGTGTAAGATCGCTAAACTCCCTACTAGGCAAAATGTTGTGTGGAAACATAATACATTGCATGCATGGTAGGAAAGTTGGGGTAGGAGGGGGAATGGAAATCCAAAATACCCAAAAGTTAGGAAGACATGCAATAAGCTTTTCATTTTATGTCAGAGTCTTACACCTCTGTTCCTTTCAGCGAAATTAATTAAAAGAAAATAATTTACTGAATTGCAATTTTTCAATAGAAAATTTTTCAATAGGAAAAAAGAAGAAGAAAAAGATTTATGAGGTTCATCGAATTTTATCAGCTGATTGAAACCCAGCAAAATTGCAACATGCAGACGGTCTGTCTCTCTGTCTGTCTGTCTGTCTGTCTGTCTGTCTGTCTGTCTGTCTGTCTGTCTGTCTGTCTGTCTGTCTGTCTGTCTGTCTGCCTGTCTGTCTGTCTGTCCATATTGTCTGTCTGTCTGTCTGTCTGTCTGTCTGTCTGTCTGTCTGTCTGTCTGTCTGTCTGTCTGTCTGTCTGTCTGTCTGTCTTCCCAATGCATGCCGGGTAGCCTGACGTCATTCCCAAACAAAAACACAACGATCATGCTAAACATGGCGACTGACAGGGGAATTTCCCACATGATATGCTTTTTATCGCCAAATAACTGTAGATAATGGCATTATCCTAACGCCAAACCAACATACAACATGCCTTGGTACTTTCCTTGGTCCGATTCCATCAAGAAAAGGGCCTGTAGGTACCTTTTACAGCATTATTTAGGGCATTTTCTGCAAGAGAAGCTCACCCTCGAGCAGTTGACTGTAGACTTGTACAATGGAACAGGACGAGTGGAGAACGTTCCTTTGGATGTTTGGGTGCGTATTGTACAGCTTTGAATCCTCTATCAAATAGGCTTCATTTAACTCTACCGTCAACAATCACATCAACCAACATTGCTTTGTTATTGTTTATTCATTCGCACTCACACTCACAGTATTAACCACTAAATATCTTATTTTAGATAATTCTAGAGATTTCCTCATAACTTTAACTTTCCTTCGAGGGCTTGTAGACTAAAGGGGAATACTTTCCATAAGTCTGTATTCAAGGGTTTTCATATCATGAAGATATGGTTTCTTTCACAAGAAGTTAGAACAATGAGAAAGACAATCCATATTTTACTTTCTACTTCCGACCATTTTAACAATTTCAAGCTGTTTTGTTTTACCTCTAGCTAACCGTATATCTGGTTCTGTATTTGCTATTTATTAATACAAAGATTTATCAGTCTGTGTACTGTAATGTTAAATTGGCATTATTCCATCAATCCATGTATTAAGTCTTCTGTAAATCTTCCAAGAATAAAATAATGTATTCATTACTGTAATATTACCTGCTGCTGTTTAAGTATTTCTTTAAAGACTCTGTGTAGAGAGGCATGCTTTGTGGCACTTGTTATTGTTTTAATACCCACAAGAAAATAATTTAAAACAATTTTTTGTAATGAAATATCATTGATGGGCTGATTGATTCATTGATGGGTTGATTGATTGATTAATGGGCTGATTGATTGATTGTCAGAATGATTGATTGATGGGCTGATTGATTGATTAATGGGCTGATTGATTGATTAATGGGCTGATTGATTGATTGTCAGAATGATTGATTGATGGGCTGATTGATTGATTGATGGGCTGATTGATTGATTGATTGATGGGCTGATTGATTGACTGTCAGAGTGATTGATTGATGGGCTGATTGATTGATTGACTGTCAGAGTGACTGATTGATGGACTGATTGATTGATTGTTTGATTGACTGTCAGAGTGATTGATTGACTGTCAGAGTGATCGATTGATGGGCTGATTGATGGGCTGATTGATTGATTGACTGTCAGAGTGACTGATTGGTGGACTGATTGATTGATTGTTTGATTGACTGTTAGAGTGATTGATTGATGTACTGATTGTTTGATTGACTGTCAGAGTGATTGATTGACTGTCAGAGTGATTGATTGATGGGCTGATTGATTGATTCATGGGCTGATTGATTGATTGTTGATTGACTGTCAGAGTGATTGATTGATGGACTGATTGATTGATTGATTATCAGAATGATTGTATTGATTGATCACTGACTGATTGATTGATTGATGGACTGTTGATTGATTGAATGACTGAAGATGCTATTTCTTTTGTTACAGTCAGTGAATGAGATGTTGGATAGCTGTGGAGCACCTTTTGAGTTAATTGATGGATACATTAACAAGATCTCTGTATCTGTTCCCTGGTCTGCACTTCTTAATGATAGTTGTTGCATGGACATCCAAGGCCTAGAACTCACTATTGCGATGAGACAAAGATCTGAACCAGGTAAACAAAACTAGCATATAGCATGCAACTCACCAAGTTACAATACGACAAATACTTGATAATTATTGTGAAAAGCATGCTTGGCAAGTAAATATACAATACGTAAATAGATAACAAAATAAGAATGCTGACAGAGAAATCTCAGTCCAGACACTTGACTCAATCAAACTAGTTAACTAGGATTTGTTGAAGATCCATATTAAATGTAAATTGTTCACAAATACATCCAGATATTTCTATCCAGACAAGTTATAATTTAATTGTGAATGCGGCTAAATGAATATATAAGGCTAAGTTAAAATCAAGCACATGGGAAAAGTGCTCAGTCGTGCTGTCTCAGGGTCACGTGGCACCCGTATTGTTGTCTCAGGGTCATGCGACACCCATATTGCTGAACGTGCATATCTACTCTTACTAATGTAAAGCTGAGCATGCTAGCCAGCAGTCGCACGCCATGCTGTGGGGGTGCCCCAGGCTATAGCAGGGTCACGTGCCATGTTTGTGGCAGATCGTCGTGGATCTATGCAAGCGTGTCGCTGGTTTGGTCGAACTTTTGCACCTTCTCCCAAGCTCATCTGTGCTGATGAGTTTAAAGCAAATTTATTAGAAGTGGTTGAGAGAAAAGGAAGCCAGGAGATGATGAGAAACTAATTTATTTATTTGCATGATTAGTATACAATATAGATCTACATGTATTCAGATGATGATGCTGAATGCTGTCTTTAGGGGAATTAACAGAATCTATGATCTTCAACAACATGACGACTAGCATGGAGTTGGCTCAAGAATGTCTCAAACAGGGTCCATCACCAGGAGAAGAACAGGCAGAAGCCACAACACAGCAGTTTTGAAGGACTAGAAACATTTGCACAAACCATTGAATCAGGTTATTTAAACATTCATCAACTACTGAGGGGGAGGGGGTAATGGTCTTTGTTAACCCACCCCACTCCCCCACAATATTTACATTGTATAGCTCCCATCTTTACATTATTGGAATGCACGTGCATGCTCTGTGCAGTTTTAGATCACATGGGGACTGATCAGAACACAAGAGAAATGTTAGGAGATTCATGAATGTTTGAATTATAGCTAATTGCATAATCGTTGTCCACCCCAAAATCATAAATTGTAGAAGCTGAGACCGCAAGGATGAATGGAAATCAGCATTCATGAACGCGTTGCAGTTTTCAATACAGTTAGGTATTCAATCAGGTTCTCGTACATTTTGAAGGTATATGAGCTATTTAACTAAGATCCTACAAGTCTGGCTGAGATATTTCCTGATCTAATCATTTATACGGTTACTATTGTATAGCTCTCATCTTTACATTATTGAAGAAATATAAAATGCATGTTGCTCTGTGCAGTTTTAGATCACATGGGGACTGATCGACACAAGAGAAACGTTATGCAGCATGAATGTTTATATATGTACACACATGGTATATGCATCCTTTGGCAAATCAGAGCGTCCGTTGTACACTGTATAATTATCATAGTTATTTTATAAATGAGGATGCAGCTGCCTAGCTTGTTTCCAGAGTTCCAAACCAGTCTAGGCACATGTACATGTACATCCTCTCCCAGAAAACAGTGAAGTACATGTACATGTATACATGTATACAGCTAATTGCATAATCGTTGTCGGGTTGAAAATCATGAAAGCTATGACCAAAAGGAATTCTGGGAAATTAAAACTCTCAAATAACACAGTCAAATGATCGACCTTTTTTATCCAGACTTGTAGGATCTTAGTTAAATAGCTCATATACCTTCAAAACTACGAGAACATTGAATGTATCTGTATGTAATGCGGGTCATGAACTGATTTCCCATCCATCATTGCGGTATCAGCTTCTATGATTTATGTATTTTCAACCCGACAACGATTATGCAATTAGCTATATTCCTTGGCAGCACTGGACCCCTTCTTTTGTCATTGGTGTAAGAGATGTTTCACACCCTTTCCATTGTCTAGCTATACAATGTACATAGAGAATCTAAATTGCCTTCTAGTCTTGTGTTACAGAAACAAAATGATGTCAACCCAACATGATGATCGATACAGACCAGTGTACATTCTAACCTTGATGTTCGTTTCAGTGCTATCAAGAATCAAGTTGACCTTTTCCAATACTGTGATTAGACTGGAGCATTTACCCAAAGACACCCAGACTGGTATTGGCTTGGAGATTCACATTAAGAGGTACTGGTATTTAGGAATCATCCTTGAGAATCATACTGGTATTTGTGGGTGCTGGGAAAGTGTTTATTCCATTTACATTTCAGTTAATAATGACAATCAATTCCATCTTGAGTTGATGGACACCCCTGTAAGCTGGACACCTCTCTAAGACAACCACCTTTGTCTGGTCCCTGCTGCTACTGTTTACTAATATATTTTCTCTCTCTGTTATGGACATCTTGCTAAACCTGGCCCCGGTTGCATGAAAGGTGAATATAGCGCTATCCACCGGATAAGTCTTACGCTATTCACCTTTTGTGCAACCGGGACCTGGACATTAAGATAACAAAGGGCATGATTGAGTCCAGAGTTACATTGTACTGTACATGTGTTTATAAACTTCTTGAGGTTTAAGGCCTTGTTAATACACTGTGAAACTTTTTCGTGAAACTTTTTCGTGAAACAGTGCAAGACAGTTTCACCGTGTAACATGTTTGCTGAAACAAGTTTCACGAGGTGTGTTACACGGTGCAATGGCTGGTTTTATGAAACGTTTTTGCTTCGAGTTTCACGAAAAAGTAGAAAGAAGTTCTACTTTTCATGAAACTGTCTCGCAACGCAAATTCGAAAAAGTTTCCTGAAAACAACCATGTTACACGGTGAAACTCTTGGTGAAACCTGTCTCGCACCATTTCACGAAACAGTTTCACGAAAAAGTTTCACCGTGTAACAAGGCCTTTAGGCAACTACCTCTTTTCCACGATTTCATTTTTTTATACGGTACAGGTACATGTATGTAGTATTTTTGTATTTGCACACATTATTAAATAAAATTATTGTTAACTATAACTTCTTGTAAGCAACCTGTGACTCACTACAAGTGACCAAGCGACAAGTCAACCAAACTGGCAACAAGGACAGTCATTTACATGATATCTAATACTATACCTTAGCTCTGCTTAGTATATTATGTGCTTTAGGTCTTATTTCTAGCCAGAGAAGCACATGGTCGAGGCTACTGATTTCACTATCAAATCTGATATTAAATCAACATTTTGTTTTACAACAGGATTGATTATTCAGATCTTTCCACTGAATTATCAGAACAAGGCACTCAATATAGAGCCAAGAGTGTTTATGAACCAGCAGCATTTGCCTTCAAAAACCTGAAAATATTTGGTGTTTCTGCCTACCTGGATGAATTCCATGAGACAGCCAGGACAATGCCACCAGGGTTTGACTCTGACTCGCCGGCATCTCCACCCCCTTCGCCTACTGTCAGTTCTCCATCTCTCAGTCCGTGTTTTGAAAGTGTAGTCAGTCGATTGGCTAAGTCTGACAAGAGTAGCTTATTGCCGTCTATACAGATTGGCAACTTCAGTGGTGGTCTAGAAGTGAAGCTGAAACTCAAGCAAAATGTTGCAGTTACAGGTTCAAAGGTAATGTAGCAATGGAGTCATTTTCGTATGAATGGGAAGTACATGCAGTTACGGTACGGTTCGTGCCATGCAGTAACCATGCCGTGTCAAGCACTATGATTTGTTGTCTTGAGCAACAATTTTGTGCACTGTGATTGGTTGGATATAATGTCTGTGATTCTGTACCATGATCGTAACTCTGTGTCGTAGGTTTCCCACTCATACGAAAACGACTATATGTCAGTATATTTTACCTGTACTAAAATATCGTTATTTTAATTTATATTTCATCTTTTATTTTTGTTTCATTAGGTGGACATAGAATGCTATTTTGGAACATTGAATGTTTTCTTAGCTCCAAGACAAGTGCATCTGTTGATAGAATTAGCTAGTGCTTTATCCGTTACTGGTAAGTATAAATGAAGAAGATACAATCAATGCTCTAGACAGACACTCCTTTAAAGCCTACACCTCTCTGAGATGAACACCATGCACTATCTTGGCATGGGTGGGTCCAGGGGGTTACAACTCCCCTAGGGTATTCGCTGATATCTTTGTCAGTTGATCTGTCTGATCTGTCTGCCTGCAGGGCGAGGAAAAATGTGAGCAATGGGTAAAATGTCAGCCCGTAATACCCGAGAAAACATCTACATGTAATAAGGGATTTATTATATAACTGTGATGTAATTTTATCAGGATATTGTTTTTCGAGTTTTTTGAGTTGTGAACAGGGCATTACGGATTTCTACAGGGCATTAACGCCTCATATAGGCCCTCAAAAATGACCAAATTTGATAAAATTACATCACAGTTATATTATAAAGATTTGTTACGTTATATAATCCATGTTGCTAATAGTCAGGGTTTGTCTACAGGAGATGGTTGTGATTCAGCTTGTATGAAAGGTGGGATTGCTACCAATAAACCAATACAACCTGAAGATTATAGACGAATAGAAGAAGATTTACAAAACCAACTGCAAGCCAAAAAGCAGCAGCAAACATTTGATGCAGGTCATCATAAAGTAGAAACATGGAATTTCAGCTTTGATTCTTCAAATACCAATGACAATTCCTCCCATTTCTCCTCTGGTACAGAATATGACAGGTATGTGTTCCTCCTTTATATCTCTGTAATCCTCTTATTCGTTTTTGTCCTACTCCTGTCCTTCATTGCATCCTTCCTTCCTTCCCTCATTCCTTGTTTCCTTCTTCCCTTCCTTCTTCCCTTCCTTCTTCCCTTCCTTCTTCCCTTCCTTCTTCCCTTCCTTCTTCCCTTCCTTCTTCCCTTCCTTCTTTCCTTCCTTCTTTCCTTCCTTCAATCATTTACTTTTCTTTATTGAATGTGGTGAAAGTTCTCCACTTCTCTTTCCATTTGTAATTCTATATCATTCTCTCTTTTTTTCATTCTGTAAAATCTCCATTACTTTTAGTGTTCTTGGGAGTGATAGTGACGAGAAGTTTTATTCCATGCAATCAACCCAGTGGAGTCCAAGCCATGACATCCTGCCTCCTCTAGAGGAGCCACAGTTACCAGCAGACATGATTGGTATAAAAAAAACTTCACTACTCGCTCAAGGGTTTTGTAACACACCCAAGTTCAACGTTACAGGTGATTAACAAAGAAGACAAACATTAAAGATAAGAAACATGTACAAATGATGTTGTGTGAACTTAACAATGCTTCAGTCCATTCTTAAGTTCATTAGTAACAAACCCGATAGTTAATAACAATCCATTATTATACATTTTGTCAAAGAACGCACCCAATATGCACAAGAATGCACCTTGTTTGTTTCTTTGACAAAATATATAAGTACTGAGAACTGATCTATTTATATATATTTTTTGCTGTTAAATATGTACCCCCCCCCCCCCCCCCCCCCCCCCCCCCCCTGAATTTTGGGGTTGGGTTATGTACGGCCCTGGTCGGGTAAGCATCTATTAATACGGCTGTGAATTTGTACTCATCACTTGCATTTTGGCTCACATAAAGGCTCTCCAAAATACAGTGTGACGCGTAAAAATACACAGCCGTATTAGCTGGTTAGCCGACTAATAACATCAGTCTATATATTTAACATTGGTTACAAAACAAATCCGCAACAATCCAATAAATAATAGTAATTAAAATCTTCTTCCTTTATTCTTTTTTAATGTCCTTGTTTTGTGTTGCAGGGTCAAGTCTCACAGAGGCTGCTAGCAATGTATTTGCTAGTACCCAGTCCCCACACAGCCAAGGCTTGCCTGCATTTCCAGGTAATTGTAATAGAGGGTTCAGAGGTCAGGGTCAGGTCAGGGTTCACTTGTACAGTGAGTACCCGCCGTCTTCCCCATCCGCGTACATTGTTTTCGCACCCACCCCTTAAATCTGTAACTAATAATGAAAAACCTCATTCAATTATCCAGGAAAGCCTCATGCGGCCAAACCTCTTTCTCCTCTAAACCCTGGCTTGGCTGGTATCGCAGCACTAGAGGACCCGTCACCAGAGACCATGCATCTGAAGCTAAAGTTTAGTAGTATCGCCATGACAATACTACATGTAGATCCAGTATTGTCACCGGTGTCAGATGAGCAGAGTGAAAATAGTAGTCAGTCCAATCACCCTCTGTCGCAAATGGCCGAGAACTTTTTTGGGAGCCTGGGAACCTATGGTTTTGGTGGCAAGGACTTTGAGGACATGAAAGAAAGACTGACTGAAGCATGTCCCAATGACCATTTAAGGTATGTACCTTTATTAGCACTTAATTTGTAACAACATTGATTGGTGGGGGGAGGGGTTAGGATTATTGTAACATAAAGTAATTGACGCCGGTGAACTGTTCATAATAGTTATTTTTGAAATCTGTTTCTTTGTATTGTAGGTGCATGTTGACTCCATTGAGTATCGACTTCGACAAGACCACGTGTAGCTCACACCAGACAGTATCCAGTGAAGTGTCCATAGGACGAATGGAAGTGTTAGAATACCTGTATGAACGTTTCTCCTCAGACACTCTGACTTCGCCTGCTTTGTATTCAAGTACTCAGGTAAGTCACAACAGTCAATACTGCGAGTAGTCCCACTTTTGCATTTTCTTGGACAAAATCAGAAAAATTCACTGCACTTGGAGATTTAGAGCACCAAAGTAGGTAGTACTCCCAGAAATCTGTTTCAGTTCAATATTTGCTACATCTAGACCCTGCAACGCTTTGTCCCGTACTTGCGCTAATTATAACTTGTTATTAACTGTATGTGGGTTATTGTGGCACACTAGAAGTTATAGTACTAACAATAATTATTGTAATAGTATAGTATGGATGCCCTGTGCTTCTCTTACAGATACTGAACTTCCAGCCAAGAGATGAGATGAGAAATGCATTTTTTGGTATGACTGCCACCAACTCCACACCGTGTTTACGAGCCAAGTACAAGAATATACAAAGGACCACATCTCCAGTACGTATGAATAGAAATGAGGGTTTATCATGTAATTTCAAAACTCATAGGACAAAAAAATGATTATCATAGCTGGAAAGAGCTCGTTGAAATGAGTAAAAATGTGAAGTTTGGAAACGATCGCTTCACAAATTGCGAAGATATGAATTTTCAAAATCGAAATTTAATGTGTGAAAACCTTTGGAAATTTATTGCCTCCAACAAAGGTTTTCATACAAAATTTCGATTTTTGAAAATTCATATCTTCGCAATTTGTGAAGCGATCTTTTCCAAACTTCACATTTTTACTCATTTCAACGAGCTCTTTCCAGCTATGATAATCATTTTTTTTGTCCTATGTCTCCTATAAGTTTTGAAATTACATGATAAACCCTCATTGTAAAACATGATATTATTGCAAGAATGCGGCATTTTTGTGAACTTTGTTTTGTAATCTCCAGGGTGGAATCCAAGCCCGTAACTCAGTGTTACCCAAGATAGAACTGACGTTTGAAATTGGGAAGTTATGCTGTGAGATAGACATCACCATTATTGACCGCTTGGCTGTGTTGTTCAACTCACAACCACACTGCTCCAACCAGTGCTCTGCAACACATTCTAGAATGTTCAAGTCTCTTAATCCAACATCCTTTGTATGTTTACCTTTGCTGTTGTTGTTGTTGTTGAACTGTTGTTTGTTGCTGCTGTTGTTGCTTGTTTGCTGTTGCTGCTGCTGTTGTTGTTGCTGCTGCTGCAGTTGTTGCTGTTGTTGTTGTTGTTGTTGCTGCTGTTGTTGTAATTGCTGTTGTTTGCTGCTGCTGTTACTATTGTTGCTGATGTGTTGTTGCTGTTGAACTGTTGTTGTTGCTGCAGTTGTTGTCATTGTTTTTCTGTTGCTGCTACTGCAGTTGTTGCTGTTGTTGTTGCTGTTGTTGCTGCAGTTGTTGCAATTGTTGTTGCTGTTGTTGTTGCTGCTGTTACTATTGTTGTTGTTGTTGCTGCTGCTGCTGTTGTTGTTGCTGCTTCTGTTGTCATTGTTTCTGTTGCTGCTACTGCAGTTGTTACTGTTGCTGTTGTGTTGTTGCTGTTGCTGTTGTTACTGCTGTTGTTGTTGTTGTTGCTGCAGTTGTTGCTGTTGTTGCTGCAGTTGTTGTTACTGTTATCGTTGTTGCTGTTGTTGCTGCTACTGCAGTTGTTGCTATTGCTGCTGCAGCTGTTGTTAATGCAGTTTTCTTGTTGTTGTTGTTGTTGTTGCTTGCAGTTGTTGCTGCGCTGCTGTTATTACCTGTGGTTCGGCGTACAAAAGACTGTACTAATGGACGATTGTGCACTTTATTTACAGAACCAACAGGCTGTCTTCACACAGGTCATGGATGAGGGTCCGACATCTGACCAGCGCATGGAAGTTTTTGCTTTAACATGCCCAAAACTAGTCTTATTACTAAGGTCAACAGGTTGAAAAGTTTTCATATTAGTGCAGTCAATGCACATATATAGTCGTTTTCTTATGAGTGGGAAACCTATGGCACGGAGTTACAGTCACGGTACGGAATCGAAGACATTCTATTCAACCAATCACAGCGCGCAAAATAATTGCTCAACCAATCAGAATGCTTGGACACGGCACGGTCATTGCACGGTTACCGTCACTACACGGCACGAACCGTATGAAAAACTCATACGAAAAAAACGACTCTGTGATATATAGGGAATATACTATGGTGGAAGGCAGTGGACTATGGTGACCAGGTAACATCGTGGTCTAGTCTTTGAAGTGGAAGTAAATAAAAGCCTCCTCCCGTCCCCCTCCCCCTGGGTTTCCGAGGATGCCTTGCGTTACCCTCTTCAAATCAAGTCTTACATTTTGTTTTGTAAGTTAAAATAACAAGTTTATTCTGTTAAGGTTTCCCATTCCTGACCTGAGACCAATGGTAGAGCGTCGGCCCATGGTGGAAACAAGCACTCAGGGATGACGTCCTTCTACTAGAGTTCTCATCTGTCAAGTTTAACACTGTCGTCTGCTCAGAAGACTCTACTTGCTCCTACGAGCTTCGTTTTCAGGAACTTGATGGTAATTAGCGTAGTACTTATGGCGTTTTGTCTGTGAAAATCGGCAAGTGGGTTACCTGTGAAGTCAGGGTGACCGAGATCATCTTAGGTCCAGAGGAGGTAACGCCTGACACAGGTAACCCATCTCACTACTCGTTCTAGAAACTCATGTTCATGGATAGAACTGCAGTTATAATGCCTTAGTTGGTAAGAGAAGCTGGTGTTTCTCTTACTAGCAAAACATCATACAGTAGCTGCCATTCAAGTTTAATGAATTAGTTAATAATAATAATATTAAAATGAGTTCCCGTTTACCAGACCCTCTCATTCTATCACGCTGATCGAAAAGGTTTGTGGGTATGCCAGGGGGTAGACAAAGTCATCAAATATAGGCCTTCGTGTATCACTTTCTAAGACCTGACACTGATGGTTTTATATCTTCGTAATTCAGGATTATTCAAAAAGAGTAAAGAAGATTCTGCCATTCCAATCATTAGAGCTGCTACCATGGCAACTGACAATGAATCTAGTAGCTGTGGATTTGATTGGCCAAGGTGAGTGTAACCATATTTGTACTACGAGGGAGATCTAAGATAAAGGTGCAGACACATTGTGCTGCTTTGGTTGCAATTTCCAGCAATGGAACATTTTCAGCGTGTGTATTGTTGCGCGCAATATTGCAGAAGTAGAGGTGCGGACACACGGTGCAACATTTCGTGCAACATGTATTGTTGCAGCGTGTGTCCACCTCTGCAACATGTTGCGCGCAATGTTGCAGAAGTAGAATCGAGTCCTACTTCTGCAACATTGCGAGCAACAAATTACTTCGTATTAGCGCGCGCTAGTCAATTGCGAGCAATCAGTTTCATGGGTGGACACACACTGCAACAAAATTGCCAGCAATTTTGCACGCAATGTTGCACCGTGTGTCCGCACCTTAGGTTCGCATTGTATCTCAAATAAGCTTGGTCACAATTGCATAGGTGGACTGCAATCATATTGCCATGAAATTTTCGCCGTGTATGGGTATGCCTTAAGGCAAAGTATTGTTGCGCGTAATATTACAGAAGTAAGGTCGCATTGTACTTCAAATAAGCTTGGTCACAATTGCATAGGTGGACACACGCTGCAATCATATTGCCATGAATGTTTCGCCGTGTATAGGTATGCCTTAAGGCAAAGTTGCCCACATTGCGCGTGCTGAAAAATGCAGGCTCGTCATGGCTGTTGACCCAGAGTCTAACGACTAGACCACTACGTCCCTCACACTTTCTGTTGTGTCGTAGAATTACAATAACCGTACAACAAGCTGCATCTCTGTCCGTACTCGAAGAGTCAGCCAACAACTCACCATTGAGTTCACTGGAGGCGTATCCTGTGTTGAAGAGCGACCCGTCACCCTTCTCGTCTAAACCTGTTATGTACGAAGCAGAAGAGGTAGGTCAACTAAAAATAGCCGATAGTATTTCATGAATGGCGTCGTGACGCCAAGATTCCATTGGTAGCTCTGTTGCGTCCTTTTGACCTTCGTCAATGAAGAGTGCAGACACAGCGTGTAAACTTGATGTCTTTTTGATATAACGTATTGTTTATGTATGGTCTTTGCAGTTGGTTCTACCTGGTAGCCAGGAAGAGATGGTCAAATTCCAGGAAGACACCGTGTCATCAGCTAAAGTACATATACAATGTTGCTTCCCACGTGTGGACGTCAACTTTCATGAAAAAGAGCTATTTGAAATTATTTATAACAGGTGAAGTAGTCCTTGTTACTAGCTAGCGATTTCCTTCTTATAGAAACGGGAAAGGCCCTAAGATAGCAACGGAGGACACATTTCTTGTTATTATGTTACCTTCATTATAGTACATCTGCTACTTTCCCATGTTTTCTTTTTCTCAGGGGGAGATACAAAGTCTAACTCTCTTTATGTTTATCCAGGATTGCTAGTGATCTGTTGCTATGGGAACCAACTGCTCCATCCCCAGTTGACAGGTCTGATATTCATGGTACTATCATTGGATCAGCTGGTCTTGACTTAGCCAGTCAACTACTACAAGGACCTGATAAGTTTGTTATGTGTCGATCTGGACTGCATAATTATGACGGTATGTAAGCTCGTTGTCGGATCCAAGCGTTATTTGACCCCTAAAAGATACTATTCTAAACCAGAAATATTACAATTTCTTGCCTGATCGGTCTAGACCACCAACACAATATAGGTTGTTTATTTCTTGGTTAACAAATTGGCGTTCCGTCGTGAACACCCTAAGTGATACCAAAACCTGTAATTTATACCCCTAAAAGAGACGACGATCATCCCTGCCATTTTCATATGGGGAGGGGGGGGGGGGGGGGGGGGGGTGGGGGGGGGGGGGGGGGGGGGGGGGGGGGGGGGGGGGGGTGGGGGGGGGGGGGGGGGGGGGGGGGGGGGGGGGGGGGGGGGGGGGGGGGGGGGGGGGGGGGGGGGGGGGGGGGGGGGGGGGGGGGGGGGGGGGGGGGGGGGGGGGGGGGGTAGGGTCACAGACTTACCCCTTCCCTACACACAATGTCCACATGATATGCCTTGTCTTCTACAGACTCATCATCAGACGAGGACAGCAGTAATTTCACATCGCCTGAACACAAAAACAATCGACGTGGTGTTGCTAATGACAACAGTGGTCAGACATTAGTAGCAGTTTCACTTAGTGTATCTAAAGGAAGGCTGACTTTGTTTCCTGCCTGTCAGGTGAGATATACTCATTCTAATTTAGTTGCTATTCAATCCACGCTATTTCTGGCAGTATTGCGCACTGTGCACATGCAATATTTTAAATAACAATTGTGCGCAGTGTTGTACCGTGTGTCTACTACTCATATACTTTATTTCACGTGGGTGTCTGTATTGATATTTGTTTTGTTCACACGTTGTCATCAGGTTACCGATGACCATCCAGACTCGGGCGACTCGCAACAAGAAGCGCAAGTGCTAGGTCAACTCATGGGAGAATTTGAAGATTTAAATTTTTTCGTTGCTGCCTGCTACAAGGGCCTTGTTGATTTAACGTACCTGAGCCTTTACTGTAAAACACTACAACTCAAACACGCCCCTTTAGTGAATAGTGACGTACATGAAACCATGGAAACGGCCTTCTCAGGTGCCGAGTTACAATCGACTTTGTACCCGACGGAACAAGGTTTGAAGCGAAGTAACGACAACCCGGATGAACCCATGTTGTCAGTGGCTGCGAAGTTCTTATTAGATCCAATCAAAAATGTCAAGGTGAGAAGAAAGTGACGAATTATCAATGGGACAAAACAACATCAAGGGGTAACCTTCCCTCTCCCTCTCCCTCTCCCTCTCCCTCTCCCTCTCCCTCTCCCTCTCTCCCTCTCCCTCCTCCCTCTCCCTCTCCCTCTCCCTCTCCCCTCCCTCTCCCTCTCTCCCTCCCTCTCCCTCTCCCCTCTCCCTCCCTCTCCCCCTCCTCCCTCCCTCTCTCCCTCTCCCCTCCCTCTCCTCTCCCTCTCCCTCTCCCTCTCCCTCCCTCTCCCTCACTCCCTCTCCCTCTCCCACTCCCTCTCCCTCTCCCTCTCCCTCTCCCTCTTCATTCATTCCCTCCCTCTCCCTCTTCATTCATTCCCTTCCTCTCCCTCTCCCTCTTCATTCATTCCCTCTCTCCCCTTTCCCCTCCTCCTCTCCCCAAGGATCGGCTACGCAGGCTAGCACAACAACCGTTATTTCACGGTGAAGATAATTGACCCAAGTATAAGCACAAAGATTAAAACCTCTCCATTTCTTTTGTTTGCGTTTATAAGAGAGATTTGTTGAAAGAGGTTAGCACGTGATTGTACTCTTTACTGAAGCTGATGTGTCCCTCTATGACAGTACAGACACTGAGCCAGCTGGTCAAGTCAGCGGTTCTTAGCGAGTTTATGCGCAGAATTTTCCAAGGGAATTTGTTTCTTGCGCTGATATTTTGGACAACGTTTGATATGAGTGTATGATATGTTTCAGGAAATAGTTTTGGCGTTGGGTATACGAGATGTTACCATACGTCATAGAATCGTACCATCATCACAACTATGGCTAACTCAGGTATGTTATACACTAATGTACTTTTAATGTCGCATTAAAAGTGGTCGTTTTCCAGAGGTTTGAATGTATTTTGTTTTTCCAGATGTCCAATTACCTAGACGTACAAGACGATCCTGTTCTTGGGTTTGTAGCGCCATCAGTAGTGACGGTACTACATACTCATGTATGGCAAGGTGCACTAGACTACAGGTAGCGGCACCCTTCTTTTCTATCCCTCTCCCTTCCCTTCTCCTCCCTTCCCATTCACTGCCTTCCCCTCCCCTACTTTCAATGATTGTATCTATAAAATTCAAAAAACCCTACTTTCAATGATTGTATCTAAACTAGTGTTTCTGTTCTTATCAGACCTATTCACCTTCCTCTTCGTGTTCTACTCACAATGGAGTCCTTTAGTGTATCAAGCAATTTAGCAATCGAGTCTTCGGTTTCATTACTCAGGTACGTATCACGTGTCTCATGCATGACATACAACATACACACCTCTATGTACGACAAAGAATGCATATAAAGTTGTTGTTGTTGTTGACCGATCACCCCTCGTAAGCGACCCCAACATACAAACCTCTATGACCGATCACCCCTTGTAAGCGACCCCAACATACAAATCTCTATGACCGATCACCCATCGTAAGCGACCCCAACATACAAACCTCTATGACCGATCACCCCTCGTAAGCGACCCCGTTTTTCTAAATTTCTCAGTCAAACACTGTATGACACGCCCACACGCCCACCTCGCGTAAGCGACCACCTCCCGTAAATGACCTGAAAACAACGGTGGTCGCTTATGCGAGGTCGCACTGTAATTATTAAGTATGTACTCGTGTCTTCTAGGTTTATCATCGATGACGCTGCTCTTTATTTATCTAATAAGTGCAGTGGTCCATCTAGTCTTACTAGTAAGTGAGCTTAGCATTTTTATATACAAATACATAGCTTCTTTCCTATTTATGTCTAGTTGTTGTAATTGCTGAAAATATGAGGCACCAATAAATTATGTGTGGGTTTAATAGAGTCGTTTTCGTATGGGTGGGAAGTAGTTACGGTACGGTTAGTACCGTGCAGTGACCGTGCCGTGTACAAGCATTCTGATTGATTGAATAGATGTCTTCGCTCCTGTACCGGGTTTCCCACTCATACGAAAACTACTCTAGTACATTCTGATTGGTTGAATAGATGTCTTCGCTCCTGTACCGGGTTTCCCCTCTCTAACACTACTCTAGTACATTCTGATTGGTTGAATAGATGTCTTCGCTCCTGTACCGGGTTTCCCACTAAAACTACTCTAGTACATTCTGATTGGTTGAATAGATGTCTTCGCTCCTGTACCGGGTTTCCCACTAAAACTACTCTAGTACATTCTGATTGGTTGAATAGATGTCTTCGCTCCTGTACCGGGTTTCACTAAAACTACTCTAGTACATTCTGATTGGTTGAATAGATGTCTTCGCTCCTGTACCGGGTTTCCCACTAAAACTACTCTAGTACATTCTGATTGGTTGAATAGATGTCTTCGCTCCTGTACCGGGTTTCCCACTAAAACTACTCTAGTACATTATGTGGCGTAAGCTCTTTCCATCCAGCAACTCCCATTGACACTCTTTTCTCTTTCAGATTACGTTTGTATCATGGATTTGGGTCTGTTTGAACTGTCATTGTTCTCTAGCGATGGCAGCGATAAGGTGAACACGTTGTCTCATTCCTTCCATCCTTTCTTTCTCTCTTCCTTCCTTCCTTTCTTCCTTCCTCTCTTTCTCACTTCTTTCCTTCCTTCCTTCCATCCATCCATCCAATCTTCCTTTCTTCCATCCATCCATTCTATCTTCCTTCCTTCCATCCATCCATTATATCTTCATTTCTTCCATCCATCCACCCATTCTATCTTTCTTCCATGCATCCATCCATTCATCCATCCATTGTATCTTCCTTTCTTCCATCCATCCATCCATTCTATCTTTATTCCATCCATCCATCCATTCTATCTTTATTCCATCCATCCATCCATCCATCCATTGTATCTTCCTTCCTTTCTTCTATCCATCCATCCATTCTATCTTTATTCCATCCATCCATCCATTCTATCTTTATTCCATCCATCCATCCATCCATCCATGCATCCATCCATTGTATCTTCCTTTCTTCCATCCATCCATCCATTCTATCTTCCTTCCTTCCTTCCATCCATCCATTATATTATTTCATATTTCAGAGACACCCAAAGATGGAACTGCGCATGTCTAGCAATACCCTCCATGTACAAACTTGTTCTGACTCGTGCTCAGCCCTCCTACAGCTTGTGCAGTACATCGCTGCAGATGGGGATCTGGTTCCGAGTTACGAGAGAGAAGAATCTGATTTACAAAGTTGCCCACCGGTAGGTCACTTGATTGGTCCATAAGTTGTTCAAAGTTTGAGTTAGCGTTGAACGTGGCTTGGTTGACTGAATGACTAAATTGGCTATCTGACTCTCTCACTGATTGTCTATTTGTCTCTCTGACGTACTGACTGTGCGTTTGACTGCCTGACTGACTCACTATAAATGACTGAATGAATGAACAGACGAACGGATGAATGAACGAACGGTCGTTCATTCACTCATCCGTTCGTTCATTCATTTATTTATTCATCCGTTCGTTCGTTCATTTATTCATTCATCCATTTGTTCGTTCATTCATTCATTTGTCTCTGGTTGAACGTCTGACTCACTGAACTATTGATTGTCTAATTGATTGATCGATGATTGACGTTCTATCCAGACACCCAGTCGATGTCCTGCTGACCCTCCTGTAGAGCAAAGCTCCATGGACGAAGGAGAAATGAGTTCGTTAATGCGGGAGGCCATGGACGACCAGTTTAGTGATGACGATGAAGACTCGACCAAGGTTAGATTATTGAGTCAGTATTTACAAGCGGGAAAGTTGGATGAATAGATTCTTGAATAGACTAACACTAAAGACATGATGATGATGACGATGATGATGGTGGTGATGATGATGATGATGATGACGATGATGATGATGATGATGATGATGATGATGGTGGTGGTGATGATGATGACGATGATGATGAAGATGATGATGATGATGAAAATGATGGTGATTATGATGATGATGATGATTGTAATGAAGAATCATCTCACTGGGTCTAAATTTCCCTTTGTGTACTAACGAATACGGCGTGTTTGTAGGATTTAAAGATCGACGGGTCACACCCATCAACCAAGTCTCCTAAAAGAGAACTCTTCTTATTTCCCGATGACAAACCTGAATTAAAAGATCAGGTTACCGACGCCATGGAAGGGCTGGCCCTTGACGAACCCGCGACAACACAGGAAGATGACGTTGCGAGTGATGAAGAGTTTTGTATCTTGGATCATCCTGATAGAGAACCCGAGGTAAGCGACTTGTAGATACAGTCAAACCTCTATTAAGCGGCCACCCTCGGGAAATAGCCAACTGACCTCTTAATAGAGGTGACCGCTTAATAAATTTACAGTAAGTATGGGGATCGATTTCCAGGAATTTCAGTGAAAGTGACCGCTTAATAGAGGGTGACCGCTTAACAGAGGGCCGCTTAATAGAGGGCCGCTTAATAGAGGGCCGCTTAATAGAGGGCCGCTTAATAGAGGGCCGCTTAATAGAGGGCCGCTTAATAGAGGGCCGCTTAATAGAGGGCCGCTTAATAGAGGGCCGCTTAATAGAGGGCCGCTTAATAGAGGTTTGATTGTAGTTTTAAGCGCCATCTTAAATCACATATTTTTAGATTAGCATAGAAATAGATATTTTATCAAATGAATCGCAATTTTAAATTTAGTATTTTTATTCTATAGAGATTAGAGTGTTGATATTCTATTCTATAGAGATTAGGATTATATATTAGTGTTGATATTCTATTCTATAGAGATTAGTATTATATATTAGTGTTGATATTATATTCTATAGAGATTAGGATTATATATTAGTGTTGATATTCTATTCTATAGAGATTAGGATTATATATTAGTGTTGATATTTATTCTATAGAGATTAGGATTATATATTAGTGTTGATATTCTATTCTATAGAGATTAGTATTATATATTAGTGTTGATATTCTATTTCTATAGAGATTAGTATTAATATAGTGTTGATATTCTATTCTATAGAGATTAGTATTATATATTAGTGTTGATATTCTATTCTATAGAGATTAGTATTTTATATTAGTGTTGATATTCTATTCTATAGAGATTAGTATTATATATTAGTGTTGATATTTTATTCTATAGAGATTAGGATTATATATTAGTGTCGATATTATATTGTTATTTTTGTTGTTATTATTTTTAATTCACCGATTCGACGCTAGAGCTCACGTGGTGTACTTCATGTTACTGTCACCAAAAAGTTCGGACAACTGAAGTCCGTGAATTGCCGTACAAACGCACTAACTTTTGTACAGTTTATCGACTTGATTTAGTTGTTCGATTCTCTAAATATTAGCAAAATCTTGTTTATAAACTGTTTTTAAAATAGTTTTGTTAATATTTAGAGAATCGAACAACTAAATCGAGTCGATAAACTGTACAAAAGTTAGTGCGTTTGTACGGCAATTCACGGACAATGTCCGAACTTTTTGGTGACAGTAACATGAAGTACACCACGTGAGCTCTAGCGTCGAATCGGTGAATTAGACATATTATCCTTAGTAATGCGCATTTGATCATTCCATATAATTTGCGCAATATAAGATATTCAATTATTCAATTATTATTATGTTGTTTACAGTAACTAAGCAGTTCTCGTCTATTGACAGGGCCTGACAGATGATGTAGTCATCAAGACGTTACTAGGGGAAGACGTACACATCGTAGAGAATCATTTTCCCGTCACGGTAACTCGCCCTTTATGTTTTCATTCATTCATTCATTCACTCATTCGTTTATTCATTCATTCATTTATTCCATCATTCATTCATTTATTTATTCATTTATGTATTCATTCATTCACTAACTCATTCACTCATTCACTGACTCATTTATTTATTCATTCATTCATTCACCCATCCATTCATTTATTCATTTATTCCTTCATTCACTAACTCATTCACTGACTCATTTATTCATTCATTCATTCATCCACCCATCCATTCATTCATTCATTTAGTCATTCATTCACTAACTCATTCATTCATTCACTCATTCATTTATTCACTCAATCATTCCTTTAATACTGACCGTTTTTGTCACTTATTCGCAGATCGGTCGTAGTGATCAGCTACGCGCCCCCAATCATTATCCATCAGCGGTTTATCGCTATTGCTTACGTGAAATGTCTATAGTATGGCACATGTATGGAGGCAAAGACCTCGGCCACCACGACAAAGACAACAAGAAAAAACGGTAAAAAATACAATAATAATTACTAAAACTTTAATCTAGGTTTAGTTGCACAAAACTCTCTTTGGGGTACCTTTGTTTTTTATTTCGAGAGGGACTTGAAACTACCATGATCGTGTACTTAGCATAGTGTCTATTTGCAGGATCACCTTTGCGTCAGATTTTGGTTCACCCACCAGGTCACCTACCAGGACACTAGGCAGCCCTAAAGCAACAGCAGCATCCCGGGCACGGGGTGGGGTGGGTAGACAGACAGACATACTAATGGAACTGCATCTCAACAAGGTTGGTCCACGTTCTTTGTGCTTGTATTTTCCTATCGTCGTCCTGCTAATCGCTAGTCTCCCTCCCTAAACACAGCTACGAGGAAGACTATTTGTATGTCTGTCTCTGTGTCGGTCACACTTCTGTTTGTCTGTCTGTCACACTTCTGTTTGTCTGTCTGTCACACTGTTTGTGTATTAGTCTGTCTGTTTGTCTGTCTGTCACACTGTTTGTGTATTAGTCTGTCTGTTTGTCTGTCTGTCACACTGTTTGTGTATTAGTCTGTCTGTTTGTCTGTCTGTCACACTGTTTGTGTATTAGTCTGTCTGTTTGTCTGTCTGTCACACTGTTTGTGTATTAGTCTGTCTGTTTGTCTGTCTGTCACACTGTTTGTGTATTAGTCTGTCTGTTTGTCTGCCTGTCTGTCACACTGTTTGTGTATTAGTCTGTCTGTTTGTCTGTCTGTCTGCCACACTGTGTATTAGTCTGTCTGTTTGTCTGTCTGTCGCACTGTTTGTGTATTAGTCTGTCTGTTTGTCTGTCTGTCACACTGTTTTTGTATTAGTCTGTCTGTTTGTCTGTCTGTCACACTGTGTATTAGTCTGTCTGTTTGTCTGTCTGTCACACTGTTTGTGTGATTGTGTGTCTGTCTCTGACAGTGTCTGTGTGTGTAGATTCGATTTCAGTTCGAGTTGTACCCAGAAGACACAGAACAAGCGTCACGGTTGGTATGTTTGGTTCAAGAGGTGGAAATTCGCGACAGACTGGCTCATTCTCAGATCAACAAGTTTCTATATCAATACGCATCAGAGTCACGCCCCAAGCAAACACATGCTAACATGGTAAAGTATAGTGTACATACTACAGCTGCTGCAAGTGTGATTGTAAGGCATGGGTGATCGCGGGATCACGTCAACGTCAATCATCTCCATCACCTTTCTTCCTAATTGATGATTATGATGGTGGTGGTGGTGTTAATGGTGGTGATGTTGGTGGTGTTGGTGGTGATAGTGATGGTGGTGGTGATGATGATGATGATGATGATGATGGCGATGGTGGTGGTGGTGGTGTTGATGATGGTAGTGGTGTTAATGATGGTGATGTTGGTGGTGATGATGATGATGGTGGTGATAGTGATGGTGGTGGTAATGATGATGATGATGATGGTGGGTGGTGTTGGTGTTGGTGTTGTGTTGGTGATGATGATGATGGTGTTGGTGTTGTGTTGGTGATGATGGTAATAATAATAATAATAATTTTATATATATAGCGCACATATCTCTAAAGTCCAAAGCGCTTCACAATATAAATTATCAATATAATTATCAAATTATCAATGGTGGTGTTGTTGTTGTTGGTGTTATTGTTGGTGATGGTGTTATTGTTGGTGATTGTGTTATTGTTGGTGATGATGGTGGTGGTGGAAGTGGTGATGATGATGATGGTGGAAGTGGTGATGGTGGTGGTGGTGTTAGTGGTAGTGATGATGATGATGATGATGGTGGTGGCTATAATGATGACGATGATGATGACGATAATGGTTCTTTACACAGATCGTGATTAAAGTGCTTCACATGAGGCCAGACCCAGAACTACCAGCACAAGAATGTTGTCTACGTGTTTCTATTCAACCGCTAAGACTTAACGTCGATCAGGTTTGTTATTCGTTTACACTGACACACCGTGACACAGAGAGCAACTCATCGATACTCATTACCACTGCCTGGGTTTCATTGTAGGATGCGCTCTTCTTCATAAGAGATTTCTTCACCGACATATCTGGAGAGGCGTCGAAAACTTCAAAAGGTAAAACCAAAATTAAGCGAAATCTCACTGCACAATGTTCTCAGTCGATTGCAGACCACAAGACGCAATGTTGGAGTGATGAGGAAAATGAGTGTAGAGGATGGTTATTGACGGGGACATTTTACGTGTTGATGTAAGGAACGACAGCCCCTTATTAGTCGGGCTTCCTGTGTGGAAGCCCCGACTCTAAAAATGAGAAGCGTTCTTTGTCGTCGTCTTCGTCGTCGACCCCAAAAAGCACGCATGCGCCCTGTCGGCCGCTAAGATAATCACCGACCAACAACATGATCTTATATATCAACACGAGACATCGCACATCGTCCTCTTTCTTCAGAAACCTTGTCGAAGGAAGGTTAATATGTCGTCTTGTTTAAGCTTATATTTGTATTTGGTATGGATATATTTATGGCACCAAATAAACTATTGTCATTTCTATGATTCGCTGAGTTTGTGAAATCGATTTTACAAAGAAAGCAGTTCTACCGAGTCATGCATAATCACCCAAGGCTCTAACAACATGGTTTCTTCACAAACCTTGTCAGTTGGAGGAAGGTTACTAGTATGTCGTCTTGTTTTTTATTATTTTTCTCCGTACGCGTCATAAAGTCTGGCCAAGAAAGATTAGAAAGCACAAACCAATCAGGGAAAGCACCAGAGGTCAAGGGGCCAAAATATAAGTGTTTATTCGTCTAAATCTAAATTTAGATTGAAACAGGACGCTCTAGTAACATGAAGTATATACTGTAAAGTTCGCAGTAGAGTGCAAACCATATGTCCGTGAAACAGTACTAACTAATTAGTACTAAATAGCACTGATGAAACAATAGAAAACAATGGAGATAACACTATTTAGTACTATTTGGTAATAGTACTATTTCACGGACATATGGTTTGCACTCTACTGAAATTGCAAGGAAATATTAAAGCATGTTCAGTATCGAGCTCGAGTCACGCAACGACGAGCAACCAAAAACTGTTTCAATCGCACTATATAAGATATCTATATTTAGCTCAAATAGGTTACATTTCATTTAGAAGCCCGACTTCACGCTAGAAGAGCGTCTAGTTAGTTATAGAATCGTGTTCGTATGAGTGGGATACCTACAGCACGCGGAGTCACGGTCGTCACGGCACGGAATCGCAGACATCTATTCAACCAATCACAGCGCGCAAAATCATTGCTCAACCAATCAGAATGCTTGGACACGGCACGAACCATACCGTAACTACTTCCCACTCCTACGAAAACGACTCCATTACCACCGTTTAGACTCGGCCGAGACATCGCGATGACAATAGAGCTATAGACTGCAAACCAACCACGGGACAATAATTGATGTTTATGACTAACTGTAGCCAAACTTACCAGTCACGTAACTCGTCACGTAGTAACGCAAAGGATGCGAAGATCTTGAGTGTTCATTGATACATTTATTGGTTCACAGGTTCAAGTAGTGTGGAGTCAAGTCCTATCAAAACTGTTGTTACCATGGACAACCTACCCAGTGACTCGTCACCAGACCCCTTTGAAGAACTTCTGTCCGTGTCATCACATCAGGAGACTAAAGACGAGCCATGCGACTCTCCCCAGGCTCCCACATTTTTTAGGTCTTTTATTTTCTCACCTGAAGTTCCCATTAGACTGGATTATCAAGGCAAACACGTGGATATGGACCAGGTGAGTACCACGTGTTCATGAACGAGAGAGGGTTGTGTAGTGATAGTGATTTAGTGGGGGGGGGGGGGGGGGGGGGGGGGGGGGGGGTTAAGGGACTATATTGATGAGGAGGGCCTGGCGCGACAAGAAGAGATGATGAGGGGTAGGGTTAGGGAACTGTTTATTGATGAGAGGGGGAGGGTTAAGAGACTGCATTGATGAGGGGGGTAGGGTTAGGGAACTGTTTATTGATGAGAGGGGGAGGGTTAAGAGACTGCATTGATGAGGGGGGCAGGATTGGGGGACTGTTTATTGATGAGGTGGGGAGGGGTTGTTGATGAGACAGATCGTTGGTATAGGGGGCTTTCATAATCGTTAGTTGGTATATATAAATATTAAATTAGTATTACTTATTATATGTATATGATACCATGTGTGTTCTAGGGTACGTTTACTGGTCTACTGATTGGACTAGCACAACTAAACTGCTCTGAGTTGACTCTCAAACGATTGTGCTGTCGCAATGGTTTACTTGGCTTTGACCGCGTTATTAACTACGCCTTATCAGAATGGCTTAACGACATCAAACGTTCACAGCTACCTAGCATCCTGGGGGGTGTAGGACCCGTACACTCGTTTGTCCAGCTATTCCAGGGCGTGGTCGACCTCGTATGGTTACCCATCGAGCAGTATAGACGAGACGGGCGTGTCATGCGTGGTCTACAGCGAGGAGCGAATTCCTTTACGACGTCGTCTGCTATGGCGTTTTTAGAGCTCACTAACAGAGTGGTGCACTTAGTACAGGTTGGTGGTATTTACTAATAGGGAAAGTAGACTCGATTCTATGACTCTAGAAAAGTCATAAAACGAGTGTTCCCCAATATGTTGGGGGCACGTCGTGCTATCGCGTGTCTGTACCATATGTTCTTCATATTCAGACAATCTAATCTAATCTAATCTAATCTAAGCACCACAACACATCCACACGCTCTACAGATCTCCACTTAGAACATTACTTAAGGAATGGCTTCACGAGTGCTCTCCCAAATTCCCAAGTGCTCCATAACTCGATGGACGCACAGCTGAAGCGTTGACCATTTCTTTTATAACATAGTCACTGCAAATTCAAATAAAACAATTTTATTTTCCGATTTGAATTCAGAGCGCGCGCTATGGCGATGACGTGAGCGTGTGGCCGTAGCCGTAGCGTGTGGCCGTGGGCTTACGGACACACGCTAACCAACCAATCAGAGCGCGCGTTATATCATACCTATGTTATAAATAGAGTTTTCACCTTTACCATAGTAGAGTTTTTGACGATACTTTTGTTCATTTCCCATGTGTTCACCAGACTGCAGCAGAGACTGCGTACGACATGGTGAGTCCAGGGCCCAGTGTATCACCAAACAAACAAGGTCGTCATCGTCTGGCCCAGCAACCTGCTGACCTACGAGAGGGAGTCGCCAATGCTTACTATGTGGTTGCCAAGGTAACGACACGGATATTTGGTTGAGCAGTTTACCATCTCGTAATAGTGTTTTAAAGTGTAACTAACCCCTATGAGATTGTTTTAAAAATCTATTCAATATAAGCTGAATAGTTGGTAGGTTCAGTATTTTGTGATTTGAACCTTGTGTTTATGAGTTATAGAGGTTTGAAATCTCAATATGCAAATTTCATGACGTCTACAAAGGAATTTCCCATAACTTATTTAGACTTTTTCAAAAAGAACTTATTTTTTGAAATGGTCAAAAAAGTTTGCTAAAATCATTTATAAAAGACTGAAAATATTCTGTAAGTTTACAAATGTCAATAATCAGCACAAGGGCGTTTTTGTATAATAAATGATTCCTTAGTAGACGTCATCAAATCTGCATATTGAAATTTCAAACCTCTATAACTCATAAACGCAAGGTTCAAATCACAAAATACTGAACCCACCAACTATTCAGCATATATTGAATAGATTTTTAAAACAATCTCATAGGGGTTAGTTGCACCGGCTTTAAATCTCTTACTCATATGTGCACTTGTGCTCAAATTCATGACGTCACTTGTGTGTGTTACTCAAGTACGTCGTGACGTCATTTGTGTATGTTACTCTAGTTGTCGTGACGTCATCGTGTACGTCTAGTTCGTCGTGACGTTACTGTAGTTACTGATCGTCGTGACGTCACTTGTGTGTGTTACTCTAGTTCGTCGTGACGTCACTTGTGTATGTTACTCTAGTTGATCGTGACGTCACTTGTGTGTTACTCTAGTTCGTCGTGACGTCACTTGTGTGTGTTACTCTAGTTCGTCGTGACGTCACTTGTGTGTGTTACTCTAGTTCGTCGTGACGTCACTTGTGTGTGTTACTCTAGTTCGTCGTGACGTCACTTGTGTGTGTTACTCTAGTTGATCGTGACGTCACTTGTGTATGTTACTCTAGTTCTTTGTTACGTCATTTGTGTATGTTACTCTATTTGATCGTGACGTCACGTGTGTGTTACTCTAGTTCGTCGTGACGTCACTTTTGTGAAAGACTTTCAGGTACCGCGCCAGGAGCCCTGACCGCGCCCAGTGCGTGAGTTTGTACCGATCATATAATATCAATCTCTACTAATGGTTTTTGTAGGGTCTGAATCGCACGGCGGCCAACATTGTCCAAGTGGCCCGAGATGAACATGAACAAAAGGGCGTGACTGGTGCAGTAGGAGGGGTTCTAAGACAGGTCCCTGCTACCATAGTACAGCCTTTAATACTGGTTACACAAGCAACATCCAACGTTATCGGTGGCGTTAGGAACCAAATACTTCCTGACGCAAGACGAGAAGCTACTGAAAAATGGCGCTCTGATGATAACTAGGAGGACGATACAAGCACTGTCTGGTAATACAGTGTATTTGGCGCCTTTGGAAGGATAACCTTTGTGTAATGTAGTTTGAATTAATGCCTACAATTGTATCTTAAAACTAAAACTCAATTACATCGTTTCAATCGTTTGTCGCCCCCCCCCCCCCCCCCCCCCCCCTTTTCCTGGGCGTGGTCACGAGAAGAGTGTTTTAGAAATTCTTATTGCAAATTCAAAATTGTTTTAATTTTAATGACAAATAATAATTAATATCAAGTAAAATTTTGATAAGCAACATAACAGTGTTCACATAGACCGAATGCAATAATGGCGTCCAATTTCAATTGCCATTGTTCTGGACTGACTAACCTCGTGTTCATGTGGAAACACAAAAGCATTTTCACCTGTATGAGAGGCTAGTCAGTCCAGAACAATGGCAATTGAAATTGGACGACATTATTGCATTCGGTCTATAAAACTTTTAACACATTTAAAAATGTGCAGCACACTCGTGCTATGTGCAATTATAGAGCACGCTGGGACTAATCAGAACACAAGAGAAGTGTTCGGAGAAGCACAACGCGTAGCGGATTTCTTTTATAAAATACAATTATGATTTTAAGGCAAGTTTGGAATTTTGTTCGTTACAAAAATGTTTGAATATTTGCGCGTGTGTGCTCTGTCTTCTCATACGCATCCTTTGGCCAATCAGAGCGTTATGCGTTATATATCATAATTCTTTTATAATGTAATTAGAATGTATTAAAGTATGTAATGTAATGTACACAGCTCTTCTGGTAAATATTGGCTGTTAGTACGTCTGGGTTTGAATGTAATTTAGTTTCCTCTGTTATTACAGAGATATCGTTATTTAATCTTCCTGCATGAGGAATAACAGAGTGTTTGTTTGTTTGTTTGTTTGTTTGTTTGTTTGTTTGTTTGTTTGTTTGTTTGTTTGTTTGTTTGTTCTAGGCTTTATGGCCCGTTAGCCTCACTCTCATACTAACAGCCATTGTTTTCATAGCTAACATGCCAGCTCAAACTGCATGTTGGGATTTATGTTTTAAAATAAGTATAGGAAACGTACATATTTATTGCACGGTGACGTAATATAACTGAGGCGGGTTAGTTTTCGCTCGATTTACACCAATCGAGTCAGGCCCGGTTTCACAGTGAAATAACGTCTCTTGTACTTGTGCAAATGCTTGCGGTCAGGCCCGGTTTCACAGTGAAATAACGTCTCTTGTACTTGTGCAAATGCTTGCGGTCAGGCCCAGTTTCACAGGAAAATAACGTCTCTTGTACTTGTGCTAATGCTTGCGGTCAGGCCCGGTTTCACAGTAAAATAACGTCTCTTGTACTTGTGCAAATGCTTGCGGTCAGGCCCGGTTTCACAGTAAATAACGTCTCTTGTACTTGTGCAAATGCTTGCGGTCAGGCCCAGTTTCACAGTGAAATAACGTCTCTTGTACTTGTGCAGATGCTTGCGGTCAGGCCCGGTTTCACAGTGAAATTACGTCTCTTGCGTCGCTTAGTGAACTCAGTTTTTGGACATGGAGTTGCTGTATTTTTATTTAGATCAAAGGTACAAGCAACATCGCTGTCAATGGCGTGATTTCTTTGCGTATCCATCTAATACTAGAAACAGGCTGCAAAACCTATTAGAGTGATTTTCATAAATTCGTGAAACACACTTTAGCGTATAAAATTTGATCAGATTTGAAGACTTCAACACTTTAGCGTATTTAGCACTAATACACTCTAATTCCATTGTGTTCTTTAGTTGTCACTTGACTATATTACACTCTAAAAATTACACTTTGTTTTACGGGTTTATGACAATCACTCTATTTTAAAAATGTCTGGAAATACTTTGCCCAATGTTACACCGTGTGATAGTGTCTTTCTTCAAAAGAGATGTATAGTGTTGTACTCAGTGTGTATAGACAGTTATAGAGAGTAGATATGATAATGTTCACTGTAAATTGAAAGGAAATTGAATTTAGAAAGGTGTGTAAATAAGTGTACGAAAAGTTTTCAATAAAATACATTGCAACGTTTTCCCCTGGATTTCAGAAATCACTTCATGTTTTTATGCGAACCGGTTAGGAAACAACTATACATACCTTTATTATATTTTTTGTCAAAGAACGCACGAAATATGCACAAGAACGCGCGAAATATGGGACCGTATTTTGGGGATTTTGGGTAGTTCAAACTGGCTTTCCAATCATTCATGCAGAATCGTACGATGAAACTTAACCAATCAGCGTGCCTAAAGGCTCGCCAAAATACCAAATGACTCGTAAAAATACAAGCCGTATTAGATGCTTAGCCGACTAATAACCTCTATATATATATATAGTGGGAGACGAAACTCATTTCGAGGCAATTAATTAACGGGAATTCGAGGGGGCAATGAAAATATTGTTTATGTGAAATTAATGAGCCGGGAATGTTTCGATAAGACCACCGCGCATCCAGACAAATCGCTGAATCGTCGCATGGAATTACGTGATTTATGAAGATTTCGGCCTTATTTGTAGCTATTTGTGCTAGTAGCCCGCGTAGTGTCTCTCTTTTTCTCTTGGGTCCCACTCCATCCGTCCCCTTCCCACGGTCCGCTACGCACGCAGTTAGTTAGCTGGCAGTTAGTTTATACACCTAGCTTCGAAGTTAAAAGGTAGACAAAAGTCGACCCAACAAGTACTCCTAGGCCATTCTTTGAAGAATAAGATAACCCAGTGTATCCTGTCAATCGACTGTCTGTTGTTGTGTAAATTACTTGGTAGCGTGGCGCGCGCCTACCCTGCAACGCGCGTTAGTTCATTTTTGACCAGGCGTTCCTCACTTGAAGAGAGAACTCGGCACCAGCAATTTCCACTGACCTATGGAAACGGCGGCTCATTCAAGATGGCGGACGAACTGAGCTTGAAGTGCAGGTAAGTTGATGAGAATTTATAGTAATTCTATTTTATGGGCCTATTTTACCTTATCGATACCTCCTAAAGCTGCACTCTGGAAGATATAGCGCACTTGAAAAGCAAGAGAAACAATTATTTCTTACTCCATTGCAGTTGCAGTCTATCACTCTACCCTCGTTTATGTTTGTAAACACTCATCATTTATTATGATGCACCTTTGATAATCAATTTTGCACTACGTATTGTCGCTCTAGTCTAGTGTAATCCTCTTATACCAGGTTGACAATCATGAAAAGATCATGACAAATCTTGACCTTGGATGATTTTGAACGATCTGATGCCGGCTCAGTCCCTCAGTGTAAGATTTCTTTTTCTCAAGAGGTGATTTGAAACTCAAAACACTTTTGTCATGTTTAGCGATACGTACAAACACACATCTTGTACATGATCTTGCCATGATATTGGAGTTAATATTACCAAGATTCTCACATTTAACAGAAGGTTGTATCCAACATTTTATATACATCTACCGGTCATTTTAAATAACGTACTGTTCAATTAATAATCTATTTAACAGATCGTTATAAAGTGCTACACCATTATGCAAAGATTGGCTTCAATGTCTTTGATATCCAGAACTGTTTTACACTTACACCACAGAACTATTAACCTTTGGTGTAACACAGGGTACCCATTAAGATGGCCATCCTGTGTCATAGCCTTACTTCACAACAAAGGCATAGGCTTATACAGCCAGTCCTTATTGATGGCTAAGAGAAATAAACAGTTAAATTACAGTACTCGTCACGATTTGACACATGGAAACAGTGATGACGTCAGGACTATAAATCAACAGAGTACAGTAAAATGCTTAGTAGATTTGTACATGGTATCAAGAGAAACAAGCCAGTCTTTCCACCCGTTGTCGATTCTAGATGCTGTAACAAGAAGCATCAAGAAAAGTGCCAAACAAAGTACTGTATTACTGCACGATCCTGATGTTACAAAGAACTTTGATACCCTTCTGAAAGATATTAATGACAATATAGATGCATCTCTGCAAACCGTTCTTGGGGTTTTGTGTTCTGTGGCCGAAATCTCTGCAAGACAAAAAGCATACCTCAATAAAACAGGGTTTGGAATTTACCCTGGTCACGTGACTTCTACCGAGGGACCCCATTCTAATCACGTGATTCAAACACGGGAAGCCCATCTCACAGAAAGTGGTAAAACCTTGTTCTTGGAATATCAAAGTGTCATTTTAAAAGAAGGTTTAGACAATGTTGAGAATGAGGAACTTGTGAGGATTTTATGGTCTTTTGTTGAAACAGAACTGGGAAGCAAGGAACTTTTTGATGCCTTGAAAAACAGGATTTTGGAACAGAAATATTCTGACTACACTATGAAGGATATCTCCCAGATTGCATGTTCTTTTGCAAAACTCAAGTCAACCATCAACATTTCTGAAGCAATGGTTTCAATGAAAAAGGAACTCTTAAATCGTGGACTCGTTGGCTTAAGAAGTAATGAAATTACAGATATTTTATTCTCATTTGTAAACACAGAACAGGGACACTTCGAGTTTTACGAAGAGATCAAGAAAGACATTCTCAGCAGAGATGTCAGAAGTCACAGCCCCGCGCAACTGTGTCAAATTCTGTGGTCTTTCGCAAAGGTGAAAGAAAAACATGATTTGGACCTGTCAGACCTGATAAACCAGTTTGAGGATGAGATCCTTCGGAGAGGCGTCAAGCGCTTTGATGACCGAGGCCTGGCTGTGATCACGTGGTCATTCGTCGAGGTGGCGCACTTTTCGAATCGTTTATTTACGTTGCTAAGAAACGAGATTATGAAGAGAAATGTCAGGGATCTCATTGCTGATGATCTCTCGGTGCTGTTGCGATCGTTTGCCAAAGTTAAGAACAAGATTACTTCTCATCAGTTTTTCGCAAAGGTCGACAAAGAACTACTTCATCGTGGTTTTGATGGATTCACTAACCGTCACTTAGCAACGACGTTATGGTCCTTTGCAAAAACTGGCAATGGAACTCATGCTTTCTACAATATCCTAAAGCAAGAGGTTGTAAGTAGAAACATCCAGGACTTTACTGCGACAGAGTTTAGTCAGACTCTCTGGAGTTTTGCCAAAGCCAGAGAGAAAGTCGACACGACAGACCTCTTTGAACAAGTGAGTTATGACTTGTCTAAGCTGTCACTCAGACAGCTAGCATTGTCTGGGTGGTCACTTGCAGTAACCGATGTATTCCCTGTCAAACTATTCACCGAGCTCAGAAGGGAGATCTCCAAGAAGGATGTAAGCACAGCTAGTAATCCAGTCATTTGTCAAATCGTGTACGCATTTGCAGCATCCAAAGATGTCGTGCCTCTGGGACGACTATCGGAATCGATCGAAGAAAGGGTCATCAACAGTGGAGCAAAGGCCTTTGGAAATCGTCAGCTAGCAGTATTAGTTTGGTCATTTGGTGAGCTGAAGGACGTTTGCAAGTCAACTCAAATCTACGAAGCCCTTGAAAAAGAAGCTTGTAATCGCCCTTTTCCACAGTACATGCCTGGAGACTTTTGTCGCATTCTCTGGGGATTTGCCCAAGTCCGCCATGTCGTCAACACTACTGTGGTTTTTTATTCCATGACAAAGGAACTGCTCAGAAGAGGGCTCTGGGAGTTCTCCATTGCGCAGCTCACCATGGCAACCGTCGCTCTAACCAAAGCAGGCGAATGGGACGACGATTTGTTGAACTTATTCAAAGACGAAATTACTCGACGAAAAAACTCTCGTCATTTTGAAAGCCTTCATCTTTGCTCTTTAGCTCAGTCATTCGCCTCGATGAACCCGTTAGAAACAAATGACTTGTACCTTTGGCTAGAAGACGAAATAGTGGGTCGAAACGCATGTACTTTACTGCCACGGGAACTTACAGAAATTCTTCGTATTCTACTCGATCGAAAAGCAACAAAGCTACAGTTCTTTGAGACAGTCAAGGAACAACTGCTAACTGGTCGTCTTGTAAATTATGATGAAGACGACCTTAGAAATGTTAGTATGTTGCTTGGTGGAGCCGGTGTGAACACTGGAGACTTGGAAATGAAAGCTGGAAATATGCGTTAATTAATAGATCTTTTGGCCTTTTTAATAGTAGACCCATAGTCTGACCACACTAATTCTATGTGTTTCATTACATACCTCAAGTTAAAAAAGAGACTACAACAAAAACCATTTTATTGTACTCCAATTTGCATTAAAAAAATAACTATTAAACTATGAGGCTGCGTTTTAACTTTGTCCCACTAAATGTGCTTATTTCGTCCGCATACACCGAGTCACCCAAGCATTCTTGCTTTAGTTCGTCCAGGTTGATTATATATGCGCGTCCACGGTTAATGCGGGAACGATCCTTCATTAAAGTGCTTATGAAGCTTATTTTTTTATTTTGAAAATCGATTACATATGAAGTGAATAGTGGGATGTTTCAGTATTTTATGATTTGAGTTTCGCATTTGCGAGTTATAAAGATTTGAAATCGTGATATGCTAATTCGGTGACGTCAAAGGAGGCATTTGCTGTAACTTATTTATATTTTTTCAAGTAGCATTCTTTTCTGAAATAGAAAAAAAGTTTAGCATCATTTATATAAGTTGTAGAAAACTTTTTTCCAGATTAAAAAATGTCAATGATTTGCAAAGGGGCGCTTTTGTATAATAAATGATGCCTCCTTTGACGTCACCGAATTAGCATATCACGATTTCAAACCTTTATAACTAGCAAATGCGAAGCTCAAATCACAAAACACTGAAACATCCCACTATTCATTTCATATGTAATCGATTTTCAAAATAAAAAAATAAGCTTCATAAGCACTTTAAGCGTTAGGGATTCGAAGAGGATATTCTCTGCCCTCGGTTTCAGAAGCCTTTTGTATTTTAGCGGATACAATGGAGGTAGCAAGGAGCAAAGATGGCTTAGTTTGGTTAGTGCGTGGCCTACTATGCGAGAGGTACCCGGTTCAATTCTTCATGACCTTATCATTGTTTCAACTTCTTTCTAATCGGTGTAGCTCGATGCAGCTTTAAATACCCGTAAAACGGAGCACAGATGAAGGGAGGGGGTAAATGGGCACACCTTCGAGCGCTTTATACATGAGCCGCTGGCTCGGGAGATTGGGCAACCACTCCGCGTTATCGAAGTAAAATAAATACCTTTTCTTAGGTAATGAAAAACTGCTTTAGGAACGAAACTTTTCAATCGTGATTTGCATGTTGTTCTTTCTTTCTTTCTTTCTTTCTTTCTTTCTTTCTTTCTTTCTTTCTTTCTTTCTTTCTTTCTTTCTTTCTTTCTTTCTTTCTTTCTTTCTTTCTTTCTTTCTTTCTTTCTTTCTTTCTTTCTTTCTTTCTTTCTTTCTTTCTTTCTTTCTTTCTTTCTTTCTTTCTTTCTTTCTTTCTTTCTTCTTTCTTTCTTTCTTTCTTTCTTTCTTTCTTTCTTTCTTTCTTTCTTTCTTTCTTTCTTTCTTTCTTTCTTTCTTTCTTTCTTTCTTTCTTTCTTTCTTTCTTTCTTTCTTCTTTCTTTCTTTCTTTCTTTCTTTCTTTCTTTCTGTCTCTCTCTCTCTCTCTCTCTTTCTTTCTTTCTTTCTTTCTTTCTTTGTTGTTGTTTGTTTATATATTTATTTGTTTGTTTGTTTCATAATGTAGTTTCATTAGGGGAGAGGTGGGGGAGGGGTTTTGATTACACCACACTTTAAATCTTCTTAATATTGATAAATGCACTAACACGCTGGTGTATTCGATTGTGTACAAAACGTTTATTACAAGATTGATGTATATCTAGGTATACTAAGTACCATTAGTGAAGTTCACCTTGGAATCTGTCATGATTATTCTACCCTTATCATGTAAACAATTAAAAATATTGGATCACCGAAATAGTACAGTCAACCTTCATTAAACGGGCATACCTCGAGGCACTGGGATAAAGGCCCGCTCTTTAACATTATTCCACGGTTTTCAAACGCGCGCGAAGGCGAGCCGGCAGCGCCATTGGGCTCGAGGTATCCTGGTTAGAGAGAGTTGACTTTACTTGTTTTGTGCTGTGTTTGTTGTAAGATTTGTTCATTGTATTTCTTGGGAAACTAATGTCTTCAAATTTACTCGAAAACAAATTTATTTTATTAAATCAAGAATAAAATCGATGCTACACGATGCAGCGTTGTTTAGAAAAAAAATGGCGTTTTGCATGGTTTGTTTTTGGAGAAATAATTACTACAACTTGCAACTGGTTGCCTCTTTGAAGCCATAACATTGACAATGAAAATAAGGGTCTGAATTTCCCAATGGTGGATTGGCTCGTGTGTGTTTCCCCTAACTTTACTCATAGTGCAAATATTTTTATATCTTTGTACAAAATTTCATGAATGACAGCTAGGTGCTGTCCCAAAGTGATTGTAGCTCTCTGCTCTCATTCTCAAAAGTGCAAGACTTTTAGTCGACCAGGGATGTGACTCGCGATCGGTTAAGAACTCAGCTTTGCTTTGAAGATGGTTCTTTGAAGGAGAAACTGACCGGGCCATTGTAGGGCTCCAAAGTTTGTGTCTTGTAGTGGTCGGATCGCAACAGAAATTTCCTGGAGGGCAGGAGTTACATGGAGATCTGACGGGACTACTGATAGATCTTAACGATTCTGGTAGAGATCGAACAGAACTAGCAATGGAGCGTCCAGGAAGTGACGAAATCTGGCACGTTATTGGAGAGACTGGATAATATGGCGGGATGAGTGCTGGATAGCTGGCCTCGTGCGGATAGAAAATTCCAGAATGGTATGGAAACGGGACGCGTGGATTCTGACGTTCCTGCTTTCGATGTTTTGCACGACGATTTTGAAACCACACCTGAGATAGAGAAATCAAGTTTAGAAAGGTTTTTCATGACCGGTAAATCCGTCCTGCAGCGAGGGCACGTGGGTGCTGTGAGTGACTACAAGTGTAAATTCATCAGCAGTTAACTGCAGTGGAGACTAATGAATTAGACAAGGGCCAAACGAGATAATGATAATAAGTGTAACCTGTGTTAAGAGCTTGCGTGAGAGTCTGACATCTTACAACATGTGGTGTAATGCGTGGCTGAGACGTGATACGGTGACTTACAAGACTAGCTAAGCCATATATATTCAATTATAAAGAAACGCTTTTAAGTTGGAGAGCTCAGTTGTATGGAAGCATTTCAGTAGCATAGCACTGTGACAAATAGAGTGTCGGTCATTACAATTAAAAAACTTAGCCAATGATTAGATTAGAACTCTGTATTTGCATCTATTTCTAGTGGTCCATTTTGACGGAGAGGAAAAAAAACGCGACGAGTTTGAAACGTTTTTCGACCAGTGCGGTCACCGTGAACTGATCTTGTTTTTATTACCATCTAAATTGCATTATCCTGCGGACGTTTCGAGTGCCCCGAGGGCCTAGTTATTTCACATTTGTAATGCGGGTAGGAGGATTTCTAAACCATGCACTTGTCACTTTGAACAGGTTCGCAGGTTTTGCATTGATGTTTGGATCAACAAACTAGCCCATTGAAAAGTCCCGAGTACTCGTCAAATAATTTCCGTTCTCAAGGCATTTTCAGTCAAATTTCGCCAGTTTTGTACAACCAATTCACACAGAACTGTTGTGCTGAATCAGTGAACGATTCCATTGAGTTTCTAAGGGTTATTAGGCTGTAAAGTAGCGTCTTACGATTTACTTACGCCACGTGCCTGCTAGTGGTGTTTCACAAATATCTTTGAAAAACTCTCAGTGGGGAAGAACGTGCCTGAATTAACGATTGATCTATTTAGTAAGGCTCCCCGCTGCTACACGCCGTTCTTTTATTTGTTTTATACGCTAACCGGTAGCTCTCCACGAAAACTTTTTCTTGCGGAAAAAAAAATTTCCAATTTATTTAAGATTTTCACGATGGAGGTTTTCATCGGATTTTCATTCACCGCTAATGTGGGTTCACTGTTTAAACATACTTTTGAAACGTATTTGTTGGTGTTAAGATTGAAGAGGGACCTCTAAGAACTACACAAAGAAAGCGATTATTTAATTGACTATATAATTAGTAAAAGTCAACTCATCGAGTATCCACATTTTCAAATTGTATGTTGAACATGGTGCAGATGGCGCAGATATGACAGAGTGATATGTTACAACATATTATTGTTTTCATTCGGACATCGTTTGGCCGCGGAGCATATCTTCGTTTTTATAATCTTTTATTTAAGTAAATTAACGTTTTTGTCTGAATGATGAATTAAAGTCAATTTAGTTTTTAATGCTTTTACCAACAAAACTAATAGCTAGAGTGAATTTTCTTGTTTCGTGCAGAAAACCAACTGTTTTAGTTAGCTGTGACGGTCGACTGTCTTCAATGGCGCCATCACGCTTCTTTATCGAGTTGTGGGCAACGTCAAAGGGGAAAATTAACCACTAGTAGCAAGAATGAATCATATCAGTAAAGCTAACAAAGAAAGCTTCAACACCGAAGCTATTACTCGATTCCAAAACATTTCAACTTCGCGCTCAGTGCACGCAATCATAATTTCTGACAAAACAAACTTTTTTCGCTTCCAAGACCAGCCCTCATTCATTACTTCAACAACAAGAGTAACTTTTAACTAAAACAAGATAGATTAAATTAGTTTTTGCCAACAAAACGAGCTACTATAGCTTGAGTGGAGGACTATTAGCTAAGCGAGTTGAGCGACTTTTACAAGGACTTGACACCTGGGCTTGTGAGTTTATAAACAAAAGTCATATCACTTACGAATCGTGAATTACCCTCCTCATATAAGGTGAGATATCATCCTGTTATCTCTTAAAATGCTACCAATTAATTCAACATTCTACTAATCGACATACGCAATTAAAAATAGCATCAACCGGAGATGGGCTAATTTGCTAACTAATCTCGTATTTAGGCCTTTCATTACTAATTATCAACTTGACAGCAACAACAGATTAAGCTACATTCAGGTAAATTGCGTTTTGACGTACTGCCAAAGATGGAGGTTGTGTTGGGAAATTTTGAACTTTTCCAGTCGATGTTTTGTGAATGATGGAAAATCTGAAACCTGTTCTTCTAGTTTATGTCTTCTTTTCCTTTTCTATATTTGTTCAAAGAAGAGTTTTACATTTCTAAAGAAAACCCGAGATAGCTTCAAAACAAAGATGATGATGTCCGACTGTATGAGTGTTATCGATGGATTAGAATTGTCATATAGTTGTATTTCCTGATCTTTGATGAAGACTCAATGACACTTTAAATAATGAATTAGTAAATTTATAGGCTTAAATGGATTTGCTCGACGAAGGATCCGAGTAGAAATCATCATTTGCGAATATTCGCAATGTTGGCAAATAGTTTCACGAAACATGAGATTTCTTCTACTTTCAACAATCTTTGAAATCATTTCGAAAAGTTCAGCATTAAAATGTAGTCGTTATTGGTTTATTTCAGATCGTGGGGTACATGTGCTCATTGGCTTGGGTTTTTAAGCTAAGAGCTTCAACAACTAGTAATTAAAGGCTTTTGTTATGCCAATACTGTAATTACACGTGTGGCACAGGGCTGGGCAGGTGTCTCTGGTATGTGCGCATGCGTACACGGTTACACCGTTTCGCGCGATATCGGCTCGGAAAATTTGCTGTAATTTGTGAATATCTCAACCAAATAGACCGAACCGCAAACGACCGAAATAGAAACTTCTGGAACAAGATTCAAGTTTCAAAAGAAACACTTTGTACTTCCGTGCAAGTCATTTATTCAAGGAAATTATGATAATAAAGTGAGAGGGTGGCATATCTTTATAAATTAATTCCCCGAGGCACTGCGACATTGCAAACCTACCTGGACTCTAGCTTCGTTCAAATTGATTCTCTTGGCAAGTTGTTCTCTTGTGAAGATGTCGGGATATTGGGATCGATTAAATGCTTCTTCTAGAGCGTCGAGTTGGGATTTTGAAAAAGTCGTCCTGTGGCGCCTTTTAACAGTGTTTAAGTCGTCAGAACTTGGCTCCTCGTTGCCGTGCTTTCTCTTAAGTGTTGAATCATCTATTAAAGCAAGGTGGCATAAGTAAATATTTAGTTTTCATGCTGGGGTTTAGAAGAAAAACGTCAAATAAAGAAAAACTCCAAATATTATAATTACAGCTAATTTTTCAAATACTAATTTCTGCTAGCTGCATTGCAGGAATAAGCTAGCTAAACGCTAAAGCTTAAAATACCATCAAAATGGAGCCAATATTATGCGTATTTATGTAACGGACTCTTGCCAACGCTGTGAATTTGGTATTTACTTTCTCCTTGGCTGTTTTATTTTTTTCATGGTAAATTATCGTCCCCAGCTGCGAGGATGGTTAACTGTTCTAGCTGTACTTTCAAACACTATAATACTACTTACCGTGATTATCATCAGTCCTACTCTCGCATGGCTTAGCATGGCTCGAAAACTTCTCGTCCATGATATGAAATCTCTTCTCGAAGAGGCCTTGCGTTGTAGCGTCTAAATGGGTACTTTTGGGTGACCATACGTTTCCCGATGCCAGGGTCGACATCGTTTGACATATACTTTAAAGTGTTGTCCTAAGCTCTTTCTTCGTCCAAGGTTTACAATTTATGTGGAGAAAATTGTTGAAAGATGATTGTTTAGTTGAAATGTGTTTGCATCTAAACGAGGTAATCAGCCAATCAGTGACGGTCGTTTAATTGTTTCATTCTATCTCTTGATAATAAACAACCCTGATTGGTTGTTGATAAGCGTTTGGCGTATTATTTGACTAGATTCAATCGATTGTTTTATGGCTTCTTTTTTTTACAGACATTCATTCATAGAAAATGTATTTAGTTAACGTTTTGATCAAAATAAGAAAGAAGAAAATATGGAAAAAAGAAACTTTTTTTAAACAGAAAAAATGACCTTTGAAGGTATAATAAACATCTTAAAGAAGCTTAAGACTGTTTTGCTTTTGACTGTCAATTCTACCGTTGTGTCAGGTGACTTCTTACTTTGCACCCGAATTTGCGAAAATGAAATTGTTCTCGAAAAGCTGTCGGTAATTGAATTATCATGTACAATCATTGCACATCCTACATTTATTTATTGTGAAAATAAATTCATTTAACCAATAATATAATCACTGTCTGGAAGTGTGATTGTTTGCAAATATTCATTTAGATGCTAATCGATAAGTAAAACAAGTTGATTATTATTTAAAGAAAACATACGTTTGTTTGATAACAGATCTAGAGACAGAAACCACGACAAGGATTGACGAGACAAGGATTTAACCTTGTCAAGCTCAGGCAATTAATAGATAATTAAAAATCATGAGAGTTTTTCCCAAACTGCTCATTTCTAGAACTTCATATAATTTGTTCATAAAAAAACACATACAAGACATGGATTATTTTGAAACATTCAAGTCAGATTTGCGTGAATATTTTTAACGCACTTCAGTCTGATGTTTTTTCCTCATGGACCGTTCGTTATAAGGTCTGGTTGTTTTGTTAAGCGTTTTATTAATCTGTAAATGTGAACCACCAAATATCATAGTGAATAATTAATGCTTGACTATCTACCCGCTTGGCGTAGTCTTTGTGTCAGAGGATAGCCGATGGACAATTAGCAAGCATTATCCACTCGTTGCTATTGTCATGGGAATCCAGGTGGTTCCAACCACTTCGTACTTGTGCTATCTCTTATAATCTTTTCTTGTTTGTAGTCTCGTTATCACTCTATAATCGCTACAAAATCCAATGAGCTTTTATATGAGTAATCGTATTAATTGTCGACAACAAATTTATAGGGGAATTTCCGAGGACATCTAGTCTGAGCGAGCCTCTCGAGAAATTCCAACCACCGCCTTCGCTTTTGTGTACATCGGTGTTTTAATTGATATTTTCATGATGTTTGTTTATCGTTTTTCTCTGACAGAAATTTAATTTTGTTGACATAACATTGAAAGTTGGAATTAAACTTTGACGGAGATTAAGGGCTCTGTTTAATGAATCTGTAGCGCTTTCATTAGAGAGATATTGAATCTTTAATTACACCAAATGTGTTTCAGTTCAGTTTTCTTGGCAACGCTTCAACTTATCTCATGCACGACTGATGAATTTGAAGAATTTTTGGTTAAAAAAATCTAAACTTACTTTTAAAAGTACAATTTTGAGTTCGAATAGAAACGGTCGAAACTGTTTCAAATTGATGAACTGTTCAAACAAGTTCAAAGTTACGTTCGTTCCATTTAACCCCGTCAATGTCTGTTTCAGCAACGCCCAACTAGATCGCTTTACTTTATACGGATATTAGTTGTTACAACGGCAGGTAATTAAGCAAGAACGGCTGCATTCAGCTAAATGAGCATCGTGGTTCAAGTGCCCTTTTGAAAATATATTTTGGCTACATAACTGCAGGTACCAAATCACTCCACTCTTTTATAACCAATGGACATTTTAACGATGTAACATCATTGAACTTCTTACATTTTAGCTCTAATTATTATGGCATCACAATTTCATTCTTAATTTAAAACGAGTTGAGCAGAAATTGAAGTGACCTTGAATGGACTCACTTGAATAAACTCACAGCCAAAGTGCATCAGTCAATAGACTTGATACCTGGGGAAGTTTGAATGGTTGTCGACAGGTTTTCTTCGAGTTGAACAATCGAGTGTTTCCTCGTTGAAGCCATGAAAGTACTTCTGCCGCTATCAAAGTAATAATGAACGACAAACAAACCGAACAAGTTGAAAGCTGTGTTTACTCTTATCACACTGTTAATTTGCAAGTTTTTTAATTTTCAAAACGCCGTTTTGTTTTGAAAACATTTCTTTGTCTAGATCTAGAAAGCGTGCCCTCAGCGACTTCCACTGTGACCAGTATTTAAACAACATCACAAAAGACAACATTTTAACTTGTATTCTTAACAACAAAGTGGCTGGAGAGTTGAGTTTTTTAAAGATAAGATTACTACTAAACTGGGATGCGACTCTCTTGAAGCTTCTCAGTGATTAACCAAGTGTGAGGTCCCGTCTCGTCAGTTATGGACCGATTTCCCCCCACTTTTTCAGTTATAGTCCGCGCGTAGGATCCATAACTCGGTACGGACTGAATAAACGAGGTTAATAAGATGTTTATTACATGGCTTCTGCACTAACAAATACACACAAAAAGGAAGTTATTTATATTATATATAGTTTGTCAATCCAGCACTAGAAAGGTTTTCTATCATCACTGTTTGCACACAATCAAATTTGTTTTTTTCTTTCCTTTGTCCTTGTAAAACATTTAGGTTCGTTCGTATGGGAAGTTATGGACCGCTAATTAACCAATCACAGTTCGCCAAGTGTCTTTGCCACATATTAATGAAAGGCGTCATTGAACAAAGTGTTAATGAAGTGTGATGTTTGTGGTGAAAATTTGATTTGAATTAATTTTATCGATTATTATTATTTAGGTGTATTCAACAGTTTGTTTAACACAGTTTGTTTAACACAGTTAAACACTGCACTTTATAATGATTAGATAACGTTAACTACATACAGTCATTTGCAAAAATTCTGGCCGCCACGATATATCAATATATCAATATATCGGGTGCATTATGGGTAATTAAATAATACTATTTTCAGTTTCCTAACTTATTAAATGAAGTAAAATGTACAAACAACAAACGTAAGACTAAAATAAACATTATAATAAATATTTCTACCAACTTTGCTGGCGTTAACCTGCTTTAAGGGGAATTTTAGATTATTTAATTACCCATAATGCACCCGATATATTGACATTTCGTAGCGGCCAGAATTTTTGCAAAGGACTGTATTTTACCATAGATCACGGTCGTTAGAGTCTATGTTAGAGACGAGGAATTTTGCCTCTACTGAGCGTGCGCCCGTACTGAAATTCACGGACCAAGTTTTTCTCATTGACCGATGGTGCTCGTCATAGGAACTGATAAAGACAATTTACAGTACGGACCGATCAAACGAGGTTATAATAAGACGTTTGTCATGCGATTTATACTTGAACTTTATATGAGAAGTTGATTTCCTTTGTTGGTCCATACCAGCAGTTATAGACTGCAACTAACCAATCATAACGCACCATTTTAAAAACGCTAGCAGCTCTACCATATAAACCAGCATGTCAGACATAATTAACGGTTAGGGTCGATTAGCGTAAAGAGCACCAACAAAACTGTCTTGCCTTGCTTGCCGCCACCGACTACAATACAAACGGCACGTCCTAGTACAACTAATCTCATACACGCCCGTTTTTAGTTCCGTTAAAACGGGTAGGTAGGAGACTATAGTGCAACACGTGTTATCCTTGCCTACACGGAATTAAAGCCAAGTTTTCTTTGACAAGGAAAACTTGCTCGTGTAGACGACAAAAACATCGCCAATTTTTCCTTGTCAAGGAAAACTTGCTCGTGTAGATGACAAAAACATCGCCAATTTTTCCTTTTCAAGGAAAACTTGTCATGGGAAAACTTGTTCGTGTAGATGCGGCTAAAGATGGACTGCTGAATGTTTGAACAATGTACATTGATTTATCGATTTTATTATAAGTTTTTATTACAGACGTTTCCTTCTATCTCTTCCATAATAATAACAAAAAGCAACTCCAGTACTGAGTATCCCAAGCACGTTGCCTAGTATACCACCCACTACACAGGGGATTGGCCAGACCTGTGAAAAGAGTTCAGGATTTAGTTCCTTGACTACAGTATTTAGTTTTTAGGAGGGGAGACGGCTGTAGGAATGTGGGAAGGCAATGGTACATAATAATAATAATAATAATAATAATAATAATAATAATAATAATAATAATAATAATTTATTAATAATAATAATAATTTATTAATACTAATAATAATTTAATAATAATACTAATAATAATGTAGAGAAAAACTCGAGACCCATTTCCAGATTATTGAAACAAATAATAATGATAATAATAATAATAATAATATATTTATGGCATGACCTCGGTGTAAGAACTTTACATACAAACACTGTAAGACTACTGTATCGCTAATTTTCAAAATAACCACAATAATTCATAAAGATATGGATTCATCAATCCAGTACTAGTACTGTAAAGGGTTTAGAGATCTTTAGAACTTAGAACCGACGAGGTGAGTTGATACACGCAGTGAAGAGAAAAAAGCAATTACGTCAAATTTATACACAGTTTTGACTTCATTCAATGGTGACTCCCTCTAGATTGGTCAGGTCTTCGTGTAGCTGCACAAAAGTCCTGGCTATTGTTCTATTGTCGTTCTATGTATTGTTTTTACATAAAAAAACAATAATTATTATTATTACATAAAAAAACAATAGCCAGGACAATGTGTGCAACTACACGAAGACCTTGCTGGCCAGGTTCTGGCCTGTATAGGGAATTGTGAAGAGGGGGAAGGGAGGGAGAGAGCATTGATACAATGCAGTAAATGTACCTCATATTGTTTGTGGTAACTGACCAGAACTGTTTCAAAAATGATTTATATTCATCACTAACCTGCCATGGCCTATCCCAGTCCAGTGGTATCGGCAGTGCTCCTAACCATGCTCCAAATATAGTTATTACTGTACAGCACTGGAAGTATGACTCCATTGTGCACTCAAACCTTTAGATAAACAATGAAGAATTTCATATCAATAACTTAAAAATATACTTGAATATGAAATAGTGACAGGGAGGGGAGGTACAAAGGCCATAGTGACAGGGAGGGGAAGTATAAAGGCCTTTTTGGGTTTCAACATGCTCCCATATTAATTACTCTATATTAATAATTAACATAGAGTAATTATTACGAGGTCCCTTGAAATATTTCCTTGAATGCTAAAGTGAATCATGGCTTGTCATTTTGATGGTTTTGATATGCTACATGTACAATGTACCTTAAGGCACTATATAAATGTTATTTATTATTATTATTATTATTATTATTACCTACTTTTTAGCTGTAGTCTGCCCAGCCAAAAACATAGGAGGGAGACGTGGGGGCTCGCAGTATCCGTCGATTTAACGATTACGATTTATTATATACAGAGGGGGACGTAGGGCCTAATGCGGTATTGTGGTATCTGTTTTTGTGTGTGTGATATTACGGTATTTTTATTTCAAGATGCGGTATTGCGGTATCGTCCTGGTCTGCGGTATTTGGCAATTTTGGACTACGGTACTCGGTGAAATTCAAATTTCTTTAGGGTATTTCGGTATTTATTTGATTTTAGAAGCAGTACTGGGGTAATTTTAATATTTTGATGCGGTATTGTGGTATTAGCTACCCCCAATGTCCCCCTCACCTAGTGACAATTCCTTGTACTAGATCTATCATGGAGACAACTCTGTAACACTCTCAGTATACTTACCAGTTACTTATAAATACTCTATAGATTACATCAAGTTCTGCTCCTAATATACAGCAGGCTGGTAAACAGGTTAGAAACGCCATGACTACGGCCCATGTTGAGGTTTCCTCTGTTTTTCTAGAAAATTTACAGAATTACAGGGATATCACACTAGTTATTCATTGTCTACAAGATAGATAGACAGACAGATAGATAAGTAGATATACAGTCATTCTCAAAAAGGTTGTCCAGATGAAAAGACTACAATACCACAATAAAGTCACGTGATTCATTGTGTTTTCAATTTCTGTGAGCGGAACTGCGAGTTGATACCAGCGCCATCACATTCAGTTCTCACAATGCCGTGTACTTTTGCATCTGAAATTAAAATTCCACGCGAGGAAATTGGTTACATAATGAATCACGTGACTTTATTGTAGTATTGTAGTCTTTTCATCTGGACAATCTTTTTAACCCATTGACTCCTACACCGGCCGAAATTTTCGTAACATCGATCTCATGGCCAGTTATTAGTGACAACTACAATGTAGATAACTCTTCAAATTTTAACCTCAAGTAAACTGACTTTCAGGTCCGATTTCTGAGCTTCAGTTCAATTTGTTTTTCATAGAAATCAAAAATGCGTGTTTTTGACGCAATTTCACACCTTGAAAATGAACGACATTTGACTTGGATTTTCTTCCAAAATACATCCTTGCGAAACAAAACGCCACTTTCTCAGCAAACTTCCATCTCTCTTCTTGATATATTCGTGAATTTTTCCCTCTCTCTTCCTTAACTCGCCGAACAATAGCCATTTTCTTAGGACCACTTTCGCTAACACATGTTTTCCTTCTTCATGCCCGAAAATGCCGGGAACATCCGTTAAATTTCGACAGCAAGTATCCCGCCCTTTCCGTATTTTAGAATATATAGTGCCAAGCCACTCGGTCCTACAGGCAAAATATTGCACCGGTTGCATTCTTTACAAGTCCAAAGTCGCCAAAAATGCCTTTGTAGGTCCTGGAATTCACCACAGAACAACCAGAGAGACGATTTCACAGTTGAGTCCACCATTTTGAATTTCGTAATGGCACTGATGAGTTGTCTTCGTGAAAATCGTTTCTCGCTGCTGGGTTCTTTCAGCAGAACGGTCTCTACCACACCAGTCAAGCTTAATGATGCTGTCCTGGGGGCTTCTGTGGTGAATAATGGCTATAAACACTCTAAAAATGCAAAATTGGCCTCTTCAAAGCAGTTACAACCACTGGCCCAACGAGCTCCCAAGAAGAAAGAAAGCACAAAACGCGAGCCCACGGGCATTCAGAACTGTCAAGATTTCCATGGAAACCCCTTATATGGAATCGAAATTTCCTACGACGTGATTAGGTCCAGAAAATCGTTAAAAAAC